>CM037020.1:608829-1208829 GCA_020875875.1 Dioscorea alata
ACTTTGATTAATGGTTTGAATTTTTAAAAATAATTAAATTAAATATGTCATGATGAGATTTGCAAGGGCGTTCTCTCTGGTCTCTCATTTAATTTCTCACTTCTTGGCCACAAATAAATTATATATATATAAAAGGACCTGTAATCTATAGATATATTTAGACCAAACATCGATCTTTCTAGATGTATAAAGTAAAACAAGTTATTTTATCATACTTTATAAATAATTATCCATTTATACTAAATTTATATAAAGTAAAACAAGTTATTTTTACCTATATTTAGACCAAACATCGATCTTTCTAGATATATAAATAAAAGAAATTTTATAATGTATAAATGTAATTATATATTTATGTAATACCTTTATATATGAAAAACAAGTTTCTTCCTTTTACTATTATCTATGAAAAACCTAAATATATATATCAACTGTGTACATTCTTAGAGTTACTATTCTCTAAGAATGTTTTGATGATAACCGTTAAATCATCATCTAATAACCATTATTGTATAGAAAATTGTTCAAAAATATGTTATTTACTAGGCATGATTATTGTTTAGTATTGTTTAACACAATTTGGTATCGTATACAAAATGATATTAGCTGTTAGATACAAATTCAACGGCATTGCAGGAAATTATATATTTGTAATCGATAAATGTCATTAGAGGATGTCCTTTATATATATATAACAAAAAAGAAACTACATGAGGGAATATAAGTAACAAGTTTTTTTTCCTTTTAACATTATCTATGCAAAAAAATAAAAAAAAC
This sequence comes from Dioscorea alata, assembly GCA_020875875.1. NCBI lineage: Eukaryota > Viridiplantae > Streptophyta > Magnoliopsida > Dioscoreales > Dioscoreaceae > Dioscorea > Dioscorea alata. The sequence goes on from CM037020.1 coordinate 609,607, forward strand.
ATATAAAAGAGTGTTTATTTTTTCAGACAAAAGTAAAACTTTACAAGGGTATATATGTAATTTTAAGTGGCTAAAAAAGAAAACACAGTAAACTCTAGTAGGAATGCATGCATGTCTGGTTCCTATAAAGAGAATCAAAAGAGTGATCACGAGATAGTTTGTAAGTTCATGAGGTATCTCTCAGTCTCAGAAAGTAGCAGAGATTCTTTCAACACTCTGCTTCTCTTTCAAAAGCTCATGCACTATCACTGTCTTCATGGATAATCCACAACTTATGAACAGCACCTGATTCTCTCTGTTCTTCACTCTTTTCTTGTCTTTTTTTTTTTTTTTTTTTCCAGGTCATAATATGGAAATTTAAAAAAAAATATTAAAAATTAAAAACCAAATTAACTTTGTTGTTTCTTCTTGTTGTTTTGTTGTAGAGTGTGTACAGAACAGCTCTGTTCTTTTTAATCCTGAGACAAAGAGAATCTTGTACAAGCCCTTTTTTGGTTTCTTGTTGTGAAACTATACAAAAAAAAAATTTAGATTTCATTATGTTAAAAATAAAATTCAGATTCAACCAAATTCTTCACCAACAAACATTCCAAGTCTCATCAAAGGGTTTACAGCTCAACAGCATTGGTCCATTATATAAAAGTTAAATAATCAAATTCCTGATCTATGAGCGTATTCTTAGTTATATATACTCGCTTGTCGTATTTATCAAAAATAAAAAAATAAAATATCCAAAACTCTCCGTGTGAAATGAATCATTTCAAACACATTCGTCATTTCCGCTCAAAATACGATTAATTCAATATGGGCCACATGATCCCCTGATAATTTACCGGAGAAATTTATAAGTCTGGCATTCTCAACCTATCAAGCGAACCGATAGCTTCTTGATCACAACCAGCTAAAACTAAAGTTCCATTAAAGAGAGTTACCGAACAACTACAAAAAAAAAATAGCCAAAAAAGAACGCCGATTTGTACTTGAACTTAAATATCTGTATGTACAAGAGATTGGTGGTGACAATCAAAATTTTGTGATCTCAGAAATTGATTTATACATTCTTTTTTTCTGTATATGACCAAAAAGTTTGAATCCGATGTTTCTTGTTGCTCCATTTGCAGTATCTTCAGTTATAGTCAGGTTTCAAAACCCATCTGGATCCATTAGAATCTTTCTCTAATGTTGCTATTTCCTTGAGGAGATTCTTGAAGAGAGCCAAATCTTTTGACTGAACTCTATCCTTGAAATGCTGTGTAATGCTCGCCGAATCTGTGACGCCGCCTCTCTGCTGAATAAATGTGCAGAGCTGACGAATCAAGACCTCCGGTTGCACAATCATGAACCTATTTGTCAGTCTTGATCCCCGGTTGTTTTCAGGAATCTCCGCCCGATGATTTGAACTAGACGATAAATCTAAGTCTTGTTGGAGTGCATCACTGATAGCTCTTTCTTGTCTGCCTTGAATCTTTGCTAAAAGTTCAGCAGATGACAAAGCCTTGCCGGTAGAAAACCCAGCAGAAAAACCAGAAGATGTGCTTGGTCTTAGTGGGCGTACCAACTGGCTATTCACGGTAGAACCGAATTTCTTCCGGACAGATGCTGGTGCACCGGCAGCACCAGATCTTCCAGTCCATGTAGGAAGAGCAAAACTTTCACGACTTCTGATCATCCTTGATTCACGTAAAGCTTCAGCTGCCCGTTGTGCTACTTTGGCTGCTTCCTCTTCGAGTCGTATCTTATCATTGTCATTCGCATTCATAATTGCATCATGGTTCATCGCACTCTGGAAAATAAAAAGAATCCCAAGTCAGAGAGTGAATATAATGCTTACTGCTAAACACAAATGTGGATTTAGTCTAACATGAATCCCATTAGCATCGAAGAGGCTCCTCAATATATCTGTTTCTTCCTCTACTTCACTCTTGCCCCCATTAACGGTCTCTTTTCCTTTCTTTGAGGACATTGACGTTCTTACTTCAGAGGAGTGTGGCCCATTTGCAGATGAAACAGAAGCAGCAATAGACACAGATAAAGGCACTGGTTTATCTTGGCCGACCTCAAGATTTACCTCTCCGGACAATTGTTTGAAAATGTTTGATGTCTCTGTTGAATTACCCTCCGAATCATCTTGCAAGGTGAAGAGATCTCGCATGTCTCTAGCTTTAAAGAATCTCTTTTGTTGAGGGTTCTTCAATATCTTGTTTGTGAGGAAATGTTTGTAAATTTGCCTGTGGTAAACCTTCTCTTCTATAGTTCCTCGGGTGATCAATCTATAAACTGTCACATCCTTTTTCTGTCCAATACGCCAAGCACGTTCTCTTGCCTGTTACATGCACAAATTTATGCATGAGTCATATGCGTACAATGCACTTCAAATGCAAGAGGACCTTCATGATCTGACCCAATATATCACCACTGCAATTGTAAGAGAACCTTCATGATACAAAATTCATTTTACTGGTTCTTAAATTGATATTCTGGTAAATCCTCCTATTATGCAGTTAACTGAGCTTACCAACTTAGTATAATGAATAAAATGAAAGAAAAGATCGTCAAATGTTCTGTTATTGTTAAAATCTGAATAGCATATAGACATCAGCAGGTGTTAATGTTTTTCGGTAAGAGCAACAAAGATATTTAAAACCAATCCTAGAAGGTTGAAAGCAGAAAGTCCAAGCAAAATTCATTAATCTTTACACTCATTAATATCCTGATTCAAGAGAAGTAGGATTGCCCTTACCTGCATATCTGTAGAAGGATTCCAATCAGGATCATATATGATGACCCTGTCAGCACCAATCAAATTCGTCCCCAGGCCACCAACTTTAGTAGTCAAGATGAAAATAAAGACTTCGGTTGAGTTATTGAATTCATCTATGAGTGCCATACGCTGCTTCACAGGAGTAAGACCATCCATTCTCCGATAACTATACTCAGTAGAAATAAGGAAATTCTCCATAATATCTAGCATTTGTTGTGTCTGGGTGAAAAGTAGGGCACGATGCCCTTGCTCCCTCCAGACCTTTAGTACTTGCACCACCACCTTCATTTTCCCACTCCGTTCAGGATTTCCATAGTCTGGATTCTGAGCTGCATGCTCTCTTTCTAACAGATCAGGATGATTGCAAATCTTTCGCATGACATCAATTCCATATAGTGAGTTTCTATTTCCATCGAAAATTTGCTCCACCTCAGAGCTAGCAAGAAATGCTCGATAAGCAGATCGCTGGTCTGAAGTTAGACTGCAGAAGAGGACATGCTCAGTTTTCTTTGGAAGCTGAGCATTCACGTCAGCTTTCATACGCCTAAGAAGGTATGGCATGATCAAGTCACGTAGGACCACTGCACATCTATAAGCAGTGGACACCTGAAGCGGTGAAGCATTTGCGTACCCACCAACAGAGATAGGAACAGCAAACTCTGTCTCAAATACGGGTAAAACACCCAACTTTCCAGGAAAGACAAAGTCAAATAGTGACCAGAGTTCTGAGAGTTTATTCTGAATTGGAGCACCAGTCATGATAATACGGTGAACAGTTTGTAGCTGCTTGCAAACTAGAGTAACTTCTGCATTTGGGTTCCTTATGCGGTGACCCTCATCTAGAATTGCATATCCCCATTCAATATCGAGCAACTTCTCCCCCCAAAGACGTAGTTGCTCATAAGTAGTAAGAAGTAACCCAGCTTCCGAGTTGACAATACGATTAATCAAATCATCCCATCTTTTCTTGGACTTTGCTGGCAGTGGTTTCTCATCCTCACTATTGTATGAAGCTTCACTGTCAGAATCACTTTCGCTGGCTTTTGTTAATCCATGCTTTCCATAGCCACCGGCAGAATCATGCAATATTTCAACTTTAAACTGAGGGTACCACTTTTTAGCTTCCCTTTGCCATTGTCTCAGAAGAGTCACAGGACAAATGACAATACTTGGCGTATACATTTTACTATAATGGAGACCGCCAAGAAATGAAATTACTTGAATAGTCTTACCTAGACCCATTTCATCTCCGATTATACCACCAGTTTTTTGGCAATGCAACTCCCACAGCCACTGAACTCCCACTTTCTGATAGTCAAAAAGTTGTGTGTAAATAGCACTAGGGATTTTCAAGCCTCCTTCAAGGAGTACAGAAGGAAGCGCATCCTTCTCTTCCTCCTCATCATCATTTACATCTTGATTTTCCTCATGATTTTGAGGGGCAGAGTTACCTCTTGCATCTCCATCTAGGAAATAAAAATAAAATTAGAGTGAAATGATGCATATCATAAGCCTAATGACATCAACAATTGCCAAGAATTATGTATCAGAAAAAATGAGCCCAGTGAAAATGGCTGAATGATCAAAGAAGCAGAAGCTGGCATCAATTTAAAACCATCAAGTGGTCTTAGTATAAACAAAAGCATTAATAAAACAGTGTTATAAGGGTATAGTATTATTCTTTGTTACCATCAAAGAAATCATGAGGTAAATTGCAAAATGAATTATTACAGATAAATTATTACTAAACCAGTATAGATTTCTTTATAACCAATAATATAAGTTGCTTCATATTGTTCAAGTGGTCTTGCATTTGGCTCATTGTTAAATCAGACATGTTTCAACAATCAAACAATGTTCATAGGGAACAAGGTAAAGGGTGTTCTAGTCTGAAACAATTAATTCAATAAGAAAAATTACAGGAGGCCATTGCATGACTGACAACTATGTACGCATCTAATTCATTAACACATACAGAATGATACAACACATTTTTTCAATCTAATTCAAAGCAAAAGAGATAATAATTTCCTTTCAATTTGATGGCCACATGTTTAGCGTCTCCAAGACAACTAGTTACAGGATCCAGCAGAAGAAGTCTAAAGAGATAAATGATGCTTGATAATGGCAGGAAACATAATGCCAGTCAAATAGGACATATCACACATGCGGAGTATTCTAATTGTAGGAGGATATCATGGTTGGTGTAATAGCTTGATTATAGGAAATTTGCATGTAGGTCCCTGGCCATAAAAAAAGAATAGCCATATGGTGTTTGGGTATTCAGTCCTGTGAGCAGTCTTATTTCTATTGTCATTTTATACTTCCCAAGAGCAATTAATTAATCATACTTTTCTTGTTTCATGGTCCAAGTCCCACAAGAGTTTATACACCATGGGTACTCAGTTCTTTTTCTGTCCTAATAACCAATATCGAGAGAGAATAACTGGTCAAAAAAAGCAACTTGTTTTAACAAATATTTCAGGTGAAATATGAAACATACAGCTTTTAAGAACATTAGTAGTGCAAAACTAAACAAGAAGCCAATATCTCCAATCTCCATATACAATAAACAATGAAACAGAGTGCATAAGAAAATACATAAAGTTATTAATGCCTTTTCATTCTAACTACTAAGGAATGGGTTGATAAGCATACCACTTTCATTAGAACATCTCTCCACGCTTAAAACAGCCATTCTCCATTTTTTTTTAACAGGTAGAGGTCTCTTATACAAGTGGATTGTAAAGCATAGAGCCCATCAAAACATACTCATCTTCCAATCAAACAGAATATTTGTAACCAATATGCATATCAAAAAGCATCAAAAGCTAGTAACAACAATGCAAAAGAGACAGAAGTCTCCAATCTCCATATGCATTAATTATGAGATACAAAGCATTAAAAGAAAGCATCGCGATCGAAAGCATTAATTATGAGACATCAATACAACATTTCAAAAAATATGAAAATATTAACGGCATGAATTAATGATTTTTCCATGCCAAGTAATGGGAAGATAAGCATACCACTTTCATCAGAAAATCTCTCGCTTAAATTGTCCTTTCTCCATCTCTTGTCAGGTAGAGGCCTCCTATGCTTTCTACGTTTTTTGTTTTGCTTCTCTAACTCCTGAGTTCTCGGAGAACCTGGGTGTTTTAAAGGTGTCCTTAGTCTTTGAAAAGGCCGAGTGGGGACATCAACTCCAGGTAAGGTTTTTGCATCGATCAGTTTGGTTGTTGGACGTGCTTGTGCAATATCAGACATAGACTGAACCACTTTAGCAATGCTAGCTGAACTGAGATCATCACTATCCGGAACACTTTGCCTACTTGATGGACCAGGTTGCTGGACACGGCGCTCAAAGCCTTTAAGCTTATGAAATGGGGTTAAAATGCCCTTGCGCACCAACTCATCTCTTTCCTATAAAAAACTAATATCAGCTCAACAAGGCTGCATGCTTCACATTGTACTTTTTCTCAATAATTACAATGGAGTAGGAAAGTGAAACAACCCTAACTATTTTATTTAATTAGCTAACAACGACAAATAGCAAAAGCTGAGGGCTCACAGTTTCAATAAATCCACCAGAAGCTGCATCAAGAACGGCATCAAAATCTGCATCTTCATCATAATCAACTGTTTTCAAACTGTGCTTGGAACCCCTGTGAGAAGGCTCCCCTTGCTTTAACTTTTTCTTAGGCTTCAGTTTTCCTTTCACCAACTTATCAAGAACCTTTCCACATCCCACATCATCCAAAGGAATATCTTTATCAAAACTAGAAATTTCTTTTTGAAGCTGAACCCTAGTTTTGTTCAGGCTTCTTAGACGATCAGCAGCTAGTGCCTGCTGAAGTGTAATGCCATCTGGAGCAATTTCAACAGCATGACATCCATGAGTGATATCTTCATCATCCCTGATATCCTTTTCACTTGAAAAGCTTTCCTCATTTTCCGCAACATATTTAGCCTTCTTAATACTAGAAGCAACAGCATCAATTTCGACTTCAACTGCACGCAATTTATTATGAAGTTTGACTCTTCTAACAGATGATGGATTTGTTTCATGTTCATGATCAGCCTTCTGCTCCTCAGAGCTTTCCTTGGATTCACTGGCATAACCAGAGTCATTCTTTGCCTGCACAAAACCAACATTTTCACTGTATTTGTCACAAAATTATACCAACCACTGTATAGTAAGAGATTTGAATAAGTTACCTCTGCAATAACTTTTCGTTCAATATCTTCTGGATTGGCAGATGCAACACCCAAGCTACTTAACAAAAGTTTGTCCTCATCATCCTCCATGCTGCAATGTAAATTTCATACAACTACACCTCTATAGCACAATGTCACCAATCATGAGCAACCTACAAAGGCAAGAGAAACAACCATGTCATTCACACAATCCAAAACAAAGTTACTAATCAAATGAACAATTTTTAGCATATGATAAGAAAGGGACGACTAAATGCAATAGAAATATTAAGTGTCTTAATGCCAATGTCCCTCCCTCTTTCAAGAAAATAAAAACCAAGACTTTTGCATAACCAGGAAAGAAATTGTTTGCCAAACCAACCCAATCCACTGAAAAGCCTCCTCACAAGAAATCAACAGTTTTTGGAATATTCAATGCTACAATGGATTCCATAACAATTGCTCATCCCTTTCACAGCACAGAACAAACATCATAATCTAAGCAATGAAAGCAAAACAAAACATCAAAATCAAAAATCAATTTCAAATCAATAAAACACAAAGCCAGAGCTACGCCAATTCAACTCCTACGCCACATAGAATTCATCGAGACACAAACCAAGAGCTCGAATTTCAAATTGTATATCATAATCTTAGGAAGAAAGCATGAGAAAAAGGGGGAAATCGAGCATGTGACATTGCCAATGCACAGGCAAGCGAGATTGAAAAATCACTAACCGGGATTCAGAAATCTTTCCGCATTGATGCATCGTGCGAAGAAAAATCGCAGTGAAACCCTAGATTTTGCGCAAAAGCGATGCAAAGCGAGGAGCTTTGACGCATGTTCTGGTTTGGAACTTGACCAAATAGAGAAGATCTTTTACATATACCCCCTTGGAAAACTTGTTATTACAACGCACCCTCTCATTTTTAACAAATAGTATGCGGTGGGGCCTACTCTATTTAATTCTTCCATCCATCTTTCTTACTTCCATTTTAACTAATTTAGATAGATTAAAAAAATTAGTTAAAATTAATTATTAATCTAAAATTTTTAAGATTAGTTAAAATAGTATTGTACATAAGTTTTTATTCACATTTGACTCCCAGGTATTATTTACAATACTATTTTAAATGGATTCAATGAATCCCTGTGAGAGGCCATGGATCCCTCCCTTCTAGAGTTCTATGAAAGAAGGAATTTATTAGGTCCGATTGGTTCCAAAATTGTATAGTAAAAGAATTTATTAGCTCGATTTAATTTCTGAGAACTCCAAAATTGCATAGTAGGAGAATTTATTAGCCTAGTTTGGTCATTGAATTTTTTTTTGGACATTCACTTTCATCGCCCCCTTTTGACACTTCGCAGCAGTTGTGGATATAGGGGGGCCACAGCTCTCCTAGATTTTGGAAGATTTCCCTTTAGCCCCAATTTTTGTAAAATTTTTTATAAGGTTTTGAAAAAAAAAATATTTATATATAAATATAAACTACATTGAGAGTTATGTGAAAAAATATAAAAATTAAAATAACATCTCCAAAAAAATTCCTAAATTCGTGAGCCACTTACCTTCTTTCTCTCTATGACTCTCCATTAATGGTCATAGATTAGTCACCATTGTTGCCACCTCACTTAAGGCCTTGCCATTGTCGGCTGATCGTTCACGATCCATGCCGCAGAGTTCTCCAAAGGTATTATCTTGCTCTAATTTTTTCATTGAATTTTGGGATCATGATGTTCTTTTTGTTCTTTTTGTTACGTAGCATGTGCGAGTGAATTAATCCTAAGATTGTGTTTGGATCGATTTGTTTACTTATCCCAGAGGAGTTTTCATGGTGTCAGAGGGTTGTTTTCGGGGGATTTAAAGATATGAGCTTCAGTGGATTTGGGGAAGAAGGTGCTTTAATGATTTTGTCTTAGTGTTCATTTCATCCATGTTTTTTTCTTATGTTAATTTTGTACAAAATATGTAATTTTTGTTTGGTTTTAATGGGGGCCTTGTTGATTTAGGATTTATAGTTGATTTCCTTATGATGGTGGTGAATTCATCCAACCCTTAACCTGTCACAATGCTGTCAAACGCCTCATTTTCGAATTTCACTGATGTCTGAGATGCTAGTTGTTCGTTTGAACATTTTAGGGTGATTTGTTCTTATATTTTGTTTTCTTGTTGGTTATGAATTATCAGATTATGTGTTTAGGTTGTAAATTATAAGTTATATTTTCTAATTAACATGTGTTTGATTATATTTAGAGAACTTTTATAGTATATCATATAGTTCTCTTTGTTACTTATATATTTTCAAACATATTTCCTTGAAATATTTAATTATAATATTTATCTAATCAATTTCTATGTTAATTAATTTATATTGTTCAAATGAAAAATCAAACAATTTAACATAAGTTTTGCAATCGGAATCTTTAAAGTTCATCAAATTCTAAATCAAACCTTTGACGTCTACAAAATTCAAATTGGACCATCACTATTTATTGAATCCTAAATTATGCCTTAACAATTCATTAAATTCAAATCGGACTTTTATAGGCCTTCAAATTCAAACTAGAATGTTATCATTATTCTATTGAAAAAAATTCATGAAGCTCATCTCTATTTAAAATAGGCTCTTGAGTTGAGATTCACCTAAGCTCATGTCTATGGAGACATTCAAACTCAAGTAGTCAATAAAGGCTAAAGTTGGCCCATCGGTGGGATGCGAAGCACATTCTTTAGCAAAAATTTCAAGAAAAAAGAAAAGCAAATTGATCCTTCTTCTAAAGAACTTGAGATGGTTAAATACCTCAAGACAACAAGTGTTTCAAGAAAAGCGCCACTTGTAGTTTTAGAACATCATTAAATTTGTTGTCAAATCTATATGTTATTATAGTAAACTCACACATATTTTAAATAAATAGATGCATTTAATTGTTTTATCATTTGTTTCATTCACACTTGTTTCTTAATTAGAGGTATCTATGATTTCTATTTGTTGTAATTAACATTAGGGGATGTCTTTAATGGAATCCATGAATTCAAAAACCTAAACAATGCACAAAAACAACTTACACAAATGAATTTGTCACTTAAAATTATATTTTGTGTTTTTTTAACATTTAAAGTAATTTTGATTTTACAATAACATATAATAATAACCAACATTGGTATAGCTCAACAATAAAGCATGGGAGTTCTATGAACGAAGTCAGGAGTTCAAATATCATGCCCCACATTGTGAATGGTGCAAATAGTGACTTGTCCACTATATATATATATATATATATATATATAGCTATTAAGTTGCCTCGATTAAGCCTATAGCTAACTTAGTTAGAAATTAATTTAGCATCTAAGTTTTTTGGAGTAAAACTTGCACTATTCTATTATGGAAACCATATCAATCAAGTCATCCTCAGCTCACAAGATCACAATTTATTCAAATACTATATAAGAAGGAAACCATTGAAATGCCAATATCTCTAGATGAAATCTCCCAAATCCTCCATCCTTAGAATACCAACCCACTATACTCTTCACTACTTGTTCTCCTTTCTCATTTCTTCTCCTTTATACTCTTTCTTGCTCATTGGTTGCCTCTTCTCATGCTTGCTTATTGCCACCTATCCACTCCCTTCTTCACCTCCTTTGATTAGTTAATCAGTTGATAACCTCATATATAACCAATTAATCATTATAGATCCTTGATAAAAATAATTCTATTATCAAACATCTATCTATTTTTGTTATAAAAAATTCTCTATCTGAAATTACTAATGAAAATATATAAAATAATGATGACATTCTTTTAAAAAATATTATATCTATTTTTTAATTTGTAATAATTAATAATACAACAATAGTCTTGTGATTTTTTGTTGTCAAGTTTATATTTAATTAAAAAGTAGTTTGGATGTATATTATAATTATAATTCAAAAATTAATATAATTTTTTTTTATGACAATGGACAATATAAATAGTAATAAAATAATTTTGAATCTCAATAAACACATAAAGGCTTCTTTTAAAAGATTACATTTTTTTTAAAATATTTACTTAAATATGTATCTTTTTAATTATTTATCAAAATGCGCAAAAAAACAAAAAAATACCATGCATGGAATTTTTTTTGCACACGGTGCTTTTTCAATTTTTTTTAATTTTATAATATGTTTTTTTACATAATATTTTACATTTAGAATATTATAAATGTTTTAAATTAAATTTTTTCTCACAACCTCTATTTAAATTTTACAATAGTTTTTTTATACAATATTTTACGTTTAAGTCTTTAAATTTTTTTTAAATTTAAATCCTTTCTCACAACCTTGTTTAAATTTTACAATGGTTTTTTATATAATATTTTACGTTTAAGTCCTTATAGTTTTTTTAATTTAAATTCTTTCTCACAACTTTATTTAAATTTTACAATGGATTTTTAAAATAATATTTTACATTTAAGTCCTTATAAATTTTTTAATTTAATTTTTTTTTTCACAACCCTATGTAAATTTTAACAGTTAAAACCTACAACCATTAAATGTCATGGCAGTCAAATTTGTTCTTTTTTTTAAAAAAAATATTGTTCCTTTTTTAACTGTCCCTAATAAAAAAATCATTTTTAATTTAGTCATGACAAACACATATAATACTTTATATGGATGAAAAGGATTACATATGTTATAAAAAGATTACAACAATCACATATTACTTAGATAATTAAGGTGCATTAGGACAATTAAAAAAATTAAATAGGGGTTGTGAGAAAGAATTTAAATTTAAAAAATTATAAGGGCTTTAACGTAAAATATTATATAAAAAAAACCATTGTGAAATTTAAATAGGGGTTGTGAGGAAAAATTTAATTTAAAAAATTTATAAGGTTTTAAATGTAAAGTATTATATAAAAAAATTATAAAATTAAAAAGAAAATTTGAAAATTGCGTATTTTGGTAAATAATTTAAAAAATATGTATTTAAGTAAATATTTTTTAAAAATATAATATTTGAAAAAAAAGCCACACATAAACCGGGCTATAAAAAAATAAATAAATAAAATTTTGAGGTCAACCATTAGATAGCCCAATGGTTGACACAAGAGTACTAAAATGGGAGGGAAAGAGTTTCAATCCTTCCTTCGAATAATGTTCATATACGGTTCATGCACTGTACACTCGGGTCTATTCATTAGTACTTTTTACAAGCGTAGGGAGGAATGTAGTCATACAGAGTAGGGGAATTTTTCTAAAAGGTCCGTAAACCATCATAACTGGTGCATTTCCATACATGTCCGTTTGACAATACGTTAATAAATGCAAGTGTTTGTCGCTAAAACTAGGGATGTCAATTGGCCCCGGCCCTGAGGGGGAATCTGATTCCCCGCCTCCTTGGGGCCGAGGTCGGGAAATTTTTTCGGGAGTTGGGGCCGAGGCCGCAAAAAATTCCCCGTTAGGATCAAGGCAGGGGAATATCCTCCCCGGCCCCGAAATATTAAATATTATATATGTATATATAGCAAATTATTAATAATCAAAAACATATTAGTATAAAAATTAAATATAATTCTAAACTTATATTAACTATATTGCATTTTGAAAATTTTTTAAAAATTTTGCAAATAATTTATTGGTGATTGTGTATGTTGGTATTTTGTGTTAAGTCGTATTTGTAAATAAGTTCCTCAATTATTAAAATTTTTATAGTATTTTTAACAAATATTTTATAAATTTTATTTTAAATAATAATAATATTTTAATTTATTAATCGGGGCGGGGAATCCCCGAACCCGAAAAATCGCTGCGGGGATGGAGATGGGGAAATATTCTCCTTATTCGGGTTTGGGTTGGGTTCGGGGATGAGAGTATAATTTCAGGGTCAGGGTCGGGAAATGTGTCCCTTGGTGAATCCCTGCCCTGTTGATATCTCTAGCTAAAACGAAAAAAAATGAACATGCTTTCTCACTCTCGCGTATTCCTCAAAGGGATTTTTTTTTTTTTTTAATATCTCTAGGAATTGATTTTTTTTTTTTTTTTTTTTTGACAAGAATGGTAAAGGAATTGATTTGAAAGTGTTTGTGATAAGATGCCTTTTTTGGTATAATTTTCCAGATATAATTCTCAATAATAAAAAAAAAAAATTCTTGCATTGCTATCACTTGGAAAGGCATGACTTCAACGGGTCCTAAATTTTATATATATATATATATATATATAAATCAAATCCCAACAGGAAGGGGAACAAGAATTTTGTCTAGTGGTGAGTGGCATTGACTTTGTTTTGGAATAATATACGCTCATAAAGTCCCTTTGGATGAGGTTTTTTTTTTTTTTTGTCTCTCTGAAAGTTAAATCAACATTTTTCAGACACTTTTGAGAGAATGTTGGTCATTTCATGGTGAAAAATCACTCCTTTAGTTTATAAATGTAATAAGAACTTCAAATGACCATGTACCAAAAGTTAGATTTGTAATCCACTAAAATATTAAAATAAATAATAAATAAAAAATAATAAATAAATAAATTGGGGCCAATATTGGTATAATCCAATTGTATGATATGGGAGTCCCTGTAGGAGGTTGATTTTTTTTTTTTTTTTAATGAATGGTGAATAATGCTTAAAAATAAAATAATAATTTTTTAAAATTAAAATTTAAACTAAGTACTCAAATATTTAAAAAAAATTGAAAAAACTACACAAATAAATTATGAAAATATATTTAATTTTTAAATATATTAGGAGAGTCGTCTATACGGTATAATTACCACGTTTATATATTAGGAGGAGAATATGGAATTATTGTTAGTTGATATATAATAATGTTCTTGTTTTATAACATTTTATTGAGAAAGATTTTTTTTTTTTAAATTTAGCAATGTCAATTTATATGACTCTAGCATCATATTTATTAAACTATAATTAGTATAAATATGTATTATGAGTCTATATTGAATATATCATCTAATTTATTTTTTCATCGAGTAATAATATTATTATTTATGAAATTTCATATATTGAATATATGATTATTAAAATAAATTTTTTATATTTTTATTTATAATATATATAAGCGGTGGAGAATATATTGCCCAATAGTTTTATTTTCTTAATATTATGTTTCACCAACCCATACTCATGCACTACAGAGACAAACGATTGTCGCCTTTTTAAAAAAATAAATAAATAAATTATGTTTCATATCTTTTTATTCTTTATGCTCCTCCATTCATGGTTCTATCTTCTAATGAATCATGCCCTCAAATTTACATGTAATTATGGTATCGGAGTGAGAGAATGCATATGCACTAATCTTCATGAATGCAAGACTGGCAGATCACTTAAGTAATGCAGAGCACATTCCAGATCAGGAGTAATTTACTCTCCGCTAGTTAAGCAAACCTGTAACTCCAGTAGGAGATCTTCGCTTGTCCAGCCTCCACTTTTCTTCCAGTTGTCTTTCTTTTCTCTTTTTTTGTCTCCCTCACCCCTGGTGAGGTCGTCAGTTTACTTGTTTTCTTATGTTTTTTTTCTCTATTAAGTCAGTTCTGTCTCCGAATCTTTTTTTTTCAATATATTGGTGATTTATCCACTTTTTTCAAAAAAAAAAAAAAAAAATGCATATGCACTAATGTTACTGAGGTTTATCATAATATTTTTAATGGATGATTTATCATATTTTTCTCCACTCATGTTTTACTTTTAATTAAACAAAATATTTTATCCCCGTAATAAGATAACTGATATTTTATTCCTTCTAATTTAGAGGTCAAGAATTTGAATAAATTCATGACTTTTATTGTGTCACATAAAATTTCCATTTTCATTTAAAAGCAGAGGAAAACAAATAGGCTTTCACAAAAAAGCAAGCATTATACGGTTGCAATGCCTTCACAATGCATCTCTCTCTTTCTCTCTAAAATGGTCCCATAGAGAAATCATGAAGAATGAAGAATATATGCTTAATGGGGCATTGTACAAATTGATGGGAAATCCGTTATAGAATAATAAATAAACAAACAAATAAATAAATAAAGTTATGGATGAGTCTTTTTCTCTTGTTTGTGCTAAATGCTATAAATAGAAGGTACGAGCATTGGCATTTTCCCAAAACAAGGAAAAGAAGAAGAAATGTCTTCCATGAAGAAGAGAGTCAATCTTTGGTAGCCAAGGATGACTTGCCTGTGTCTCTTTACGTGCATGCATGCACGGAGTTCATAGGCAATCTCCTTGGCTAACCTTGGTTCCTCTCTCCTTTCATGCCAGACATACATCTTCTAGTTACATTCTCTCTCTCGACGTTTTTTTTGGACAAATATGACAAGCGCAACAATCAGGGATGTGCATATAATATATCGAGAATTGAACATCCGACCATCTGTCTTCATCATCAGGTGGCATGTAACATTGGGTTGTAATATGCTTCTATACTGGGAACCTTAAAGCACCTTGTATATTAGGGATCCTCACCTTCTTGGCATGGTAAATTTTTGCTCATCATGCATTTATTTTGCACAAGAGTGGTTACCTTATTCATTATGCTAGCCTAATATTGGTACACATAATATTTTTTTTATGTGTAAATATATGTGTAATTTGGGTGTGTTTGTTTCAAGGGATTTGGAGTTACTTGTAACTCCAAATCCCTTGTGTTTTAAAATCATGTGATTGTTTTATGGGATTTGCTTTTCCATAGGATTTCAAAACACCATGGTGGAGGGATTTGGTTTTACGGTCAAAATGACCGTAAAACCAAATCCCGGGAGTTCAAAACCAATGTATATGCATATATACATATATGTATACACAGACATATGCATATATACACACATACATATACTTATACACATACACATATGCATACATATACATATTCATATACACACATACACACACATACGCATACGCATACATATACATATTTATATAAACATACATATAGATATATGTATGAATATACATATACATATTTATGTATATGCATAAACATACATATACATATAAACATACATATACACTTCTAGATATATACTTGTACATAGTATGTTTACATATACAAATACACCTATATATGTATGTATATATGTGCATATATGCACAAATACACATACATATACTCATATAGATATATATACTCATATACATATATGTATACACACATATGCACACATATACATATATTTATACAGATATATATACTCAATACATATACTTATACACATGTTTTCCAATTTCAGATTTTCAAATCCTTCCAAACAAACATAAAATCTTATAATACAGTAATTCTAGTTACATCCAACCAAACACAAGATTTAACTGCACTGCATTTTGAAATCCAAGTATTTCCAGTTACATTGTAACTAGAAATCCACTGCATTTAGAACTACATCCAACCAAACGCTACCTTAGTTGGGATATTATTTGTGGGTGAGATTTTGTCTTCTATTTTTATATTATGCAATATATTGTTATTTTAGGTGTGTATCTGAATATATCTCATAACTTGAATTTGTGGAATAATAAAATAATATTAGAGTTATTATATTTTTTGTTTCTCGCCAGAGTTTATTTCATTTATGTGAGGACAGAATATCTTGTTTATGATTGGATTGTTTTGAACTTATCCTACACCATATTTATTGTTTGACAATTAAATCTAGTTCTTCTAATCTATTCCCAATTCAAACAAATTCACATGTTTTATATTTTCCTATAAATGATTAGATATTTTTCTTTATTTTTTCCCTATAAAAATAAAAGACAATTATGGTAAATGTATTAATTGTTTATTATAGTGTTTGTACTGTGAAAATGTTAATTATGGTCCCCTTATTTTGATATAATCTTGTTTTAATCTCGTGTAATAGATATGGTGCCTCCATGACAAATGATCATATTTTTGTAATTTTTAAAATTAATTTATAATAAAATAGATATAAAAAAATTTTGTATCACAATTAACATATCCAGCCTGCATGGCAATTAATGTTGCCAAGTGAAAATAAATTTTAAAAATTGTTTTAAATTTTTTTCATGAACTTTAAGTTGACAATTAATGGCATGTGGATCATGCCAACATAAACAAAATTTTCTTCTCATAGCCATTGGTTTTTCTTCTATATATCTTTATCTTTATTTATGGTTCTTCTTAATCCTTTAATTCTTTTCTTTTAATTTCTTTTCCTCATTTTTATTTCTTCTCTGTTGAGTTTAATTATCCTTCCTTTTTCTTCTTTTATTTCTTCTCTGAAATTAAAAGAAGATGAAGTTAGAGGAGGAGAACAAGAAGATGGGACCGAGATGGAGAATGAGAAAAACTAATGTCCTATTTGGCAAGCCATAAAATTCCATAGATATGCCATAAAAACAACAAGCTAAATTTTGGCAAGATTTAATAACAAAACTAGATCTTATAATCAGATTTGGTAAAGAAAATAATCAAAGAATGCTTGTGTGCTACCTAGTTGAGAAGCAGGAGCTTTTTTGTGACCTCAAGTCCTCTTTTCATTTAAGTACACTTGTATGTTTACAGTAAACATGTACACTCACATACCAATAATAGTGAAGGTTCACATAGAAAGAGTTAACTCAAGAAATAAATGTCACGTAGGAGATGCTGACAAACAATTAAGTGGCAATTAATCTCAATATATTTGGTTCATTCATGAAAAACACCATTATGTGCAATCTTAAAAGCACAATAATCATCATGATTCAGATGGGGAAGAGAAAGACCAAGATCTTGAAGTAGCCATTGCAATCACACAAGCTTTGAAGTGGTGTCAGCAAGAGCTCAATAGTCAGCCTCAATACTTGATTAGACAACAACTATTTGTTTCTTGCTTCTCTATAAAATAAGTGAGTGCCTAAAAATAAATAATAACCAACAACGGATCTTTGATTAATGGGATCACCTGTCCAGTCAACATCAGAATATGCCTATAGTTCCAAGAGAGAATGAGAAGAGTAATAAAGACCATGAAACAGAGTCGCTTTAACATAGCAAAGAATGTAGAGTATATATAACTGCATAATGAGTAGTCTGAGAAGTAACCATAAATTAATTAACTACATGAACTGTATGAGCTATGTCAGTGTGAGTCACTGTAAGATAGATAAAACTCTCAACTAATTGACAATAAAGAGTAAGATTATCCAAAGGTTTGTCATTTAATCGTATGAATTTCTTATTTGCTTTGAGAGGAATTGAAGTAATTTTTGCATCTTAAGCCTACTCGAGATAGAAGATCTATAATGTATTTTGCTTGGGAGAGGAAATAGCCAGAACCATCAAAAGTAACCTCTAGTCTAAGAAAATAAGTTAGATGACCAAGATTTTTCATCTCGAATTATTGGATAAAATAGTACACGCTGAAGTCCAGTGACACCTTGAAGATCATTTCCAATTATAATCATATTATCAACATAAAGCAATAATATAGATCCATGCTAAGAGTGATGAATGTATAGAGCATGATCACATGAACTTGAGCTAAAGCCAAACCGAGTTGAAACAGTATTGAACTTAGTGAACCAAGCGTGTGGTATTTGTTTGAGACCATACAAGGCTCGCGAAGACAGTATTCCTTGTTGGGAGGATGATCATAACCTGCTACAGCTTGTAGTTCTTTTGCCATTGTTTGCTGCCTAAGAGGATCAAGCTTTGCTCCTTAAAAAGTATTAAGTTAATGTAAAAAGAAAATAGTTGAATAATAATGATAATCATGAAGGTGGGAAGGTGGTTAACTTTCTCTGGTTGAGCGCCTAAGGATGTAAGACCTGATTGGGGGGGACTCTGATTCTTAAACTTAAGAAGCACTATGAGTGAGATCATTAGATGAGCCAGATTTGTTGGGTGTGGCAATAGTTCGATCGTTGGATAAACTAGTAGATAAATTCTTGTAAGATATAGAGTCTAAAGTTTTATCATGAAACAAATCAATTGAGGTATCACTAAAATACGAAACACTAGAATTTGGAATCTAAAAAATCAGATAAAGAGGAAAACATTCTTTGCTCCAAAAAATTAACACGATGTGAAATTTGAAGTTGTTTTGAGATAGGATCTCAACATTGATATCATATCTATGTAACAATACTATCTCAGTTGACGACAAGGTTAACGATAACAATGTAGTAATATTGATGGAGAGTGGTAATACTCACAGCTTTATTAGCAAAAAATGGGTAGAAAAGATGAAATGTGAGATGGTGAAGGTAACTCTCAAAACTTGTCAACAACTAGAAGTATATTGGATTTTCATGGATAATGCAAGATCAATAATTAATTCTTTCATAATTTGAGAAATTTGGAGCTTGATAAATATAATATGGTACTTGGAGTTACTTGTATGACATAGATGTAGGATTTTGAAGTGGAGTGAAGAGAAAAAATGGAGCTGAGTTGTAGATAATAATATTTCTAATAACTAGACTCAGGGCTTGTTTGGATTGGCTTGTAACAGAAGTGTTTTTTTTTTAAAGTTCTATGGAAGCATTTTTAAAAAAAATGCTTTTCAAAGTAAGTTAAGTGCTTTTCTGTATTTTATGTTTGGATAACTTAATTCAGAAGCACTTTTATATGTGTGAAGTTGTTTGGATGTGGAATTGTAAAAGCACTTTTGGAGATAACAAATTACCAAAATGGGCATTCTTTGAGTTTTTCTTAAATTACTATTGTATATTGATTTGATAATGACAATGACAATTGTAATAATCATAATAATTATTGCGTAATGCTTACATTTCTAATTGTAATTATAATATTAATTATAATTATAATAATTATTAATATTATTATCATTAACTCGAATATGGGTTTAAAATCACCCTACCTACGTAATGATAATAATAAACTATTGTATTATAATTATAATTCTAATTCTAATTATAATATTAATTATATTTATAGTGCTTAATATTATTATTGTTATAATTAACCCGGATACGGGGTTAAAACCACCCTATCTATGTAATGATAATAATAAATTATTGTATTATAATTCTAATTCTAATTACAATTGTAATATTAATTATATTTATTATAATAATGATTATTATTGTTATAATTAATCCAGATATGGGTGAAAACCTCTCTATCTAAATGTATACATATTTATTTTGATAATAATGATAATGACAATTTTAATGATAATAATAACTTATATAATTCTCATTACAAATATAATATTAATTATTATTATTATTAACCCGGATATGTGGTTTGTAAATCACTCGGCTCATTATCCTTAACATATGCAACAGGGCGTTGGTTCTAATTAATAGAACTGAGAGACTTTTTTCAGCTAATGAATGAGTTTTTTAGAAGCTTCAACTATACAAGCAAACTCCAGTGCTTTTATAAAGTCATTAAAGCTCTCTACTAAATATTATGGGCCTTTTCAAATTTTGGAGAAAGTTGGATCTATGGTGTACCAGCTTCAATTACCATTAGATGCATTAGTGCATCTTTTCATACATGGTTCTTTACTTAAAAAGAAACTAGGGTATGTGATTTCTATACAACCTCACTTACTTGAGCTTGGCCCTCTTAGTCAGTTTAAAATATATCCCTTGGTTATTTTGGAAACTAGAATTACTACTCAAAATAAGCAATCTATACATCAAATTTTGGTTCATTATCTTAACATGCCACCTACTAATAATACATGGGAGGATTGTTTAGTTATTAAAAACCAATTTCCAAAGTTCAATCTTGAGGACAAGATTTCTCTTAGGGGTCGTTTGGTTAGCGGTAATGATATATTACCACATAATGAGATTACCGTGATAATAATATCGGGAATGTTATATGCTCAGGAATGTTGTGGTAATTTATGATAACCATGTTTGGTTGAAAACTCATATTACATAGTAATCAACTTGGTAATGTTCTAAATTTCCCAAAATACCCTTATGTGTACCATTTTGTGCAAATTTAAATTTAAAGTAAAATAAAATTTTGGATAAAAAAAAATAAATTTTCAAAGTTAAACATATTTCCAAAATAATGTTATTCAAATTTATTTATTTTTATCTAACGAATAAAGTATGAAAATTATTATTTTTAAATAAAGAGCATATTTGTCGAAAAAATGTTTTAAATTATCACCCACTTGATAATTCAACATAGCCACATATTTTGGTGGTAATGGGATTACCAAGTTTTTTGGTAATCTTTCAAAGTTGGTAATCAAAGATTACCAACAATATTACCACCGTCACCAATCCAAACGTGGTAATCTTTTCAGATTACCACGTAACAGAAGGTAATGTTTTCATATTACCGCGAACCAAACACCCCCTTAAAGGGAATGTTAATGTTGTGATAGCTGCTCAAGCATTAGCTAGTAGTTAATTTCAATTAGTTATTTGATAGTTATAACTATAATTAGTTACCAGAAGATGAGCTAGCAATTTTATAATTGAATTGTAATAAATTCTTAAAAGGTAAAAAGCATGCTATAAATGTTGCATGTATACAATAGGTTGCAATCATCAATGAATTACACAATTATTTCCATCTCAATTCTTTTCTCATTCTCTCTTGTTCTCTTCTGTCTTCTGTCTTCTTATTCTTTTTCTTCTTATCTTTTCTAAATTCTTCTCTCTTGTTCTTTGTTTTTTCCTCCTCTCTTTTGCTTATCACTTCTACTTCT
The DNA here is from genome assembly GCA_020875875.1 of Dioscorea alata. Classification (NCBI taxonomy): domain Eukaryota; kingdom Viridiplantae; phylum Streptophyta; class Magnoliopsida; order Dioscoreales; family Dioscoreaceae; genus Dioscorea; species Dioscorea alata. The sequence goes on from CM037020.1 coordinate 631,213, forward strand.
TGATTTTTATAATTTATTACATATTGACTAGTTTATTGTATGTTTAGGGCCCATTTGGTGGACCTGATAGGATATGGGGGTATATGATTTGATGACTAGATTGGAGTTGGAAAGGATATGAACATGACAAGATCATATCCTATGTTATGTTTGATGGGCGCCAGATAAGCCATTGAATAGCATTTTGTTATCTTATTATGTGTTTGAAGTGGACCAGATAATGCAGAATATGATATGAATTGTATGTAAATGGACAAAATTATCAGTTATAATAACCTAAAATCTATACATGTAGCAAAATAATAAATCACATCAAAATCAATTAGAAAAAAAAAAGAAAAAAGAAAAATCATCCCACTAGAGAAACTAAACATAAGACATGATCAAATGAGAGATTTAGATAAAGAAAAACATGTTCAAGCATGAGATCTATGGAAAAGCTCTTTAACAGCTTCGGATTCAAGAAAATCTACTTAAAATAGAGACATTGGTGTCCTATCTAGTTGTCGACAAGCCCATGCCCCAAGTTCCGTGTTTAAAGATCAAAGGGATACAATCAAACTCTAAATGAGAGAGACCAAATAAAAGGGTAAAAAAAATAAATTTAATTTTTTATTCTATCCTACCTATTTTGATCTTGACTCCCCCCCCATAAGATTTGTTATCATGTGGTTGGTAGGATAAATTTGGTTAATAGGATAAAACTATCATATCTTTTTGGCTCACCAAATAAAAGAAAATAGTAGGATATGATAGTCTATGCTATGATCCTATCCTATCGTCCTTATTCTGTCCACCAAACGGACCTTTATTGTATAGGGAGATATGTTGAAAGAAGATGCTCTCCTGATGTAGAAGATTATCAAAAGGTTATAGTGGAGACATTTATTGATACAATTATTTGAATTTCAAATAAATATGGGCATTGTAAGAATGGAACTTAGTATTAAGTTGATGTCATATATGTTTTATGTTTTACCTCCACAATAGTTACAATAATTATTTCACATATACAAATTTTTTCCCCCGAGATGAGAGACTACTAAAAAAAAGGAGCGTGTACAAATCTCAACAGAGTAAATGGGGACGAGACCCACACACATATGAATACTGAGACCACCCATACACTACCGCTGCCCATACTCCCATAAATATGCCCTCACTTGTGATTTACATTTTCACCACTTATGAAAAGTTTTAACAAAGACCTGAATACCAATAGACCACTTAGTCATTAGTTCCACATCTACGATATGCTCATAGTTTATTATGTCAATATCATTTTCATACATATCATCTTTGTTGGAGACAATAACTTCATCATTCCTACAACTAACTTCCCCAACATTAACATTAACATTAACTGCACCATTTTGGATACAATTGAAATTATGCGAGGCACATACCACAAGCACTATATTAGTTTCAGAATTAATAGGTTGAAAAATGGTAACTTTTAATATTGGAAATCTCATCTTCAAATTGCCAATAATGCATTCAACATGGTTCATAAGTGAAATATGTCAAAAATTAAACAATTCTTTGTAATTATTAATTAAATCTAGATTGCACATGTTTTTATTCACATAAATAATAACGATCATTTCAATATGATGTAATAAAATTTAGAGTATCTGCATATCCTACGCCTACAAGTAATATTTGATCCTTTAGGCTATGTTTGGTTCAAGGAGGAGTTTGGAGGGGGAGGAGTAAGGGGGAGTTTGGAGGGGAGGGGGATGGAAGGTTTTGAAAAATTTTATGTTTGGTTCAATAAAGAGGTGAGGAGGGGTGAGGAGGAGTAAGTATATTTTTTTTGTTTGGTTGTGATGAGGAGTGAGGAAGGGTGGGGAGGAGTTTAATGTGTATTTGACTATTTTGCCCCTTAGTTAATAGATAAAGATATATCTTTTGAAATTATTTATCAAGAAATTTTAATTTAATTTATTATTTATATTTATTTTTAAAAATTACTTGTTAAGATATTTTAATTTAATTTATTATTTATATTTTTTTTTAAATTACGTATTGAGAAATTTTATTTTTATTTTATTATTTATATTTATTTTTTTAGTTATTTATTAAGTTAATTATCCGATAATGAAAAGAAAGAAAGGAAACAATTTAATTTATATAGGACATGTTCGGAATTCTTAGAATTGATAAGGGATAGTAATGTCATTTTCTATTACTATTATTTTAAAAAAAAAAAGAAAAGAAAACTCACCCCCCCCCCCCCCCCCCCCCCCCCAAAAAACCCCAATTTGGGGGGGTGAGTTATAAGGGGTGAGGAGGGGTGAGGCACCCCTCCTCACTCCCCCAACCAAACAATATAAACTCCTCCTCACCCCCTCTAACCCCTCCCCACTCCCCCAACCAAACAAGGGCTTAGGGTCCACTAGTAATATTTGATTATTTAGAGTTTCAGCATATGTTGTAAAACCCGAGCACGACTTGTATATTTAAAAAATAAGTCAAAATCACATGCGGCCATAATATTTTGTGATAGTATTTATTTTATGGGTTATAAAACTTAAAACTCCAAATAAATAGTAGCAAGAATATGTGTTCTATTAACACCACCAATACAACCCTTTAAAAATTTTTTTTTTTTTTTTAAGATAGAATGGATAAAGAGAAATTACACAAATTTCCAATAAAATATACATCTAACAAACCTGAAATATGGGGTAAAAGAAAAAGAAGTTTGCATGATGTAGTTGCTAAAGTATTCATGGGCAAGGTCACTGATAGCTTTGCGCACTTTATTAAATATTGACCAAGAGTGTATACAAACATTTCTTTGTTATGTGAAAGTTTGTGTTGCATGGAGATGTTTACATATATCAGTAAATTTGTTGTATGTAAATAGTAAATAGACCAAAAATTGTTCAGGACTAAATTTATAACAGCTACTCTATTCTAATATATATATTTTAATTATTATAATTATGTTTTGCAGAAAATATTTATTGTGCTCAACCAAACACTTATTCTGGAGGAATAAAATCTATAAGAATTTCCAAAGTATTCAATTTTTAATATCTAATATTTCACTTTGCACCCAAACAAGTCCTTAAAAAAAATTACAGTGACTTGGAATGAGCATAGTATTCATTATCAATTCCTTCAGAGCTTTTCAGTAAAGACGGAAATTTTATGTACACTGATGGATTTCAAAGTAATTAAGAACTCTCAATTACTTATGTCGAAGTATTTCGGATCATCGGGGAAATCATGCTCCACTCTTAACTGCCACAATGCCAAAACCGAAACTTTATTCAGATATAATCCAAATACGTCGAAGAAACAAAATAAAAGTTCGTACCGTCCCCTCATCAGCATCGGAATGTCGTTGAGGAAATACAACCCTCAAATCGTTGTACAAATAAAATCTCCGCTCTCCATTGAGGTCCATGCTGTTTTTGATTGGCGTCGAGAAAGGATCGGATTTGCATCTCTGCACCATCCTTGAGTTTTTCTTTGCTGTCGGACATAAGAAACGGAGATGCAAAGCATAGCGAAGAACACCGGTGGAATTGCTGCTGCCACTGTTGTTTATCTTAGAGAAATTGGGAGTAGAACAACATGCATCTGATAGACCATAAAAATTCAAACAATGCCTATTTTCTTTTGATTCTGTGATTTTACGGCTATCGTCAGTAAATACACAACCTGTGAAATCAGAGGTTTCAATTGGCTTCAATTATTTCAGTTCGAAATTTCAACAATGCATTACAGTTTCATTACCATCACGACGTTCCGGTTTGCATTCCTCATCTTCACTTTCACTTTTTGAGCTTTGATCTTTGCTTCCTTTACTTGTAGTTGTTGTAGTAGAACCAGTGGATGCTAATGTGACCCTTTGTCTTATGAATGTCTGCTTAATTTTTCGCAACAAAAATTACATTTTGTCATCAATGAAATTCTTAGTAATTTGCCATAAGATTATGAGTGTCGACAACTCTAGATAAACTCCAAAAATATGTCGAAAATAAATAAACCGAAACCTGAGAGGCATACCTTGGTTCCAGTAGGCATGTCACTTAAATCATAGTTGCAAAAGAAAGTGTGAAGAGGAGTCATTTCTGGATTGCTCACAACCTGTCAAAAGATGAAAATCAGAGGAACAAGAACAAGTTTTTCGTATTCTATCGAGAAACATAATTAAATTTGAAGAAATAGACATGATAAATAATGCTTGACAATCAGCAATGTATATAAAACACAGTAATCTGTTTAACTGTAAATATCAACAGTAACCAAGCAAACATGCATATATAACAAGACCTCAAGAATGTCAGAAAAATCTCAGCTATAGACAATTTAACTTTAAATAAGTTAATCTAAGATGTGAGAAGACTGATGAACCACTAAAGATAAATCATTTCGACAATTAGAAAACCTTTCGATCAAATGCAATTGTAGAACTAAAACAAGTTAGAACATATGAAATGGTTCTAATTTTTTGCCTTTTGCCAGAATGAGAAACCAATCAAATACCAGAATTGAATTGAGTCTATGATGATCTTTTGATTGAGGATACAGACTCTATTTGCAAATCATAATTCTGGTCTAACATTATTCAGAAGACATGCACACCAATAATTATGCACATGCTGGACTACTGTGGTTAGAAATGTTGAAAGCAATAAAGAAGAAAAAGGAATGGCCGAGAATCAAGTCACAGAAATTAATGGCAATATTTTACTTACTTTTGATGCACAGTGCTAGAGCCAACAGCATCATATTTCCTCACTAAACTACAGTTTCTCCACCGGTAATAATCAGCTTTAAAAGTGGTTGCATTAGCAAGAGTCAGCACACACTTCAACAAGTTATCACTGTTTTGCCTAATCTTCCTTGATTTTTGGTTCTTGAGAACAACCCACTCCAAAATTGCATCTCTATTCATCGTATAAAAGTAAAAATTAAAAAGAGGACTGACTTGCAATCTCAAGATCCTCAACACTCAAGGCCTTCTTGTTACACTCAGCCTGTGCTGCAAAGTGATGATAAATTGCTCGTTGGGAAAACTGTCTTAAGAACTAAGAGGACAACAATGAACTTAGAACGTCTTCCTTCACCCACATTGCTAAATTGAATTACACCATTATCATGGACATTCCAAAGAAAGTTATTATTGGTTGCTCAACTTAATTTAGACTGATAAGAAGTCAGAAGGAAGTGTAGCTTTCAAACATGTAATGCCTGCAAGCATTTATGAGACACAAACAACACTTACTGGTGCAATATATACACGGTACGTCTTTATAAATAAGAAGACAGAACAAAGTTCAAGAAAGAGAGCTCTGTGACTTCACTATCTGCTGGAAGGGTGAAACTAGTAAGATGAAACATAAGCAACAGAATAAAATAAACAACAAGATCATGTACGACCAACTCATGGTGAAAAAGATATGGTACTTTTCACTGGATCTGTATCGTTTCACGTGTAGGAGACTGCTACTTAAATGCAGGTGAACAGCACCGAGTATGTGAGGTATAAAAGTAAAATAACAATTTACTGATTTATAACCGTTCCGTCGATAATATTACTGGAGTGTTTGGACTTCAGATTAAGTATAGCAAATGAATAAGCATCCAATTACAGGAACTGCCAGAAAGACATTGTTCCATCATTGTTATATAATACTTATTTACTCAGTTGCGAGGTTTCCAAAATCAGAGTGAACTTATGTAAATCAAAAATAGTAAATGGTTCAGGCATCAAACAACTCATACAAGAGCTCACAATTGCTATTCAAGTGAGAGATCAAGAGTAGAGGAATTATTGGGCAAAGAAAGAGTAGCCTATCGACATTCTAAAAAATTAACAAAAAAGAAGCAATTAGGATGGAAAGAGAGTGAAAGTTTCAGAGATTTGACTAGTCTAGGCTTATTGCAAATAATGGAAAATTGGTAAAAAAAAGAATGTCTAGGGAAAATGAGCAGACACGAACACAGATTTTCAGAGTCACTTGGGTGAAGGACCTAATTAGGCTTTTAAACAATAAGTGTTTCTAAATTCTTCCTTATAAATAATCATGGCAAATAAACATACCTAATTTTGTGACCAATCAATTTTTGAGGGCTAAGAAACCTAGTACCAGTTGTATGCGCCCTTTCATGGGAACGCGCAAGCGACTTCTGGCTGCTCGAGAATCATTGTTGCTCAGACTTCTTCTCAACTTTAGGCCTTTACACTTATTGGATGGCAAGCTCCCCGCAAGATCAATTGATGCATAGTACAGCAAGTAGTTATCTCCATCAACACTGGTCACACTAAAAGGAAGCTTCTGAGATGGTGGTGAAAAATTACCACCGGTGACATTTAGTACAGCTAGAAATCCGTCAATCCTCTGAAAACACAAGGAAAACAAATTACATGCAAAATGAGAAGAATTCTTTAAGATCTGAAAGCCATGATAATTTTTCTATGAGCAATAGCAGACAAATGAACACAAACCTGATTGACGTTGCCGGACGAGAATCGACCAGTCAAGAGAGACTCTTCGAAGGAACCAACCAATGACCTCCTAACAGGAAGCCCACTCAAACTCCTAACAAACTTGTTACACCGAGGTTTGATAGCAGAATCAAGAAAAGATGCTTGGGTAAAACTGGAACTCCCCAGATAGATGAAATTATCGAAGTCACAACTTGTGCTACATGCATCTTCCTCTGATGCAAATAGATTTCCAGCAACACCATGATCAGCTGATCTATCAATATCAATCAAGGTTGAAAAGTCATTTGCCACGTCTTTCAAAATGTCTCTTTGAAATTCAGCAGCTTTTATTCTTTCAGGCAACCTAGGACCTAGAGGTGACATGGATAGTGATCGTGCAAAGACTTTTCTTGGAGATACAGATATTGTCCTCATAAAAGCTTGTAGTTCACTTCCTTCTTTAGAGTAATCTACACGTCCAGATATCTGATAATCACGAGCAAATGATCCATTATTATCAAGCAAGGGGCCATCAGTGAAAACACCACCGGCATATGTATCACATTTGCTAGCCAACAAACTAGTCAGTTGCGAGCATTTACTAGTCACACTGATTGAAGCTTCAGAGAAATCACTGCTTCCTACATTAGCTTTCTTACAATCATGCGAATTAGTGATACTCTCTGTTCTAATCAAGTTCCGGAGATCAATTTGTGTGTTGCCACTTCCAATGTTTAATGGCTCACCACGGAAATGGTGACTAAGCATGCTGCTCAATGGAGATAACAAGCGTTTTCTTGCTTGATGACCATGAGAGTTGGTGAAATTATCAGGCATTGTGAGGGATGTTGCAGGATGAACTCCATCCTCCAAACTGTTCTCTGGAACATCATCCAGTGAACCAAGGCAACCTGATTCAAAGCCAACAATCCTAGGTATTGGACTTTGAACACACCGTCCCACTTTAGATGAGGACAAGCAAATTTCATCCCTTGCCTCGATTAAAGGGCAATGAAGGTTACCAGCTCCATCTTTGATACTTTTGCATCTATTCAGACCATCTAACCCTCTGGGAAATTGAAAGGTGGTTTTCCTTCGAAAATCTCGAATGGATGCACTTGGAAAATCTGCGGGGGTTCTACAATTAGTGCTTCCTCCAATCTCATCAAAATCACAACTTTCCTCATCGCCATAAAAAGGAGGAGACGATACAAATGTGTTTAGTGACGTAGTAACTTCAGTTATTTCCGAATCCACGTGTGGCAAACCCATTGCACTTTGAATACCAATTTATCACAACCTTTTTTAATCCTATTTGTCTATAGCTGACAAATTCTCAGGCAGAGACAGTCCACACTGTCTAGTTCCTTGAAAATGAAATGACCGGTTGCTAAATTGAGATATATGGTTCTAGAAAAGCTATAATACACAACTCCAAAGCCTGAAATCCAGCATATAATCATCATCTACACAAAGACCACCATTTATTCATCAGTAATCACTCCCCAATGATGTTAATATTGATGCTACCACAGCAAAAGTTTAGAACACAAATAAGAATAGCAGGAATGGAAGCATCAAACCTCAAAATCAATAAGCAATGAGGCATTGCCATATCATAATTGCTCAAAGAAGTAAATCCTGAGTCCTGAAAGAACAGCAGGAAGCACAAATTAAAAATACATCAAATCTTTATTCAAATGAAGGGCCACATCACAGATTCACAACATTATCAAAATCAGCAGCATCTTTCTTGCCTTACTCAATTGAATAAAACTTAGTTAGGATGTCTCACATACTTATATGATTTCATCTGAAGTTAACCGATAAAGTTTGATGCATCCCATAAGGATCATAAATCTATAGAAAAATTAAGAAAATTCCCAATTTGGGTCAAGATCAAAGCTTTGAACTACTATGTCAGATTGAAGAAATCAGAGACATTAATCAGAACATCTATCCAACCCACTTTTTCTCCTTTCACTGATTCACTGATCGGTGAATCATCTTCAAAACATCAAATTAAAGCAAAATGGGGAAGAAACTGAGCCACTTTGTTCATCCAAAAAAACAACAAAAGAAATCAAGAAATCAAGAATCAGCTATCTCAAGGCTTGAACCACAAAACTGAAATCAAATTTATAAAAAAACAAATAACAAAAAGAGTCATTTCCCATCTCAATCTCTCTAAATAAAACTCGATAAAAAAATCTCAACCCAACAAAACAAATTAACAAAAAATATAAAAAACAAGAAAAAACAAGAAAAAAAACTGCCATACGATTCTACAACCGATCGAAGTATAGAAAAAAAAAACACCCAAAACATACCACTTTCTCTCAAATTCATACACAAAAACACAAATTTATTCAAATAAAACTCAAATTTTCACTAAAAATCATTTTAAAAAAAAAAAAACCAATCCATAACACGATCTCTCCAAAAACACCACCTTTCTCCTCATTTTCACTCTTAAATCGACTGAAAAGCCCCTCAAATTAACCAAACTCCCAAGCTCTCCACCTCCTCTCCTCCTTCCTCTCCTTTCCCTTCTCCCCAACTCCCATATATATCCTCTCTCTCTCTCTCTCTCTCGCTAAAAAAGAGGTTTTTATACCCGTATTTTCCAAGTATTTTTTTAAACCGTGGGCACATGTTCCGCGGAACATTTATCTTAAACTAGTCCACTAAACAAGAAAATTCTTTTTTTTTACTTAAATCCTTAATTATTAAATAAAATATTATAATTTATGATCTTGAAAATTATCTTTTTTGAATCCTTGAATTTCCCTTGACCAATTCCTCACTAATATCTGAAATTTTCATTTCTCTGATTAAATTCTGTAATTTCATTTATTACAATATCTGACTCCTGCCCATTTTGTCCTCAAATAATATTCACATAATATTTTTTTTATTTTTATCAATAAACACATACATTGTGGCGTGTGTATCATCCGAGAATTTAATTATTCAATATGTACACCCTCTCATCCAATAACATGAAATTCATATTGCAAATCTCGCTCACAATTAAGGATCTGTTATTATTATTACATTTAACAATACTTGAATTCGGATTTTTAAATCCTCACACAAATGCTTTAGTAGGGGTTCAATGCGGGTGGACTCAACCTTTTGGTTAAGTAATATAATTACATTTAGTTTTTTGTAAAAAAATTAACTAATAAAAAAATTATTTTTGAATTGTATTCAAATACATAATTTTGAAAGCCCATTTTTTGTTTCATAAAATTTAAATATTGGGGAAGTAGTCTTAAATTATTAAAATTTATTTAATTTTTTTCTAAAAGAAGACCTTTCCAATAATAATAATAATACAATGAATTAAAAGTATAAATGGAAGGCTGGAATTTTATGTCACTTAATCTTTGGATCTAATACAAATGGATCATGATAAAGCAACGCAATTAGATTATTAAATTAATCAATTATACAAAAAAAAAATTATTCCATGGAATGAATTCAATTTTGCTTTTCTTTCCCTTTTTAATATTATTTTTTTAATCATCCAAAACTCCTTTTAATTTTATTAAGTAAATTTATGTAATTTTTTTCAAAATAAATTATATTTATGAGGATTACATCCATCATGATTTTATTTACTGTTAACAAAATTATGATTTATTTTTTTATTAAAATAAAATAATATTGAAAGTTCTGATTTTAGAAATTGTAACCAAAGATTGAACTTTTCAACATTAAGGGCCTGTTTGGGTACCTCTAAATTCCATAGGAATTGTGACCATTCCTATGGAATTTAATATTATGTAGGAAATGATATTATGGGGTGTTTGGATACTGTTTTTATAGAGAGAAATTCCTATGGAATCATATGATTCCATAGGAATTTGTAAAAGAGGTGAACCCCAAATAATTTTTTCCCTATACTTGTCGGGCTGTGCAAGTGTAACCCCAACCTCTCCTTCTTTCTCTCGTTCTCCACCACCTCACTGCCGCCAACCTCTCCTTCTTTCTCTCGCGGTCCACCATCCCACTGCCGCCGCTTGCCGTGACCGACCGACGTCGCCGTTTGCTGGCCCAACAAAGCAACACCATCGTCTTTTCTCTCTCTCTCTCTCTCTCTCTCTCTCTCACTCTCTTGAAAGGGGATTATGGCCGGAAATGGAGGTTGGAGCAGCAACAGGAGCGGTGGTGCGGCTGTCGGCTCTGGTGATACAAGAGGCCCTCCAATGGAGCAGGTAATTGGAATTTATTTTAAAAAGCATCTGTATGTGTGAAACAAGAGGCTTTGCTTTTCTTTTCCTGCCATTGAGCTTCATAGAGCTTTGGAGATTTTGGAATTTCATTTTCACACAATTTTCCCAAAGTTTTTCTTCTTGATCTGCACATCAGTTTTGAAATTCAGGTTTTCATTGATTATATTTCTGTTTAATTGATCTGCAAATCAGTGTTTCTGTTTTTCTTTTCTTGCCATTGATTCAAAGAGCTTTGTAGATTTGGCTTCCTGATCTGCAAATCAGTGTTCGAATTCAGGTTTTAATTGAAACCATAGCTTTATGATTCGTTGACTTGCTCATGGTTTTTTATTTAGGGTTTGGTTTTCAATGATTTGGCATGTTTAGGAGTTCCATCTGTTTTGGAGAATTTTGATCTATTTCTTTCAATACAACATTAGTATATAGGTTGCATTCTAATTTTATTTTAGTGTTTATTCATGAATTCATCCTCGTTGAATGCAGGAAAAATTTAGTGCATTTGATCTAGACTAGAATTTTCATCTAAATTATTTGGCTAGTCCTAGGTTTCTCCATCCTGTTTGAACTTTAATACAGTTGATCTAGACTAGAATTTTCATCTAAACTATTGTGTCCTAAGAAGCACATTTATGCTGCTACTAAACATTAGTGTTTGGGAATGAAACTAGGGAGTAAGGAATAGATATATATAGGTTTCATATTATTTTGCTTCATTTTTTTTTAATTTATTTTTGGAGGATTTGGATGGTGGAAGAGGAAAATATATGTCAATCATGGGATGACACATTATTGTTTGAATACTTAAACATTATCTCATGAACAAGTTGATGTTATATATGCTACAACTTGCTTTTGTAATTGAGACTCAATAATATCTATGTAGGCATGTATTATTATAGTGAGATGGCCACTTGCTTTGCTAGCTTTGTTTATGAAATCCTTAATGGTAGGGCCTCACATTGTTTGAAATATAAGAAAAACTCATACATATATGGTTAATTTATAGTGCAAAGATTGATTGTTAGTTTGGAGGGATGCTGGCATTGGATTCTCATGCTTTTCATTAGCTTACAAATTTGGTTGTAACTACAACAACACCATCAAAATTTATAGATACAACACCATCAATAAGATAGCATTTCTCAGTTTTCTCGTGATGTAGATTATTATTCAAACATGCCGATGGACACTCCATCTCCAAGCATTCCGGCTCCGCATGATCCCATCGAATCATTGTCTACACCCGAAATAGAGACAGAGCATCATGATTTTGCACAAACGGAACATCCATGCAGTCAACCACATATTTCACAACCACAAAGTTCATGTAGTGCAAGACGACAAAATGTAGGTGATGATATGCAAAGAAGGAAAAAGGACCGAAAGAGGAAAAATATTCAAGAGGCATTTTTAGAAAAATATATGGATATGCGTCGAGCTGAGAATGATAGATATATTGATGCTATGAAAATGAACAAGGTAGATGACAAGTACACTATAGGAGAATGCATGGCCGCATTTACTATGGTGTGTAATCAACTTTCAGATGATGAGTTTGTTAAAGCTACAACATTATTTAAAGACAAGGATAATAGTGAAATCTTCTTGAATCTCACCGAAGATCGGAAAGTGTTGTGGCTTCGACAAATGATTAATTAAAAACAATGTTATGTTATATGCTTTTTGTGTTTCCTTACATACAATTTATGTTTGTGTTTATGTTTGTGGATGTTTATTAGTGTCACAATTACTACACTTTTGTATAAGACGTTATGATTATGAGATCTACTTATCTATGTTAGATAAACTTGTTTATTTGTGGGAATGGATTTTGAATTATTTGCGAATAGTCTATTACTTAATAACAAAAAAACAAGCAACATTGATAATCTAAAGACAGGGCAACATTATATTACTTAACAAGAAAGCAAAGCAACATTGATAATTTTACAAACCATTTTATATTACATTTCTACGATAGTTGCAGTAATCATTCCACATTTGCATTGCTATTTCATCTCTTTTGCGAGCACCTGCAATACGTTCAGAGTTCATTGTGTTGACATCGTTTTCATATGTGTCATCCCCATTTGGGACGTTAACTTCGTCAGCTCCATTACTGATTTCCTCAATTTCATCCGTGTCATTGTGTATCCGTATCAAATTATGCAAGACACATGCGGCAACTACTATATCAGTTTGAGAATCTATTAGATGAAAGGTTGCAACTTTAAGTATAGGAAATCTCATTTTCAAGACACCAATAATGCGTTCAATATGATTCCTCAATGAAGCATGTCTCAAATTAAATAGTTCTTTGTAATTGCTTGGTCTACATCCTGCTCGTCCTTGCTCCTGTAAGTGATAACGCACACCCCGGTATGGAGCAATAAAACTTGGAGTATTTGCATAGCCTGCATCCACTAGGTAATATTTATTTGGCGGGACATGGAAGCCTTGGTCAATTGAATGCTGAAGTACTCTAGCATCAGAAGCAGAACCTTCCCAACCAGCGCGAACATATACGAAACGTAGGTTAAAATCGCAAGCGACCATAACGTTCTGGGACAATGTTTGTTTTCTATTTCTATAAGGATCTTGCAAGGCCACAGAAATAGTTATTAGAATATGTGTTCCATCAATAGCACCAATACAATACTAAAACAATAATAAAACCATAACATTGGGTAAGAATAAAAATTAAAAAAACATAAATAATAAATAAAAAGAGAGTATAAAGATTTCTGACCTTGAAATATGGGAAAAAAACTCTACTATTTTGGATAACGGGTGATGTTGTTGTCGGAGGCAATTCTATATATGTATTAGCAAGAGTAGTAATGGCTCTAAGCACTTTACCAAAATAACGGCTAACCGTTTCGGCCGAATGTTGAAAGCGTTCTTGCACGTCACGATTACTAGCGTTGTGTGCAAGAGTGTATACAAACATTGCTAGTTGTTCCTCGATTGTAACTCTTTTCGAATTGCGAAGAAGAGATCTTTCCCTTAAACAATTAGTAAGTGCTTGAAATATACGAGGCTCCATACGAAATTCGCTCTTACAACGTGCCTCATGACCTTCAAGAATTTCTTGTACATATGCAGCACCTGTTAACATTGATGTATGACGAGGCCTAGTTTCTGAACTTGCAGGAAATAAACTTGGTAAAATTGTGAGCATAAATTCGTCGTCATCTTCATTAGTCTGTCTCCATTGATCCAAATCCATATTGAAACAAACGACTTTGAGACGTAAAAATGTGAGCTGAAGAGAGGCAAGTTTACAAATTGCATAAGGGTGTTGGCTTTAAATAGAGAGAAATTGGTAACGACTAGTTTTTAAAAAACTCCAACGGTTATTTTTTCAAAAACTCTAACGGCTAGTTTTTTTTTAAAAAAAAAATCTAACGGCTAGTTTCATTTTCAAAATTAAAAATTCCTATGGAAAAATTCCTGTGCACATCCAAACACTGAATCCATAGGAAATTTTCCTGTAGTAAATTCCATAGGAATCATTTCTGAATCCTATGGAATAAAATTCCTACAGAAAAAATTACTATGCATCCAAACAGGGCCTAAATATTGTGGAAAAACTCATAAATTTTGTCCATCTCTAGTCAAATAAGTACAATTAGGGTTAGTTGGGAAAGCACTAGAAAAGGGTTTTGGGTCATGAAAAATACATGTGCATTTACATTATTTTGATAGTTTTTTTTAACAGGTAATTACCAAAAAAACCCCAAAGTTTGCAATATTCATAAAAAAACCCCACGAATTTTGATATCCCTAAAAAACCTCTCCTTTTCTATAGAATGAATTTCAAATCCCCCAGGGCTATAACGGAGTTTGACGGAGTTAAATTTGAATTTATTGGACGAAATTGCCCTTACGTGGGAAGTTGTGAAATCGCGACTTGGTTTGACGGTAATGCCCTTACGTGGAATGATGTTACCGCTTATAGAGGAAGCGGTTTATTTTTCTTTGTTTATTACCGAAAGAACACCATTTCCGCCGCCGGTTAACTGCGATCACCGCCTCTTCACCTTTCCTTTTCCGAAGTTGTCATTGGCTGGGCATCTTGCTACCATCGCCTCTTCACGTTTTCCATTTCCGAAGTTGTCATTGGCTGGGTATCACGCTATCATCGCCTCTTCACCATTGTCTGGAAGGAGAACTCCCGCTTAAGTCTTCGGAATTTCATCAGTTTTCACACCAAGGTAAGGAGGCCGTTGATGAATCTGATGGTTGAGTTTTCTGTGTGATAAATCTGATTTTCGTGTTTGATAATGTTGTTTCTGCTTAACAATGCATGTCTCCGTTTAAGTATTGAGTTCACTGTTTGACTATTTTGGTTTCTGTTTAACTATACGAGTCTAAACAGATGTATTGTTCTTCTTGTAGGGTTTTGGTCATGGCGATCAACCTAGTTAACGGCCGATGCTACTTGACACCGGTTGTCCAAACATTGAATGAATTGAAAGTTCACATGACTGGACGACACTGGGAGATCATCAAAAGGACACCGTTCGCGGCTTTGACCGAGACTGAAGCCGTCCTCCAAGAGAGAACCCTTCTTGATTCTCTGCTGTAGAGGTTTGATGACCGCAGCAACAAATTCAAGATCGGGGCCAGCCTGGTCAGTTTCAGGCCTCAAGATGTGGCTCTCATCCTGGGGCTACGGTGTGTTGGAGACGCCGTCGTGTTCTAAAAGAAGAAACCACGCTCGGCATTCGAATCGAGGTTTCTATCAAAATCGTACGAGAGAAATAAAGACTCCATCAAGAAAACATTTGAGCAGCTAGTTCGGCAGAGGGGGGAAGAGGAGAATTTTGTAAAACTCCTCATGGTGTACCTCATGGGTACTATCCTCTTCCCGAACACCTCCTACTCTGCTCCAATCTGGATCGTTGACTACGTCGACGACCTAGCGGGCATGGGACGATATGCATGGGCGCAAGCGACCCACAAGTGGATGATGGAGGACGTTCCACAAGCGGCCACTCGAGTGCAAGCGAGGTGCGCCGGGAACAAGACCAACACGGGGTACGTCAAAGGTTGCTCGGTTGCGCTAACGACTTGGTTCTATGAGCTCACCGGCACCGGCAAGAAGATTCGTTTTGGCAAGACCCCAAGGATCCTGTGCTACGGTGAGAACAGCTACCGGAAGCAAGTGTCCACAGGAACCTTATTTTCATCTTTTGAAGGAAAAGAGGTAATAAATCGATTTAAGTACCGTATTTGTCGTTTAACAAAATATATTAGTGTTTAAACATATGATTTAACGTTTGACTATATTGGGTATTGTTTACCTTATGTGTTTTTGTTACAAACATAGTATTTAGTGTTTAACAGTATTGTTGTTTACAATTGTCAGTTTCCCGAATTGGTCGCCGCGAACCAGGACGAAGAAATATTTGTTGGGGCCAGCCGTCGGGTTGATACAACTACACACGGAGGTGATATTCCTGCTCTCGTTCCGTTGGCGTCAAGGAGAGATGATCGGCCAACATCCTCGAAGCGCGTCCGACGCCGAACACCTTCCCGGAGCCCACCCCGCGCACGGACTGCTCGGCGATGAGCAAGCCCCCCTCCACCCCCCCGATAGTAACATCCGACGACCTAACCGCACGTCTATTGCATGCGTGCGAGATATTCACTGTAGAGTTCCCCAGGCTTGTTGCTCGCGTGGCGGCTCTGGAGGCACGTTCGCAGGCCAATGTTGACGCAAGAGCCCCCCTCCATCCGCCGGGTGATTGTGCTACCATCTCCGACGACGACTTCATTGCGAAAATAGTCCCGCGAGGCCGGCGTCAGAAGAGGCTTGCGTAGAAGGAACCAACAATGTCGCTGCCTTCGCCGGCGGACGTCGTCGCAACGGAAGCACCAATTGATGTTGAACCAACAATGGCTGAGCCTTAGCCAACTTTAACTCCGAGCGCGCCATTGGAAAAGGGGCAAGTACTGGACGCGCGGGCTGCACTGGCTGTGGGCTCGCCCGTCGATGCCGCTGGCGATGTCAACAGGATAATAGAATCTCTTGCCAGTGAAGTCCCTTCGTTGGAGGCACTGGCACCGGCAACGAAGGAGAACACCATCCAGGCGGTGATTTCCATGGAAACGGAGAAAGACGCTGGCTTGTTACCGGTAGCGGCACCGGCAACGAAGGAGGACACAATCCAGGTGACAGTATCCCTGGAATCGAACAAAGACGCTGCTGCGTTACCGGCACCGGCATCGGCACCGAAGAAAGACTCTGTGATAGTACCGGATTCTAATAAAGACGTTGCCGCAGCTACTGGAAATAAAGAGGCTGCCACCGAAGGCCAAGGAGTCGTCAACGAGCAAAGAACACTAACTCAAGCTGAGAGGACACTCCTTGCAAATCAACAGTTCGATGACGTGAAGAAGAACTTTCTTCCGAAGAAGAAAAAATATGCCGGGTTACCGCGTCTCGCGCAATTCGAATAGGAAATCATATCAATATTTTTAAACTGTTATATGGACTCGTAAGTTTCGTTTAACTATATATGTTATCAATTAAGTATTTTACTTTTCTATTTAACTATCTGACTTATTCTTTAACTATATCATTTCTCGGTTTAAGTATGTTAGTTAGCATTTAAATAGTTTTATTTTTCGTTTAAATATCAGGACTGTTGTATGGAGGAATGACTATGTTTACACAACACGAGCCAACGTGTTCACGTTATTGGACGGGAAGGAAATGGTGACAGACGACATCGTTGTCGTTCTCGTCTGCATCATCCAGAAGGAGCTGAAGAGATCGCGGTCTCCTTATAAGAAGCGGGCTGCCATCACCCGGCCACTGGCACTGTGCCTGTCCAAACAAGAGGACACGGCGGAAATCGTTATCGGCATGATCAACGATGCTGCGCGGAACGTCCATGATGTTGACATCGTAATAATGCCAATAATTTTAAACGAGAGTACAGGCATTACTCTTTTAGCGAGAGTGAGGAATACGACAGAGACGCGATCGATATGGTAAGTTACAGGTAACACGCATCGGGCTTCATATTTGTCCGTATTAACTTTAAAGTTTATTTCTTTACAGCGAAAACTATTCGAAAATTGCGTCGAGATGGAATTGGGCGTGTCGACGACGGCCTCGTACCCCATGATTCACGATAGGAGTGCTCCACGACAAAAAAAAAAGGAAGTGTCGACTGCGCAATGTACGTGATGAGGTTTATTGAGCAAATTCTAAATGGTGAAAAGCTACGCCTACCGCAAGCGGATGTCCCTTACCTACGACTGAAGTATGTCGCACGCATACTTATCGATGGGAGTCCAGCCGGTGTAAGCGACAAAGGCGAGAAGAGCACCGCATCCGATGCACAAGTATAACTTAGTTTGTTAATTACAATGTAATCTACCTAACATAACAAACGACGGTTGTCCGTATCGTAAGCAGTTTTTTTCCAAAAACATATGTAAATTTTTTGTATCAGTGTTTAACTATAGAAAAATATGTTTGAATATCAGTGTCTATGTTTAAATAAAACGGTCTCGTTTTAAATATCAATGTCTTCGTGTAAGTGAGCAGGCTTCTGTTTCATAAACACTGAGTGACAAACAGAAAAGTTTTTGCTTTGCACTCTGCATGGGAAATCGTGGGCGTGCGACGTGGTTTAATCGTAACGGCCACTGCAATATTTTCTCCGTCTTGGGAGGAGGTCAGGGATTTTGAAATACATTCTGTACTATCTTCTGTACGACCGGAATTAACCTTCCGATCATTGTCTCGACGGAGGGCTTATGGCGGTAACCCTAGTTAATGGCCGATGCTCCATGACAGCGGTGGCGGACACGATGGCTGAATTGAAGTTTTACATGAATGAACAGCACTGGGAACTTATACGATTGACACCGTTCGAAGCATTTACTGCGATGGGAGCGGTGTTCCAAGATAGGGCCCTTCTTGATTTCCTGTTGCAAAGATACGATGACCGCACTAGTAAATTCAGGATCGGGGCAAGCATGCTAAGTTTCAGGCCTGAAGATGTAGCCCTCGTTCTTGGTTTGCGCTGCGATGGACAGGAAGTCGTCTTTCAGAAGAAGAAATCACGCTCATCTTTCCAAGAGAGGTATTTCTCGAAAAGCTACAAGAGGCACAGCGACTCTATCAAGAGCACTCTTGAGCAACTTGTTCGGCAGAGTGAAGAAGAGGAAAATTTTGTCAAACTCCTGATGGTGTACCTCATGGGTACAGTCATCTTCCCAAATACGTCATGCTCGGTGCCAAATTGGGTCGTTGATTACGTCGATGATCTACCTGCCATGGGCAATTACGCTTGGGCGTAGGCGACTCACAAGTGGCTTATGGATGACGTCCCACTAGCTGCCGTGAGAGTTCGAGCAAGATGCGCCGGGGAGAAGATTCAGACGGGGTTCGTGAAGGGTTGCTCGCTCGCATTGAACATATGGTTTTACGAGGTAACCGGTTACGGAAACAAAGTGAACTTTAGCAAGACACCGAGGATGTTGTGCTACGACAACCAAGGGTCGATACAAACCATTTTGCCATCCCTCGAAGGGAAGGAGGTACATATATCAAAGTCTCTGTTTAACTATAGGGATTACTATTTGACTATTACGTTTAACGTTTACATTTGTACTTCTTCGTTTAAAAAGACATGGTCACCAAAACCTTATATTACGTATGTTAGTTTCGTGAGCTGGTTACCGCGAATGCGAATGAAGATATAATTGTTGGGGCCGCCGGCCAGACAATGCAAGATGAAATGCCAATCTCTTCCGAGCGCGGAAGCCGCAGACGGGAACACCCCCCTTGATGTCGACTGCCCCACCGACTTTGGCAGCCACCCCGACGGCACAAAGCGACGATGTCACTGCACGTCTGCTGCAGGCGTGCCAGTTACTGACAACCGAGTTCCCTCAGCTTGTTGCTCGGGTTGCGGCAATGAAAGGGCAGTCACAATCGAATGCACCGTCCATATAAACAAATGAAGTTCCCGGTTCGAAGGACAGTCACAGCTCGGAATTTGACTCGGACGAGGTCATTGGGGTCGTCATTCGAAGACGGTCACGTTTGAAGAGACGTGCGAAAAAAACAAGAAGAACAACGCATCTCTCTCCGCAGGCTGCCGAGGAGACTATGGAAGCAACGCAGATAGACAGAAATCCGAGGAACGATGTCGTCGTCGCCGCATCGCATACAGAGAGTAGCAACGATGAACCATACGAACAGGTACAACACGACTTCATTCCGGTGCATTTAAAATACCCCGGGTACTCGCGACTCGACATACTTGAGCAAGAGTTAATAACGATCTTCGCCAACTGCATAATTGACGAGTATGTATGTAGTTTTTGCATGGGATGTTTAAATATTAACTACATCCTTTAGACATTGACATTACCTTTTGCAATTATACTTTAATGTTTAACTAAGTCTTTCAACATTTAATTATTTGTTTCTTTGTCTGACTATATCTGTTACTGTTTAACCTCAGCACTGTCGTCTGGACTAATGCCTTTGTCAGCACTACACGAAGACAACTCTTCACTCTGCTTGAAGGGAAGGAAATGGTGGCCGACGAGTTGATGGACGCGTTCGTATGCATAATTCAAACGTCCATGAAGAGGGTACCATACCCTTATAAGAAGCGCGCCTCCATCACACGTCCACTGGCACTGTTTATGTCCAAACAACCTGACGCGTGCGAGTCGTCGCTCGCTATGATCGGAGACACCGCGCAAAACCTGCATGAAGTTGACATTGTTATCTTTCTAATAATCATGAACGGCCGCTTCCATGTGATGGTGCTTGACAATGACAAATAGGAATACAGGCATTATTCGTCATTCCAAAGCGATGAGTACACCATAAATTTGCCACCTACGACATGAGCATGTTCTACCCGATAGATCGACGGAGTTGCTGCAATGGTCGAGGACTTTATAACGATCATCAACACAACGACCAACATAAAGATTTCGGCTTTCCGCAACCAGTTCGTCTACCGTCTTATGTATATCAGGGCATAAGTAGGTGGCCCATTTGTTCGCTTGCTCACGACGGGTGCATAACATCCGCATTAATTTGAACCTGTACCATAACAAATTATTATTGATTGTTAAGGTAAGCCAAGAATAGTTAAACATAAAAGTAGATAGTTAAACGAAAACAATTATAATTAAAGACGAACAAACATAATTAAAAGGAAACCATTATAGGCAAACGTAAAGTAAACGAAGTTAAAGAGTGACGAAGATTTTTAATCAGATTGAAAATCAAACATTCAAATACCGTATGGAGTCGACCATTCTCGTCACGGGTAAATGGCGAGCTTCTTTTATCCACACATTGAAGGACTCTGCGACATTTGAATACATATTGCCCTAACGTTGACCTTTGAACAAATAATTACACCAATGTGACAAATCTGACTTCTGAAGCAACCAGCGATGCGCTTCTGGTGATGTGGCCCGCAATTCATTCACCGTATCATCAAATTCTTTAGCCGTTGATGCCCACGCAATACGAAAGCATATGGACCAGCACTCGTCCTTCAATGCCTTCCCAAGACCTCCATTGGCTTTCATAAAATTGGCCTCCAAGTGTCGAAGGCAATAGGCATGTGGGGAAGAGGGGAAGACCCTTGCAATGGCGTTCACAAGCCCCTTAGACCTGTCCGACACAAATGTAATAATCTCTTCATAATCGCCGTCATCGTATAACGCATCACCTAACTTGGAAATGAACCACGTCTAATTCGCATCTGTCTCGTTGTCGACGATACCGAAGGCCAAGTGGAAAAACCCATTGTTTCCATCTTTGCCTGTAGCGCCCAGCAACGTACCACGATATTTTCCAAGAAGATGGGTACCGTCGACAAACAGCAGCGGCCTGCAACCCCGCTTGAATCCCATGATACAAGCACGGAACGAGAAGAATGCACGTTTAAAACGCTCGCCGTCTCTTTCTACAACCGCAATGCTGCCGGGATTTATCTCAGCCACCTTATCCACGTACCAGAGCAGCAGATCATAGCTGGAGACGTTGCTGCCGTCGAGGATCACCCGGGCATGCTCTTTACCCAACCAAGCTTGCTTATATGGAATGTGGACACCGTGTTCCCGTAACATGTCCTTCTGAATGTCGATAGGCCTGTACAATGGCTGGCTTTTAAGCTTATCAATCACTCGTGCGCTTACCCATTTTTTCGACGCTTTCGGATGTGACACCGAGCCAATTCCACCACCGCAAGTGTGTGACGGGTGCATTGTCTTTATTCTGAACGTATTTTTATTGTATTCCTTTGATGCATGAAGGCGCCAGCCACAACCAACGGCAGCGCATTCTACAGTCACCCTGTGTTTCTCATTATTTATGAATTTGAAGTCGAAATTCCTCTTGATTGCAAAATTCCGAAGCGCGTCTCTGAAATATTGAACGTCTACGAAACGTTGTCCGATATCCAACGACAACACTTCGAGATGATCCGAGGACGACGGAAGGCATGCTGAACCGTCCGGGTCGCCATGAGATGGAACAGGTGCGCTGACAGAATCAGAATTCCTGCCAACACTTCAGTTAAGCGGAAAACATCAGTAACTTAATCGGAAATAAAATAAGTTCACTTGAAACATGTATATTTAAACTAAAACATAGTAAGTTAAACACAGACACAATTAGTTAAACGATAAAATATATGTTTAAACGGGAATTGGGATGAGGCCGGTTAACAAAGTATAACTTATTGGTTTAAAAGGGGAACTTATTGTTTTAAACGGAAAATGGAATACTTAACGTAAAAATATAATAATTAAACGGTAACTATAATAATTACGCGAACACATATGACTTTAAAAGTAAAGATAAAGGATAAGAACTTTACAATGACAAGAATTCGTTTTGACTATGATACGACAATGGCACATCATCTGTCTCAACAACGAGATCGACTGCAGCGCATTTGAAGAGTGAGTATACATGACACATGCGCTGGAAGTCAACCTCATTTTCTATTGGACAAATCGTTTTATGTCCATCTGGTGTGATAAACTTCACCCTAACATGGGAAACATCAAGACCCCATCGGTCACATATCTCCGCTAAGATTGAATCCTAACAAGTTTGTGCCGTGAACACTAGCACTCGTCCCTCACCGTTGTATCTTGCAATTGCACAAAAACTCTCCATTAAAAACATGCATATAAATAAATATAAATTGGTACTCTCCCTTAAAGAATGATCAAAGTGATGGAAAGGAAGACATTCTCACCTTATCGGCCAACCGGCGGAGTTCAAAAGAATGCAAACGATGAGTCTTCCAAACTTTGTTTCAGAAAAATCAATGCAAGAAGGAATGAAAAAGATTGACAAAAGCCAAATAAAAAATGTTTAACATGATGTGACTGGGCGGTTTTTTCCCACCATTTCCAAGGGTACACACGGAATTTCACAGCATAACCTTTGTACAAATGAACGACAGGGGGAAAAAGGAATTCAAACACTAACGGAAGGGCTTTCTGGGGTATTACAAACTTGCAGGGGCTGTCTGGGAAGTTTTGCAATTCGCGGGGGGTGAATAGTAATTTTCCCTTTTTTTAATTCACTTAATAAAATGTTTTTGTATTTCTTAATATAGAATGCTTGATAAATAGGCAGGCATAGAAATTGTTAAATTTCTCTACTAATTTTTTTTAATAAATGGACAATCCCGATTAATCAAAAAAATGTGTGCGGAGTAAATACTTGTACGTGAATTTCAAACTGGCGCTAATTACCAAAATCTGGCTTTGGTTAAATGTTTTATTCTTAATCTTTTATATATATATATATATATATATATATATATATATGAGAAAATAGTTTCTACGGACGTTTGTAGACATTCGCATGTGATAACAAGTCTGTTTTGTTTTTATTTTTCCTATGTAGGTGTTAATAGAAATAGATTTTAATGGATATGATTTGTTTGGTTATTGTGTAAAAAAAAATTAATTGAACTGTTAAAATTAAAATACTATGCCAAACTGATTTTGATTGGATGATAGTGATTATTAGTTTTGGGTTGAAGATGGATATTACAAGCAGAAAAGTAGGCTAATTAGAGCATTAAAAGATGGTTAATCCTTGACTTTTGTGTTTTTAAGACTAAATCAGCATTACAATATTACATCTAATATGTCCACTGGCAACCAATATTGTTATTAATTAATCATAGTTAATCCAACCAAACTCTTATTATTATTATTATTATTATTATTATTATTATTATTATTATACAAAGTACATTAGACTTGACTAGATCTATAATCATAAAAATGTGGAAAAAGACCGAGCATTGCCATGAGAAATTGAACTCAAATCCCAGCAAAAGAGACTAGAGTGTCACTAGACTTTGAGTTATTTCGCAGTTTTCAAATTAAATTTAAATCAAATTTTACTCTATAAATTGTTTTTCTTTTGTTCCACAAAATGTATACTAACTTTCTTTAAACAAAATTCCAAAAACATTATAAAAAAAAAAATATAGAAACAAGCCTTTCTCTAAAAAAAAATAATAATAAATTAAATTAAATGTAAAAAAACTTTTTTATATATAAAAATGATTAATTATGATAGTTAAACTCTTATCTAAAAGAGCATTCACTACCTTAGTAGTCCGAAAAATCAATGGATCAAAGACCAATAAAAAATATAACATAAAACAACTTAACTACTATGTAATAATTAAATTATTATATCCAAATATAAATATGTAATCATTAATTTTTCCAAATACTATTACTATTTACTATATAAATCATTCTTCCTCAATAATAATACTTCTACTAAACATATCTTAATACCTAATACATCCCACAAATAAATCCATTTAGAGAAAGACACAGAGTAAGTCATTATTTATACACACTCATACAACAACCATATGCATACATACAAATATATATATTAAATATACATATATGAGGACTATTTATCTATGGAAGTCCATTATCAACCATTGGATCTCGATCCAAAGTCCAACATTGATAAACAGTAATTAATATAATAGCAAATACAGTAATACTATTTAGAACGGTATAACTGTTCATCAATGGATCGTGATCCACTGGCTGATAATTGGGTGTCCATAGATTTCTTATGGAGCGAAAGAGAAAAAGAGATCGTCCATATATGTTTTACCTAAATATATATATATATATAAAAAGAGAGAAAGAGATGGTCATTTAGTTTAATGCATACATACAACAGCAGCAGCAGCAACAACAACAACAACAGAAAGGGATTTAGTGAAGGAGGTGAACCAATGCATTCATGAACAATGGTAAACAGTGTACCTTCTTCTTGGTTGAGGCTGGCAAAAGAGAAGCAGCAGCATTACAAGCACAAGAGCCAACACAATGCCAAGCAGAGGTGAGTCATCATCTCCATTTGAGCAACATATCTTGCCCATTCTCACCTTCTCTTCTTCTTCTTCTTCTTCTTCTTCTTCACTTTCTTTTTGCTTCTTCTTCGTCTTCTTCTTCTAAGTAAGATCAATGCAACAACAAACAAAAATAGCAGCCATTCCTATCCATCTTGCAGTATCAACCACTGCTTTTATTAGCCAACCAGAATGCAACACTTGTCGGCCCGTTCGGCACCTTGTCTTGTTTGCAACAAGGTGGTCACACCTTACCTTTGTCTTTGTGTGATCTTTCCTCTTGACTCTGCCAACCTTAAAATGTGAAGCAGAAAAATCTTACCATAGAGGAAAAAAACCAAAATTTTTCATTGAACTCCAAAAAATACAAGCAAGCAACGATGTTTTATTTGGTGCGCAGATCTTTCTGCCGAACATCAAGGATAACCACAATTACTAGATCAGACCTGGGAATGTACAAATTGTTATTTACATGAAGCCAGACGAGGAAAAGTTCACCAAGTTGAGTTATGTGATCCTGCTTTCAGAGAAACAATGAAAATTAGCTTGATGAATTTTTGCTGAAAAATTTACTGTAAATACATGTATCTTTATGTTGATAAAGTTATATGAGAATTACTTCTATATCTTCAGTAATTAATGCCACAAATGAAGTAATATAGAATGAAAAGCATATTCAAACACTGTTAGAGCATAAGGTTAAAAAGAAAGATGGTTGTTTGAGATACGTTAAATAAAATTGATACCATGCCAATCAGCCAATCAGAACAGCGAAATATTCAGTTCTGTTTCCATGATGCGAAGAAGCTACAAAAGTATATATAAAGAACCGATCCAACCATTTCACAGTGTCAATGATGCAACTGAAAACTAACAATATTCCACCTTTCGGGCCTTGAGTTATTCATAAATATGCAGATAGCTTATAAGTTGGTTCATTTGAATTAAATCCTTCTAAATTTCTGAGGTTTATGCCAAAGATGAAGGGAAAATATCGACAGCAAATAAAGATTGACTAACTATGGATTGCACCGATGAGCAAGAAACAAGATCCAACAACAAATTGTGTGAATAACTAAGATGAGCAGATACAACTAATATATGAAACCTAATTATTTGTATTGCTAATTTAAGCATAGATATGCAACAAGAAAAACATGAGAGCTATTATCTCCTGAAAATTAAATGGTAACAACTGAAAATGGTTCTATGGAAGAGAGGGAAAAATGTACACATCACAATAAGACAAATGACACATTAGAGTATAATTCTTAAAATCGGTAATTGTAACAAATAATCTATAAATCCAGAGTAGAGTCACATGCATTAATACTGTTACCTTATGTTTTTTTAGACTGAATTGCTGATTCTGAAGTCGTCGACATTGGCAGAATGTTGGGAAGTGAAATAGGTGTCAGAGGAGGTGAAGCAATTTCATCCAACCCATTTGAAATCTCCAACTTTGTAGCTGATGCAGCAGGATTTCTTTGAATACTCGTAGGTATGGAGAAACTGCGCGGCATGGAAACAGGCGGTGCTGGTAATGGAGTTGGTGTTTGTGATGCAGCTGGGAGCATTTTGGTCATTGCCTGATGTTCTTGACCTCTAGGCCCCAAAGGGGCTGAGTAGGTGACGAAATTGGAAGGTCTTGAGGTTCTAGCTACATCAACTGGAGGTCTTGGAAGCTCATGAAGTTCGCTGATCCTGGGGGATGATACATGGGGAGGAGGTGAGGTGTTTGGCGACATTTTCGCAGACACAGAAGTCTGATGTGTGGGGCTACGGTTTTGTCGGGAAGAATTGATGCCAGGATATTCTACTGATGACACGGAATTGTAGCCAGAGAAAATAGGTTTGTTTGACCATCCTTTGCTAGTAATCGGACCAGAGAAAGCTTGTCTTTTGATTTTTTTGGTAGCAGAAGCAGTCCGAAGATTATATTGTGGGATTGACAACTCCCCAGACAAAGGTGGGGGCAACTTGATGGGACCGCTATTCAAGTTGCTTTCCTTCAGTATGGACGGCGGTTTGATGCCACTACCAAACTTATTTGGTTCTAGTGGAGAGGAATGCCATAATGGTGCCTGAGCTTTAGAAACTGGGTTATTAGACCCTGTAAAGGCCGCAAGCTGAGTGTCACCCGGTGTAGGCAGAACATAGGTGTGAAACTTCCTTGTCGAAAGGGGTCGCATTTCTTTCAACTTCTCAGATGAATCAAATTTCTTATCTGGAAAAATCGGAGCAGATTGGCTGACCAACCTAGATCCCCCACCGGAAATAAAATCAGCTTCGCTTCTGTCCAGGGTGTCCTGCAAAAGAGAAAAATGGTTATGGGAGAAATTCCAAAGTTTTTTTATTACAATAGTTCTTGAAAAAGAATGGTGTAGTGTGGATGGTTATATGGAAACACTTCTGCAAATCTATGGGGTGAGAAAATTACTTCTCGAGTAACCAATCCCTGTCAAAACATCTTGAAATAAATCTCCTACAGATGACAATGATTCTTCTAAATATACATTCCCTTCGACATCCCAATCAGTCAAGCCATCTGCATCTTTCTTTTCATTTCCACCAGACGTTCAGAATTTTAGAGCTAATACACAATGATTGCTGAATTAATATTAGGTTAGATAGAAAACCAACATGGTCCTTCAAACATCAACTCCAAAACAACCAATAAAAACTGCTATGTGAATCCAACATCAACTGTGATGTATTGCCATGCACAAATCTAGCTGGGTGGTGTTTGGATAGAAGAAAAGGGGTATTACTCATATTCATCCAAACAACCCTAGGTTTAATTGAGTACTCTTATTGCTCTCCAGGAATAAGAGGATTAGACAACTCTCTCTCCATGCTGGATTGGCTTATTACAGATTTAAGGGAGAAGGTGAATTAGACAATTATGGCCTTATCTTCTCAAAGAGCAAAATTTAATAATAGAATTATTAAGAGGGCAAATCCAATAGTTCATTGTTTACTTTTGTATAACTCAAGTATATGTACCACTATTAACATTACAATTTATTGTTCGTTTAACTTGATTATGTATGTCAATTGAAAAGGGGCTTAAGACTAATCATAAGTGGCTTTATTATTGTTTCTCATAAAATTCTTTTTTTGTTCCATAAGTATATATCATCCATATCTAAACAAAGGGTAAAATGTCTAACCAGAAAAAATGGATAACCATTATTTCTCGTTTTTCTCCCAGATTTCTGTTCTTATTCTTTCTATATTTTACTCTCTATCCAAACAGCACGGAGAAATGAGAGACGGCCATAAGCTTTTTACGTAAAATGGCTTAATCCAATCCTCTCTTATTTCCTATCCAAATACTCTTTACTAGAACCAATGCAAGTTTGGTTGGATTCAAGGGCAACAGGTGCATGTTTATCAGGTTATGACAAGTTCACAAAGGATCAAAACATCGCCACCTCTACCAACCAGTCATCCTCAAGGCATTTCTTATCTATATAGATTACATGCAATTTTTGCGACGAAAGCAATTCACCTACTCATACTAGAAAATTGTATTGTAAAGGAGATCACCTGTGATGCACGTTCAATAATTGCTGTAGATGAGACTGTGGGATCAATGTGATCTAACTGCAATTTAATAAACTATCATATTAGCAAACAGGCCCTTAATAGGAAACAAGAAAGAATATTCTAATAATAACTATAATGCATGATAAAATGACAGATAAGAGAGATAAAAAAGAAAAAAAGAAGAAAGCAAAAATTCAGTTATATATATATATATATGCACACTCAATAAATTGTTTCATATGGATCTTTCACATTGTGCAGGTAGTTTTATCAGCATTAGTTCCAAAACCCACCATACAAGTCCAAGAACATCTCTAGGAGGCAGTAGCATTGTTAAGCAGACATCATACTGAATGCAGATCCATTGAATAACGCACAAGAAAATACCCAAACAATATCAAGTTTTAAAAGCTCAATATAAGGAAGGCTTCGTTGGTTACGGAAAGGGTATCTGAACTCTCCTCTATTTCTTTCATCAACCTCATGCCATTCATGATAATTTAGATTTCCAGAAGAAAAAAAGAAGCAATTTATCCTATATCTTCACAAAGGCATTACTAATCCTTCTTCAACATGGTTTCATTTCCAAAGCTAGGAATAAAAGAAGAGAAAGCTCTCCACATAAATGCCCAATACAGCATCCAAGTATTCTATAAGCAATTTCCATTTATTTAATATCCAACGGAGCCTAACTTCGAAGTGTTGAATTGGTCAAACAATTATCAGGTAGAATTCCCTCCTTTACAGCCTCTGTCCTGGCTAGCTATCAGAGGAGCGCACAGCCTAAAATTTTCCCTTGATAGTATGATAAAACATTTACCACGGGGCTGTTTCAGACTTAACGTTGAATATAACCAAAGTACCTAGAATTAGTTCCTAGTTTCATCTTCCATTTGTAATTATCCTTGTAATGTACTCATAAGTATCTCTTATCAGGGCTTTACTCCATAATACAACAATTGGTGAGTCAAAATTAAAATTTCCCTGTCAACTAAGAAAGATGCTCGCTGGTGCAGGAAAACATTGGGCAAAGGCAAAACAAGTCTTTCTCAACAATATGTGGCTGCAATCCACAATCCCAGTCAACACTCAAAAAATGAAGGCTTGGTTATTGATGGGCCAGTTTATGTATTGGATAGGAAGGTGGACTACTTGGGTAGCTTGACTATTTTCCATTTACATAAGATACAAAGTGTGCTACTTGGTCAGCATAACTACTTTTTATTTACTAAGCAAAATTCTAACAATATTTAGAAATTAGAACTGCAATATATGCTATGCTACTTAACCAAATGTATTATTTCTAAATGCATACTGTGTCTAATACAGAAGTTAGAACTATAAAAAGGACAAAAATAATTAATGAACTTGATTGGAATAAATTTGTAGTAAAGAAAAAAGAAATTTATTTCACCTCCATTGAATTGTTTGATCTTGGGAGATTATCTTTAACATGTTCATTTTGACCATAATCCAAACTCAACTCCTCATCGTCACTGTCATCATAACCATAATCATCATCATCATAATCCTCTGTGTCATTATCTTCAAGTCCGCTAAATTGATAATCAATATGCTGTCGTTCAGAAACCACTTTAACATGTGGCTCAACAGCCTCAAGGGACTTGAGTGCTCTCCGGAAGAAATTTATCTGTTTGCAATGCAAGGAAAGCATGAATACACATTAGTTACTACCTGTGGTCATACAGGAATATAATGCACCTTCAACTCAATATCTCAAATTTGAAAAACAACCTGTGCAGCATGGTGCCGAGCAGCCTGTGTCAGAAGACTTCTGGACTGCCCTTGCTTCAATGATTTCAACCTAAATATAAAGAGCGTCGCTTCCTCGTCATAGTCCTCTTTAGCAGCTAGCAACTGCTGTGATGAGACAGTTTCACCTTTTCCAGATTTTGACCTTCCTTTTTCTCTATATGCCGCAAACATGGATTTATATGTTTCTCTGTGGAAGATCCGCAAAATGTGAGATAGAGAAATTACACAAAGCTAGAAAAATAACAAGGAATATTTAATAACATCATACTTCTTATCATCACACTGGCGTTTCATCTCCTGCATTAACAAGCAAAGGTTTGTTAAAAACCAATGCTACAATACACTGACTGCTAAATTTCACTATGCCAAAAACTGGGTATTACAACACAGACAAGAAATGAGGAAATTCTTTATTATGATCTTGAAAACCAGTAGGAACACAGAAGGCATAACGGAAAACACAGATATGAGTATCATTACGCAAATTATAGCGATCAGAGTTCCACGTTCATTAGATTTCCTAGTAACATGAGGAAGGATAATGATTCATTAGCAACACCTTTGACCTAGTTTATTAGGGATCAGAAAGGAGAAAGTTTCATTACCTTTACAGTATCAATATTCATAATTTAGACATTATTTGTTATTTTTCACAGGAATAATAATAACAATGATAATCAGGGATGGAGTTCGAGAAATATTTTTACTAAAAAACATGAAGAGATGAGAATTTTAATTAGTTAAGGATTTCTTTTTTATGACAAATGGAATCTAGAGCTCACTAGAAATAAAAATTTTTGTTAGTAGAACTTGCTTTTTCAAGCTTGGTAATAAGTTTGGTTGAGAGAGTGAAAAGCTAGGGTTGGGTCACATGGAAGCAGCCATACAATTAGTACAGAATTGGATGTGTCAACCTTTCATGAGTAATTAGTATCAAAAGAATATTAAAATCACTAAGTTAATCAGTTGCTTGCAATGGTCCACTATGCCAATTATGAAAAATAAAGGGAAAAGATAAAAACCAAACCTCAACTACTTGAAGCTCCTTAAGAAGAGACTCTGAAGGAATTGTAATAGTCTGGATGACATGAGCACGCTGAGATATCAATTAGAAAAAAAATGTATATTATTAAGACAAATAATGATGGGTGACTATGTCACGCTTTCAAAAGAAGGCAATCAGAAGATTCAATACTAACATAGATATCCACAAGCTTCTGAAGTTCAAATTGTACTTTGCCCAGCATCAATAAAACTCTACCTGCATGTGCCAACAGCAATAATTCCAATGCATAAAATTTTCTGTTCAATCATTTGGCATAACATTTCACTACATATTAAAAAATATCAAGCAAAAACCTGACCCCATAAAGCAAGAGTATTTTGGTGTCCATAAAGTTTAGAAGAAATTAATGCACCGAAACCAACTAGGAAATCTTCATGGTCGAGCTATATTATAAGACATGCAGTGATGAAAAAAGTTTGATGATGTTCCAAACAATGCACAATAAACTTATTCCCATTTAAGGATGGTGGTCAGTACCAATTTTCTTGGCAAGTTTTATTTCCCAAAATACTTAACTAATAGCATGAAATCAAGAAATTTCACTCACTAAACTAAATGTGTGATAAGAAGATCAATTGCTCACCACTTTCTTCGTCATCATTCAATGAAGTTTTCTCAAGCAGACAACCACCCATCTCCTGCAGGGCTTCTGAGAACTCTGCAAGATACAAATAAATACAGGTTTAAACAATATACTGAGATCCATAGTGCCTAATTGTTATCTCATTGGTTTGAAGATACAAAAGCAGGGAGATTCAAGCATCAGTGTTATTGTGATCCATAAGATCTTAACATGTAAATTGAAAAGACTATCTATACAAGCTCTAAGACAGATTAAATAACATACGGTTATAAACTAATAATATCAATGAGTGCAAGAGTGAGTATTCATGGAAGAATAGGGGAAAAAAAGCTCAGCATCAGCAAACAAAAGTATTCAAAAATTAAGACCGTATACCATAAGCACTATTTGCAGTTGCCGCTGCTGCTGAAAGCAAGCCATCATAACAATTCCTCATGTCTTGCATATCCTACAACAAGTAGACAGAAAATGAGAATCTCATAAAGGCGACTATATATATATATATATATATACACACACACATGCACACATAGATTCTTTTTCTCATTAATATATTTTTTGCAACCTTAAAACTAAAAAGTATTTGAGAAAATCTTTTTGTGCAAACAAATTAAAAATTATGGAGAGGAGAATAAGATCTTCAAATATGGGAAAAAAACAAGGTTTCTAGAAACTAAAGCTGTTATGCCAAGAGGCAATCTTGAATTGCAAACAATGTATGCTTATGTTCAAACAAACATTATAGCTGTTAGTTTTAAGACAAGTAAATCATCAATGGGCCTGCATGAAAGGTCACTCCAAGAGCACATGCATTCACATTTATATGGCTGAAAAAAATGTAGAGGTAAAAGTTGCTACAGTATATAAACATCAAACGAATTACATGTCCAACTCAAGGGTGAAAAAGACAAATTACATAAATATCAACAAAATGTTTGGCGAATTAAAAGAAGGATTTCTTTTACTGTTTCAAATCACGAGGATTAGCATTGGTGTTCAAATATGAAGCCTTTGATCAGGTGGCATGATCTTGAAATCCAAGAATAGAGACCATTGAAAGTCCTCTTCAAGTAATGCTTTAAAAAATATGCATTTGACTTTGATTGTGGGTCAATTAGTAATTCAACATTTCTGTAGCCGGAATCAAACAAAGAAGATTGATCCTTTTCGGTCAAAGATCAATCAGTTCCGTTCAGGTGATCAACCAACGGCAAATACACTAACAAACTTGGTAATCATATACGAAAATCAAGAAAAGTCCAATCCCCAACAATAAAATACCGTAAAACAACACAACCTCAATATAGAAAAAAAAAATAATTCCATTATTGGAACAAATTGTGAATGAAACTAAATACAAAATACTGGTAAAAATATCAGTCTATTCTGAGAATAACATTAATCCACCAAATACCACAAAATTTGATCTTCACAACTAATACAATGCCTCCCACTTAGAACTAATTTTTCTGGGAAAAAGAGATGAACAATCAATTTGGCATCAACTTATCAAATCACAAATAAAAATCAGATTCTTTGCAAACATAAAAGCAAGAGATTTATCTACAATTAAACAAAAAAAACCTCCAAAAAAGTTATCTTTTCACCCAAACACGAACAAGAAAACCCCAAATAAGCGATCCAAGAACAAAACCAACAAAAAAACAAAAACCAAAAGATTGGCGCCGAAGGCCATTAGAGGTATAGAAGAATTACCAGCGAGGCTTGAACGAGCTCATCAAGCTTGGCAGGTTGCTGGTGCCCTTTCTTCTCCTTGGGATCACTCTTATGAAGCCCAAATCCCCTCAACTTCTTCAGAGACGATTTCATCTCTACCAAAAACCACCAAAAACTCAATTCAAATCCAAAAACCAGCAACCAAGAAAGCCCTGATTTTTATCCTCTCAATTCCAACAAAATCAATCAACAACAACAACAACAACGAGATCGATCTCCCTCTCTCTCTCTCTCTCTCTCTCTCTCTCTCTCTCTTGTTTGTTCTTCAACTTGGGTCGCTTTTGATTTTCGGTTTTGATATTTTCTTGGTCAAAGATGGTATTGATGAAAACATGGAAGAAAGAAAAGAATTGAAAATTTTAGGGTTTTAAAATAATAATTTATTTTACAGGGGTTAATTTGTATATTTACCAGCAAGTGGGTTTTTTTTCAGAAAACTCCTTGATTTTTTTATAATTTAATAATTTTTGAAAATTAAATTTAATTGATTTTTATCCCAAACAAATAATTAGATCTAAAAAACGTGCTTTGAATGAAAAAGAATGAAAAAGAAGAGACAAAAGAGCATTCTAGTTTTATAAATAAAGCAATTAGTGAAACTATGCAGTGATGTGCAAGTGCAACCATATTTTTAATTTGAATTTAAGTTTTAAAAAATATTTTTATTGTTATAAACTTATATGGATAATACTTTACTTTTTCATGTATCATACAATCATATGAAATAATCAGTGCTTTTGATATATATATAAGTCTGTGTCATCTTCGATCATTTGTTCTGTGAACATTTGTGAATAGTTAAATTTCATAATAAAAAGTGGCTATCGAAGTTGATTTCTAGTAATATTTCTTTGATAAAATTATAAATAACTCAACAGAACTAACCAACCTGTTCGAAAACCAGTATAAGTTTTTGGCACTGTTCACATACCGATTTTTTTGTCTCTTTATATCATTTGTTTTTTTCTCTACGAACGTTTATAGTTGACGTATGTGCTATATATAGATATATAAGAGAATTATTTTTAAATTATTTATTTATAAATTTTAAATGTTTGCATTAGTCATAATTCACATTAATTAAAAATGGGTTTGCTAATTATTTTCAAAATAAAAATAAAATCATGAATAATAAAATTTACTTTGAAAGCAAATTTAAATTAATATTAAGAAGTTAATCCAAACATGAAGATCTCAAATTCGTTACTATGATCCACATTTAGATCTTATTGTTCTTTTGATGCAATAAGGCTACTGTAAGCATGAGTATAACATGTTTTGAGGCAAAAGGCTACTGTAAGTATGAGTATAACATTTTTTAATCCGAGAATTATCATGAACTATTAGAATAACTAACACTCCCACACATAAAATCTATATATTTTATTTATTTATTTTACAATATATATATTTGTATTTTAAGTTTTAATCTATTGGTATTGGATTTTTAGATAAGTATTTGTTTAGGGAAAAACTCAAAATTGAATTCCAAAGTTTACGTCAAGGTCTTCACATTAGTAGTTATTGATTTTGTGGTTGTGCTCCACACTTGTTTACATCCCTGAGTTTCTTATAAGGATTGTTTGCCGTTTATTTGCATATAAAAATAAATAAATCACTTTAAGGATTATTGCCTGATATTTTAGAAAATATTAAATTTGCTTGGTACCTCTGGACATTTCAAAAGTACAGTACAAAATTTTCTTTAATTTTATTTAACTTGTTAAATAAAATAACTAAATAAGAATATATATATATATACACATGTTTTTTTTTAAAACAATTGAAAACCATGTAGCTTCAAGTAAGGGACGAATCGTCTCTTTCATGTACCGGTTGAATGTTTGTTGGGAGATGTAGATTTTTTTTTTTTTTTTTTCTAGTAATGGTTAGGTAAAGTATGTATTATCAAATTTTGCATCTATTATCAAATTTTGCAACATATTGAAAAGTTTCTTTATTTTCTTTTATATAAAATGATAAATAAATTAAAATTTTATTCAAATATTTTATTTTTATTTTTATTTTTTCGATTAAAAAATTTCCCATATAAACTTGCCAAATGTGATTATGACATTAGTGGTATTAAAAAAATTAATAATAATTAATAAATTAAAAAATAGTACAAGAAAAATTTACTTTTAGCCCGTGAAAATTTCAAAATTTTCCAAACAACCCCTCTGACATTTAAATTTTCTAGATAACCTCTCTTTTGTTTCATGTTTACATTGCATGTTTACATGTAATCACATAAATTTTCACTTAAAATATTAACTTTTCATTTAATATTTTTTAATTAATATTTAATTTTTCTGTTTAATATTACATGTTTCCTCTTAAAAAACTGACAGTCATTCCAACGACCTTTATGTCGAAGGTACTAAAAAGTAAACTATAAAAAAAAAATTTTTTGAGAATATAAAAATTTAGGAAGACCAAATGTACATAAAATAAGCTTCCAAGGGGTTTTCAGCAATTACAAGCAAATTCAAATGGTATTAGAAAAAATAATTCCACTTCAAAAGATCTAGTTTTATAAGACTTCCAATAACTCAATTCCTTAAAAAAAAAAAAAAAAAACCCCTCCAAGGCCAAAAACAATTTTTTTTTTGGTGATCTTAATTAAAAAAAATTAATTTTTTTTCAAAAAATTAAAAAAAATATGCGACCATAATTCTACCAGGTCTTCCATCAATCATTTTCACTCATTCTCAAAGACTTTAACAGGTCAAGAGAACGTGTTTTTTCTTGGCGGTTCCTAAGCAAAATGACAATAATGCCCCTCATTATTCAAGTCTCAAGTCAATCCAAGAGCTACCCAAAATCCACCCAATTCAATTTCCTTCATGCTCTTCCCCTTTTTCATCAATTTCCTGCCATTTCACATCATAATAATAATAATAATAATAATAATAATCACTAATTAAATTAATTAAAGAAACAAAATTAAATTTGAGTCATGAAGAAAACTTGGATGATCTGAAACAGAAGCACAAGTCAACAATTTCTGCAAAGATTAACTCAAGGAGTGACCCATGGCCATTATTGGGACACAATTGAACAAGCAGTCATTGAACTGCCCAAAATAAAAAAGAATATTACAAGCAACAAGATTTATCAAAATCAGCTTGTGAGCAGAGCATTCTTTTACGGAAACTCACCGACCGTAAAGGAATCGATAAATCAAGCTGTTGCGGCCATGGGAACTGAGCGGTAGCATGTCCGTTTCACTGCTCGAACTATATCTTCAACCTGTGTAATAATATGTTTTGTTTGTTTTAATGTAAGGTCGAAAACATTTGCCTAAGATTCGTAATGCCGAAATTTAGTTAAAATGAATGAGATGTAACAGACCTGAGGAACAGCCATTCTCTCAAGATTTGCGGCGTAAGGCATTGGTACATCAGCTCCGGCGATCCTCTCCACTGGCGCGTCAAGATATTCAAAACTTTCTTCAACAACAGATGTGCTGTTTCACCAAATGGAGCTTAATCAGACAAACAGACAGACAAACAGACAAACATAAGTGAGTATTGATGAGAAGTTAACCAGATTTCAGCTCCGACTCCGTGCTGAGGGAAACCTTCTTCAACAGTGACCAATCTGTTGGTTTTCCGAACAGAGGAATTAATTGTTGCTCTGTCTAATGGCCTGATTGATCGTAGGTTTATAACCTATAAGAAGTTTTGAGTATGTTTTAAATAGTTTTAGAATAGGTTTGTCCAAGCTTTTGAATGAGATAGTTTACCTCAGCACTGATTCCTTCCTTTGAGAGTATCTCCGCTGCCTGAATATAAGTCATTAAGGAATCAGATCGGTGTTACAACTGACGTATTTTAAAACACAGAATTAACAATGATTTCTAGTATACAAAATGAAACTGTAAATACAATGCACATTTAGAAATCAGGTTCAACATTTGAGGACCACTTATTCAATACCATCTAGGATCTTGTTGTCTTTTGTTGAATTTATACATTACCGAGCTCCGATCTAAAGATGTCTTCCGTTCCCTGGTGGGCACACACTTCAAAACATGCCCTAGTGGTTTTCGTATTCTTGTAGCAGGAACAGGAATGAATTTTCTGTAGTTGCAAATAACTGCATACAGCTAGGCATTCCACAATAACAAAAGAAAACACCAACAACCCCACTATGGTTTGACAATTAGCATCAATTGTACTGGAAAGTCTCATAAGGCACTAAAAATGAATAGGAAGAAGCTAAAGCACGGTGTTTCCCCTTGCTAGCTTAAACCCAACTCTTTGGCCTCCATAACAATTTCAAGATGATTTGCTAAGAATGTGTTTGGTTGGAAACAATTAAGAAATGCCTCTCCTTCTGTTTGAATCAAAAGAAAGTATACTGCAAGATCAAATAAACTTTCTAAAAGTCGGGAAGGCAGGTCGATCCATTTTCCTCAATAGAGAATCCATAAAGAGCACTTTTTTACTAAAGGTATGTTTAAACAAAGAAAATAAACAACCTTCCAGTCATTTGCAGTTCAGGAAGAAGCAAGAAAAAAATAATAATTGTCAACTGCTGCATTTTTTTTCTTTCTATTTGGCCCACAATTTCCTTTCCATTTGGGTTAACATGGAGTCCTTAAAAGTGTCTTCAAGCCCCCTTTTTTAAAATAATAATAATAATAATAATAATAATGAACATCCACTATTTTGTCCTTGGGAATTTCATTTTCTTTTCTAACATACTTTCTGTAATATGTTCATGACATGACTCTTTCCAAGCACCTTGCATTGGTTTAATCAATGGACAAGCACCAAAAGAAACCATGTGGTTCCACATCAAAATAAAGAAAAACATTGAAAAAGGAAAGAAATGGTTGGTTTTTGAAATTATATAACTTGCAACAAAAAGAAGTGAAGAGTCATTTTCATTTTCAACCTTTTGAACAACTTAACAAAAAATAACATGAGGTTTGCCACAATTCACGGGTTGCTACTTCTATAAAGGGGAAATACAATTATCATTATCTCCATGTACAATGGGTTGTATCTCATCTTCAATATCAGAGTTTCAAATATCCAAACAATAGTTTGTTAAGATGACAACAGTAGAATTTTCAATGACATAGGAGTTCAATTAAATCAAATGTATGGCATTGGATCATACCTTGAAATGGATGTTGGGACACCAATAAAAAGGAACTCCTAATAGTAATTTTGTTGCTTGCCAGCCTGAATAGCACATACAACTGCCTAGTCTCACTGAAGGTCAATGGCACATGTCATTTTGTTATAAGTTGCACTAAATGCATTCTAGCTCCTAAGTCATAATTCTGTGCACAATGCATTTTAGCTATATTTTGGTTAAATTTCTTCCCAACTCTCTTTGTAGATCAATGCAAAAGCTCTATTGGCATGAGCTTATCTTAGTTGACAATCCTAATTCTAGGATTATCCTTTGTTCTATATTTTATTAATGTTTATCTTATCCAGGCTTTATGTTGTGTATATATTTCATAACTCAGAGGGATGCTTGGTTGGTCAATTAGCAACCACTAATTAATAAATACATCCACTAATTAATTTTGCAAAACTACTAACATTAATAAATACACATTATCAATTAAAAATTAAATTTTCATATGTTAAATCTTAAGAAAAATTTAATTTTGAGTTAGTATTAATATAATCAAAATTGCAGTTGACTCACTATGCCTTCAAATCAATTATCAAAAGAAATTTCCTTAAACACACTCTTAATCATCAACCAAGAACCACCAGAGTTTATGTGCTCTGGCTAATCTACAACCTTGCATCTGTGGCCGTTATGCCTTTCTGCTTTCATGTGCAATGGCTAAACCAAAACCCTCTAACCGGTAACTATTACTATGCTGCTTGCCCATAATGATTATGTCTTCTATGTTCTATCTTCCTTCTGCAATTGCTAATCTGAAGCCTTCTTCTCCTCCTGTTACAGCTACTTGGAGAAAAGTTACAATTCTTCTTATACTGCCTACTTTATACTACTAAAGAATTATGGGGCCTTTTGTGCAAGTTGGGTATTACAGTGACCTCCCCTCTATAACTCAAGCGGATGTGTTAGCATGTGCTTGCCTTTAGTTCAGATGATCTAGTGCTAGTGCTAGTTCTAGTTGGCTTCATGTAAGTTTGATCACCATTACCACACAAAGCATTCCTCCATTACTTTAGCTCAGCATCTAATCCTTAGGTTGTCTCATCAAACAGAAGTTTAAAATTTTTTTTTAAAATAAACCTCCAATGAAAAGACATTGCAAATCACCAAAAAGTTTGATGCTTATGAGTTATAACCATTATAATACAGTGCTTATAGCATACTCCGCCCCAGAACTCCAGTAAAATCATTGAAATATAAAACTAAGAAACGATCAATCCAAAGGATATCGAAGTAATAATTCAAAAATTCAAAACTCTAGCATAATAAATTGATCCTTGGATTTTAGGGTAAGAACTATCACTGTAGCCAGTGTTGATTAAGTCTTGACAGTATAATTTGATGTTGAAAAATCTTACTAATTTCACAACCAGCTAAGGAAACGAACAGGCCCAACATTCTATTTTTGATAGATGTATGAGGAAGCATTCAGGTTATGAACAGACCTTGAGAGCATAGCCGACCATCTTTGAGAAGGCAGTAATGGTCACATCTTTTCCTTCTCGTTCAATCTGTAAATTGAGATAAAAAATACTCAACACAAATATAAGAATAAAGCTCACAACTTGCAGGTATATAAAACAAGCACCTTTGCCTTTCCTATTGGAAGACAGAAACTAGAATCAAGAACTTCATCTGAAACAGGAAAAGATTCTCCATACCTAGAAAACCAGTAAAGGAATTAACTCTGTTCAAGGCAATAATCTGTCAAACTCAACATGCAGTAATTTTAGTATTTACTTACATAAGCTCATTTTCAAGAAAAACAACAGGATCGGGATCCCTGATAGCAGCTTTTAGCAAGCCCCGAGCATCTTCTGCTGAATAAGGGCATAGCACTTTCAAACCCGGACAAGTTGCGTACCAAGATGCAAAACACTGCAGATGAACCCATAATAGATATTGTTTTAAATCACAACTTGATAAAGCTATGCAAAATAGTTGTCACCAGGTATCTCCATAAAGTAGGAAACTAAATACTTTGCAGGTAATTACAAGACAAAACAACCAACAAAAAAATAATTCATCTTGAAAGGCATTTCATCCCAAGCTGCTATAGTGAGAAGCAGAAGGGTATCAAACTGATGCAAAATTGAAACATCCTTTAAGAACTTATCAAAGGAAAGAGAAACCAGAGATCAAAGACCAAATTTTTATTTGGCATGATCTGGGTGAAGTCGGACATATTTGGGTCTAAGGCCTGGCAATGAATGGAAAACCACTTTCAAGACGGTGGATGGACTCAACAAATGGTTAGTGATGCCATTTGGCCTTTCAAACATCTCAGGTACCTTCATGAGATTCATGAACCAGATTTTACAACCACTCTTTGGCAAATTTCTAGTTGTATATTTTGATGATATTTCAATATATAACAAGAGTAAGGAAGATCATCTATCACATTTGCAGCAAGTTATGAGAGTTCTTCAACAAAAGAACTTCTACAATCTACATAAACCTGAAGAAATGTTGTTTAATGTCTTCATCTGTGGGATTATTAGGTTTTTTTTGTGTCATCTAAGGATCTGGAAATGGATCCTATGAAGACAAGAGCTATCCTAGAGCGACCAGTTCCTAATTCATTGCAGGAAGTACAAAGATTTCATGGTTAAGCTACATTTTGCATGAGATTTATTCAAAATATCAGTTTGGTAATGGCACTAATAATTGATTGCATGAAGCAAACTTAGTTTGTCTGGACCAAGGCAGCAATAGGAGCTGTTAAAAAATTAAGAAAAGGCTAACAAAGGCACCGATTCTTCAACTACCAGATATTTCAAAGGTCTTTGAAGTGGTATGTGATGCATCCGCTATCGGGATTGGAGAGAAAACTTAGCCAGCAAGGACATCCAATTACATTTTATGCAGTGGTTCATGCTTTGCAATACTGGTGTCATTATCTCATATCAGAGAAGTTTGTTCTGTTTTTAGATCAAAAGGCACTCAAGTACATCAACTCACAAAGGAAGATGAATCATCAGCATGGACAATGGATTTCTTTCTTACAACAATATTTCATTTCTCATCAAATACAAATCAAGTGCAAGAATAAGGTGGCTAATGCACTAAGCAGAGTTATGTATATCCTATCTTGCATGGAAATTCAGGTTCTGGGTTTTGAATCTCTTAAAAGAGATTATCCGTCTTGTAAAGATTTCAGTCTTATACATGCAGCACTGGCTAATGGACAGCTTAAAGAATAGCCTAGTTTTTCACTATTTCACTGAATAAGGATTATCACTTCAGAGGGACCAAACTTCGTTTACAACTTTACATAATACATCATTGCGCGAACAAGCGATTTGGGAGCAGCATGCTGCAAGAGCAGCTGGTCATTTTGGGAGA
Source organism: Dioscorea alata (assembly GCA_020875875.1). Lineage (NCBI taxonomy): Eukaryota > Viridiplantae > Streptophyta > Magnoliopsida > Dioscoreales > Dioscoreaceae > Dioscorea > Dioscorea alata. The sequence goes on from CM037020.1 coordinate 673,547, forward strand.
GATAAAATCAAATCCATGGTTGAAGATGGCTTCCATTGGCCAACTTTGAGAAGAGATATTGCTAAAAAAGGATCCAGATGTCAAACATGTGAATTATCAAAAGGAAGACAGAAGAATACATGTTTGTATATGCATCTGCTTATACCTCATGAACCATAAGAGTTAAGCATGGATCTTGTTTTAGGATTGCTTAAAACAATGAGGACATGATTGCATAATTGTCATGGTTGATAGATTGTCAAAATGGTAAATTTTATTGCATGTTCTACGACCACATATGCTATCCAATTTGCCAAACTAGTTTGAAATGAAGTATTTCATCTTCATGGATTGCCTACAAAAATAGTTTTAGATAGGGATGTTAAGTTCATGAGCTGTTTTCGGAGGACTTTGTGGAAGTCAATGAATACCACGTTGAAGTTTTCTCCTGCATTCCATCCACAAACAGATAGCCAAACAGATGTTGTAGATCAAAGAGTAACAGATCTATGTCAGTCTGTTAGGAAAGCATATAGCTAGTTGGGATCATATTCTTCCTCTGGCAGAATTCACATATAACAGCGCAGTAAATTGCAGCACAGATCACAAGCCCATTTGAAATTGTGACTGGAATGATACCTAAAGAACCTATTGACTTGGTTCCTTTGCCCTTAGCAACAAGACCAAGTGCTGAAGCTCAAACTTCTGTAAGGCATATTCATGAAATTCATGATGATACTCAAAGGAAAATTGCTCTAAGTAATGCGAACCACAAAGCACATGCTGCCTTAAAGAGGAAGTTTGCAGAACTCAGTGAAGGAGATATGGTAATGGTTCATATGAGGCCTGAATAATTTCCTAGGGGCAACTTAGACGAAACTTCACTCAAGGAATGCTGGGCCATACAAGATTTTGAAGAAAATCAATTCCAATGCTTATACCAGATCTACCAACAAATATGGATATAAGTAAGATCTTCAATGTGGAGGATCTAAATCTATATGCAGGTCATGAAAATGATTCTCCAAGTGGCAGAAATAAAGCAAGTCAACCACCACTATTTTGACTTAGAGAGGAAATTGAAGATATTGTGTACCATCAAATTGTTCCAACTAGAAGCGGGGGAAATGAAAGCCATCACGCGAAATGGAAAGACTGCACACTTTCAAATTGCACATAGATTATAGATCAAGACTTTCAAAAACTCAGGCCAGATCCTTATAAATAATTTCATGCTATTAACTCGCCATGGTTGAGTTTTCCTAAGCAAGGGGGAATCGAGACAAACTAGCAGCATCCTTTGAAAACTTACAAAGGAAAAAGAAACCAAGACCAAAGCCCCAAACTTTGATTTGGCACAATCTGTCTAAAGACGGATTATTTGGTACCTTCAAATATTCAAATAGTTCAGCTGGCCTTGGACTTGTTTTGAATTTATATACTATATTTTTGCAGCCATGCTTGTTTTGGTCAAGCGTCTTTTAATTTCAAGAGCCTTTTAAGAGTATTTACTAGATTTAATTGTCCTAGAAGTTTTAAATATTTATTAAGGTGGTTTAGTTTTTTGGTTTCCATGTGCATCCCTTAGGTTCTTGTGAAAACTTGAGTCTCAGTATTCTATCATGTACTACAAGTCTCTATAAGTAGAGGATAACAAAAAAATAAAAGTAATGAATACAATGAATACTTTCTGGGAAAATTATCTTTTTCTTTTTGGTTTTGTTAGATGCAAACCAGGCCGTGGTGTGATGCCCATGAATTTTAGAAGTTATTCCTACAATTTAAGCAAGTGTGATGCTAGTAACCTATCTTCAACTCAAATCAGTTTCTATTTAGCATGTTGGACCTACATCACAAACATTGGTAATGTCGACTAGTAGAAAGTTTTCAGAAAAAACCAAAACATCTTGGGTTAGCTTGGAAGATGTTTCAACCAGAACAGCAAATAAGACAAACCAAAAAATTTAGCCTGGTACCGGATAAAGTCAGAGGTGGTAATGAGCAGCCTCTTATTCTAATCCTGATTCCTGAGGACTTCGAAAGTCAGATAACACTTCTCTTAACTCAATTATAGGTAATGTTTTAAAAAATTATGATATTTTAGATGCCAATACAATGGAGACAATTATGAACTACCAACAGAACCAGGTCAACGTACAATCCATCACATTGCTCTAGCAGACATAGTTATGAGTTCAAGTAAATTTTTAGAACTCTGAGGTTACCAACCGTGAATCTCATGATTTCAAATTAATTTCTAATGAACCAGGCAATCACTAAATTAGTAACAATCTATACTGTCCAAGCAATTCATCTTAATCTGGTAGAATAAAGATTCTTGATAGCTAATGAAACATTGAACCTAACTTCTAATTTAAAAAAACAAAAACAAACCTGTGAATGCTGAGCACCAACCCCAGCAGCAGCCCCATTTGGACCTCTGAACACAATAGGCACTGATATCTGACCAGCAGACATATAGTTTGACTTTGCAGCAGAATTGATGATGTGATCAATTGCCTGAGATGTATCAGAAATTTGCTTCAGATTATTTAAAATTCATGCAGTGTTTTGTTTCATGGCAAACGCCTTAAGACATCTGGCTAATAAATACTAGAGGATCATGAACAGTTGCATGAATAATCAACAAGACATCACAAAAACCTTGAAAAAACAGCTTCCTGTACCACTTCAAAAGTTCAAATGTGCATCAAGCATTTCATGAACATTCCATTGGAAACCTTAAGTATATAGAAATATGTAAGTGCGCCTGTGTAAATGTACATCCACAAAAAGATGTGATATACTGAAGTTCTTATGCATCCTGAAAATGGTCTCCCCAAATTTCTTTATGCAGGGCAAGATCAATGGATCATTTTAACATGATAATACAAAATGAAACATTTGAAAGCATGCTTTGAACTTCAGGGTCCAGATGTAGATGTGTAAGCAGTCATTTCAGCTCTAAAAGTAGTTACACATACAAAATAGGTTGATCAATCAATAAACGCATGCTTTTCACATAAAGAAATCCGTAAGAGATGAAGTTATGCAACACCAAACCCAGAAATTAATTACTGTGACTTGAAATTCACAAAACAATCATGTGACCATGCAGTTGATTGAATGTGCTCATGTTGACAAAACATTCATTTTAGCTTTATTCTCAAGCAATTCTTAAGAAAACCTACATTGGGGATTGGGAGAAAATAAAACACAGACAACCATGCCTCAAATAGTTATAACTAATAGGGTAAACTAGAAAGCACCCTTTTCCGAGATTTTTGAGTTTAGAATCACTGATTCCCTGTCATTAAGTTTTAGGATCAAATTCAGCATTTTATCTGATAATCACACTTAGCTTAGGAACATAGATTAAATTTGGTTAAATCAAGCATGCAAACAAATCTTACTCCAAAAAAGAGAGCAAACAGAAAGGGTCATGACCCCCATTCTAACTGGTGATGCAGTTTCAAGATCCCCCAACTTAAAAGGGTACATTGTAGTTTATGACGTATCTTGCCCAGAGGTTTAAAATGTTTTTAACTTGAAAGAACTGATCCCATCCTTGAAACTACTACCAAATTAATTGCTAAGACCATGCCTTCTATAGTGGCCATGGAATCCCAATTCCCACTATTCACTGTTGTGATGTATATAATTAATTTCTTATAGCATATAAGGCATGATATTCCAAGGTGAAATCTCACACGGCATAACTTTACTTGGCATGGTGAAGTCCTATAATAATAAAGATATCATCTACAGAACATTCTTATGCAAACCTGATTCAACAGTGTGACGATTTCAAGACATATTTCACTGAATCACAAAAAAAATAAACAAATAAATAAATAAATACAAGTTCTTCTCTGCAATTTACTCAATACAAAAACTCAAAACAAAAACAAGAACACTTTACTATATGGGACCCAATCAGCATTATCAAATTCAGACACATCTCTAACCTGCAGGGAGAAGTTGAATGTCATGAATTCAATTACAGGACGAAGACCATAATAAGCCGCACCAACCCCAATACCAGTAAATCCTGCCTGCAATCAAAGCAAAAGAGGATGATTTGCCACTGGCAACAGATTACAAAAATCTGTAATGGATAACAGAATCCAATCACCTAAAGAATGGTATATACAAACCTCAGTGATGGGCGTATCAATAACCCTCTCTGGGCCATACTTGTCAAGAAGACCCTTGGAAATCTACAAGAAGAGGCAATAAAATAAGAGACTTAAAACGTAAATACAGGATGAATGATTCAAGCTATAGGCGAAAGCAGAAGGTATGTACATCCATGACAATTTCTCACCTTATATGCCCCTTGATACTCCCCAACCTGCGATATTTTACAAGCACAATTAGGAAGGGAAAAGGAAAGAAGATGAATTTTTACTTCCTTTGCATTACCTCTTCGCCCATCAAGATAACCTTCGAGTCAGCAGACATCTCCTCATCAAGTGCTGAGTTTAGAGCATCACGTACAGTGATCTATAGGAGATTTGATAAGATGAGATTTTTATAATTATGCATTGCATAAGTTTCAATAGAAAGAAGTGAACTTAGGTAGACAATTAGGGAAAAGTGTGCAAGAAACAGAATATAGATATAATATTATGGATATTTACAAAGACTTGAGATAGTGGCTATAAATATGAACAACATAAGAACCAGCGTAAGTTGTAAGTTTAAAAGAAATTATTCTGAGCACACTAATAAACCATGTCTGAAGGGTATCATAAAGGAATATAAACGTAGAAAAACACAGAGCAAGTAAGCAAGCTGCCACTATCAAAGATATAAGACAATCAAAGTTTTACACCCAAAAAATCAATTATTTATTGACTTGTACCACTTATTAGAGATCATAAACAAACACTTACGCCTCAATAATCATCATAAAAACCTTGATTTGAAACAATATTACGGTAATATAGATTTAAGAGCACATATAATAGTAATGACTAACCAAACATCTCCAAAATTGAACATCAACCACCATCTATATATCAAAATAAACCAGTTATCAAATATCTGAAAACCAATACCTCTTTGGCAGCACTTGCAAAGCTCCTAGGCAAAATCGAATTCGAAAGTCGAATTCTCTCCAGCGTTTGCCCAAGCATCTGAACCAAAAACACAAAAAACCACCAAAGAATCACCAAAACCAATCAACATCTTAAAAAAAAACACCATTTTTACACTTCCTTACCGAAGAGGAAAAGCCCCCACATCCAAGCCTTCTTCTTGCGACACCCAACATCGTCCTACCGATCAAAAACCAATATTTCTCAAACCTTCAATCTTTTTTTCATCCGATATTCGATTTAAACCAAAAAGACCATAATATATATCAAAAAAAGGGGCAAAATCGGAGGAACACCGACCACCAATAAATCAATCAACCATTAGAGAAGAATTAACACAAAAAGGCCAAGAATTACAAACCCTAGATAAGATCAGAGGACGAGATCTAACTGGCAAATGAAGGACGGCGAGAGATTTTTTTTTTTCGCTTCTCTTTCTCTCTCTTGTCTAATCGTTTTTATGTAGAAAAATAAAATAAAAAATAAATTGTATTTCGGGCAAGTCCTTTTACTAATATACCCTTGTACTTATTTAAATTTACAAAATAATAATTTTTAGGTAGAATATTTTATTTAATCTCTCTAATATAGTCAATATACCCTTTTGGTCTTTCTAATATAATTTGTTCTTGTGAGATTCCTCTATTTTAATATTTGAAAAATATAAGTCATCGTAACGACCTTCTAATCTAAGGATAAAATATATTAGGGAAAGACTTACATTTTTCAAATATTAAAATAGAGTGATTTCTTAAGTATAAATCATATTAGAGGATTCTAAGAAGCAGATTAACTATATTAGAGGAACTAAATAAGATATTCTATCTAATTTTAACTAATTCACTGTTTTGAGATTATATTTGTCATATTTCTTTTGGTTATTTACTTTAATTTATTTTTAAAATAAATGATATGTAAATCATTAATAACATGTATTTATAAAATAAATGCTCTGAAATACGATTTTATTTAAATATTTTTTTTAACTCATTGGAATATAATACTTTATGTAAATCCTGTCTAAATTGACATTTAGAAAAGAAAAGACATATTTTTAAGATTTTTCATAAATTATTTTTAAAGAGAGGGATCAAAAGGCACAATTCAAAATAAAATAAAATAAATACTCAAGTATTTAGAACATATGAGAAAAGTAAAATGAGATTCTCAAATTCTTGCAATCTTATTAAAAAAATCCTCTTAAACTTTTAATATCCCCAAAATGCCCTTATTTCCAAATCATTTAATTATTTTAAATCTAAATTCATTTAAATTATTAAATTACCCTCAATCTTTCTCACATACACCCACATCACTGTAGGTTTGTGCTCAATAGTGAGAAGAGGAGGGCAAGCACATATTCTGATAAAAATAGAGATATTTTTAATATTATTAAAATTTATCATAATAATAATAATAATTTAAAAATATTAAAAAAAAAATCAGAAGGGCTAAAGGGGAGTAATTTGAAACAAATGCCTCAGAAATGAAAATAAACCAAACCTACCAAACCCCTGAAGAGATATGTACTCCAAGAGAAAAGGGCATTTTTGGAAGGTAGAATTCCCTAATTGGTCCCTCTACTATTTCAAAGCTGCCCATTTAGTCCCTATACTAAAATTTGCACCAATTGAGTCCCTTAAGTTTTTAAAATGGGAAATCTCAGTCCACACACAAACGCCGGTTCTTTTTGCCGTCTGTGTGTGCTGATATGGATTTTTTTAATTAAAAAAAATAACTGTTGAGCTGAGATGGCATTTGTGTGAGGGACTCAATCGGTGCAAATTTTAGTATAGGGACCAAATGGGTAGGTTTAAAATAGTAGAGGGACCAATTAGGGAATTCTACCCACTCAATTTCTTTCAATATGCAGTTTCTGAATTTTTTTTTTTATTTTCAATTACCCAAAGCACACAATTTTATTCATATACGAAGCTTCACACTTGACATGATTTGGTTTCTCCATGTATTTTGATTTTGAATGATGTCAATCTCCATCTGCACAAGTAAAAGTTACAAAACTTTACATTCAAATATGTTTCAAATCTGCACAAGTTATAAAATTGTGTTCCTCCAAACATGTTTGGTAGAATTCCCTAATTGGTCCCTCTACTATTTTAAACCTGCCCATTTGGTCCCTATACTAAAATTTGCACCGATTGAGTCCCTCACACAAATGCCATCTCAGCTCAACAGTTATTTTTTTTAATTAAAAAAATCCACATCAGCACACACAGACGGCAAAAAGAACCGGCGTTTGTGTGTGGACTGAGATTTCCCATTTTAAAAACTTAAGGGACTCAATCGGTGCAAATTTTAGTATAGGGACCAAATGGGCAGGTTTGAAATAGTAGAGGGACCAATTAGGGAATTCTACCTTTTTGGAATAAAAGGAACATATTCAAAGAGGGTTAGGTGGGAGGCAAGCAACAATAGGAAACAAAATGCATTGGCCTTGATCTCTCATTGCCCACCAACCTAAGAATGTGGTCTCAATTGAAAGAAATGCAAATCAGATGAGGCCTCACTCATAGCCAAGAGCAGACCCACATGGGTGGCATCCCAGGCTTTTGGTCGGCCGGAAAAACTTAGAAAAACTCTGTCTGGCACGATTTAAATCTGGACTAAAAAAAAAAACTTGGGATAAAACCGTAATTGAGATGCAATGTGTGCATTATGAATATTGATTATTTAAACCCGAACTGTACCAAATTTTTAAGTCCGCCACTTGGTCATAGCCATTATTTATATATATTATATATAATTTCCATGCAATAAATATATTTGGATGAAAAATCACTATATGCATGCAAATTTTTTAATGTTTGTTTTACTTTATATATTTCTTTGTTATTGTTTTAGTTTTTTTACCCTTTTTTTTGTGTTTTCTTTAAATTTGACCCTTGATATTTGATTTGAAAGAAAAAAAAAAATACTAACTCTCTGATAGTATGAATAGTTGCTGATTGTAAATCTAATTGCATAAAAAAATAAAATTAAAATTCAATTAATAAAATTTGTACTACACCTTAATTGCTTTAACAAATTTCTCTGGTTTATGCTTCTTGGTATTTGGGTTGAAAAGAACTAAACAAATATTTAATAAATCTTTTTTATAATAGAAGTAAATGAGAAAAACATTTGTTGAAAGATGTGATGGTTTGGCCTCTAGCAAATACCTAAATATTTAAGTCTCATGCCTGTTAGTAATGTTTCTTATCTAATTAAGGTAAATAAATTTTAGTTAATATTTAATTAATAACAATCATACCCATCAATAAATTATAATTTAATTAAAAAAATTAAAAATTTTCTCAAACTCTAACATAAGATTTTATATATTAGTTCTTCGATCAATAAATATTCCATACTCATCATTATATTGCCAGTAAATTCACTAACTTGGCTCATTATTAAGCATCTTGTAAAAATCTAAACAAAGGCGGGACTAATAAGTAATTTTGTACGGAGTTTATTATTAAGCTTTGTTTTATTTATTCTGGTCAAAATTTGCATGATATCCAAATAAATAAACAAAAGCAAAATAATATTCCTAAATTTGACTGGCTTTTATAATTCCCTATTAATCCCTAATGTTTGAAGCATCTCCTAATATGTCCCTATTAATCCCAGTCCTATTATACTCTTTTTATTTTTTTTCTTATTTTTTTTCTTCATTCAAAAACTCTCACAGCTCAGTATTTTCCTTAAACATAATCAAATAAATATTATTTTGGATTAAAAAAATTCAAAATCCAAATATTAATTGTGTGTTTTAAAAAAAAACAGAAGGATCGTTTAGGAACAAGCATGCAATTTAAACAGTTTGAGGTCCATAACAACTAATTAAATAAATAATATATTACTAATTATAGTATACAAATAAACACCTTATGCACGAAATCTTGTGTATGACCCTAACTAATTACTTGTCTATATTTATTAAACAAAGTATATAAAAATACAAGTATATCTACCCACGAGATTAAATATTCAACCTTTTGAAAAAAATGAATTATCAATCAGGCAACTTATAGTTTAGTGGTATTAGCTCATTATGAAAAAACGAGTGTGAGATCCTATGTCACCGGGAGAGGGTACACTAGCGGGATGATTAAGGGCTTGTTTTAATTCAGCTTCTAGGAAGCCCGTTTAGTAGTTTTGGGCTAAAAAAAAATTATTTATATTAACTTTTTTACAAAAACAGAAGCTGTAAAAAAAAATGCAAGAACAATTTTTCTTAAAAGCTGGTCATAACCACCTTATGAAAAAAACTGTTTTTTAGCTTATTTTTACCGTTTCTGCTTCTGCAAAAAAAAAAATTAATCTGAACATAAAATATAAAAAAATGCTTAACTTACTCTAAAAAACACTTTTTTTCTAAAAACACAGACACTTCGCCTAAATAAAAAAAAAAAAAAAACATTTTTTTTAAGAAACCAATCCAAACAAAGTCTAATTCTTGGCTCGTAAACATAGACCAAGTAGCTTAAAAGAAAAAACATAAAAATCCATCCAACCAAGCAACCCATTCACAAGCCCATCAAAATTCAAACACATCCTAATCTTATCAACTAACAAACACAACCCCCCTTCCATCTCGCGGACCTCCGTTTTTCCCGCCAACAAACCCTCTCTCCCTTTCATTCTCTCTCTCATTCTCAAACACAACACTTTCTCTTTTCATCATCATCATCATCATCATCATCTTCTTCTTCTTCTTCTTCCTTTCTCTCCCTCTTCCTTTTCTTTCTTCTTTTTCTTTAACAACAACTTCATCATCCTTTCTACTTCTCTCAACAAAGCTACACACTTCATCATCCTAAATTGTTTCCCATATATCACCTCCTCTCCAAACACACTCTTCCATACATACACATTTAGATATAGATCACTATTTTCTCATATATATATATATATAACTTAATATAAATATATCAATGAAAGGAGAGAAACAAAAACAAAAACAAAAGGAAAAGCAAAAAAGAAAAGAAAAGAAAAGAGAAAGAGGAGGAGGAGGAGGAGGAGATGGCAAAGAAACAGAGCCATGCAACAACATTGAGCCATCATCACTCCACTACACCAACTCAGACCCTTTATTCACCACATCATCATCATCCACACCGGTCATCGCCGCCACTGCCGATGATCCTTCCGATAAGGACACCAACAACAAACGACACAGCAGCAGTAGCTTCTCCGACCGGAATCCGACCTCCACCGAAAGCTCCCCTATTAACATGTCTCCTTGGTCCAATTCCCACACTCACACCACCACCACCACCACCACCACCAACAACAACAACAACAACAACAACAACGCTGCTCCGCCTGCTGCCGATCTTTTCCCCACCGGCACCGGCCTAGTTGGGTCTCTCGTCCGTGAGGAAGGCCACATATACTCCCTCGCAGCCTCCTCCGGCCTCCTCTTCACTGGCTCTGACAGCAAGAACATCCGTGTATGGCGTAACCAAAAGGAGTTCTCCGGCTTCAAGTCCTCCTCCGGCCTTGTCAAAGCCATTGTCATCTCCAGCGGCCGTGTCTTCACCGGCCATCAAGACGGCAAAATCCGAGTGTGGCGCCAATCCCCTAAAGACCCCAAAGTCCACAAACGTGTCGGCACTCTCCCAACTCTCAAAGACCTCATCAAACTGTCCATCAACCCCAGGAACTACGTCCAGCCACGCCGCCGCAAAGGCCGCCATGCCGCGGCCAAGTTCCGGCATTCTGATGCCGTGTCATGCCTCAGCATGGATGAAGCTCATGGCTTGCTCTACACTGGCTCTTGGGACCGCACCTTCAAGGTCTGGCGTGTGGCTGATTCTAAATGCTTGGAGTCAGTGCAGGCACATGAAGACACCGTCAACGCCGTGGTTGTTGTCGCACTGGAAGGGTTGGTTTTCACTGGCTCTGCTGATGGCACAGTGAAAATGTGGAGAAAAGAGATGACGGCGCCGGAGAAGAGAACCACCAGGCATGAACTGCAAGGGACTGTGCTCCGGCAGGATAGTGCCGTGACAGCATTGGCAGTAGGGCCGGGGGCGCTGGTGGTGTACGCAGGGTCATCGGATGGTGTAGTAAATTTTTGGGAGAGAGATGGGGGCAGAATGGCTCATGGCGGTGAGCTGAGAGGGCACCGGCAGGCGGTGCTCTGTGTGGCAGCTGCCGGAGCTATGGTGTTCAGTGGATCGGCGGACTCCACAATTTGTGTGTGGAGGAGGGAAGGGGCTGTGCATGCATGTGTGTCGGTGCTCACCGGACATGCTGGTCCGGTGAAGTGCTTGGCAGTGGAGCCTGATGTAGAGGCCCCGGGGGGAGCCGCCATCTGGGTGCTTTACAGTGGGAGCTTGGATAAGTCTGTTAAGGTTTGGAAAGTTGCAGAGCAACTTTCGATGACAACGGAGCTCACCGGAGGTGAAAGGTCCGGCCAGCCATTGTTTGACACTTATTGAATGAATGACACTGTTCCATTGGTTTTGTTTTTGTTTTTGTTCTTTTTTCATCCCTATGGTTCTCTAGTGTGTAAATGAATCACTATACTCGGTTTGTAATATGAGAATTCAGAAGAAGAAGATGATGAAGAACATATAAAGAATCAATTAAAACTAAAACTGAAAAGAAACTGAGAGAGTCAGTCAGTGTTTATTCAAGTTGCTAAATTTCAGAAAAGCAAGCTTACACGGTTATAGCTCCATCCTTGGGGATTGTTAGTGCTGCAGTTTATAGTGACACCGATGAATTCAAGTTCGTCCCTGTAAAGATGAAGTCTGTTGTTGTAAAACTCTTTGTCGATGGATGTGATGGAGGCGGTAATGCTGCAAGAGACTTCGTATGGAGTAGAAAGGATGCAATGTTTCGGAGAAGCGCAACTAGTGATGGTCTTCATCCATTGTCCATCTTTGATGCTCTCGATGAACAATTCAGGTAACACCACATCTTCCTTCTTTCTCAAACACTTGAGCCAGTCAAGCAATATAAAGGCCTGTTCAGCAGTTAAAAGAGAGCAAGTGCATGGTAACTCTACATTTGGAGGCCATAGCTCTGGCAAATCAACAGCATTGGTATACTTGCACAAGTAGCTCATGAAGTCTGAAGTTTCTCCTTGAATTTGATTATAAAAACTCCCCAGGGCGATATACTTGCTGTCAGCAAAGGGGTTGAACCCAAAAAGTTTCATCCATTTGCTGCCAGCTGCAGGAACAAGTGTTAAAATTCGGTCCACATGCACATTGCGACAATCATCAACTATTGGCATCTTTTGGCAAAATCTAAACACCTCAGACTCCCAGAGAAAATTGTTCACCTTGGATTCATGGAGAAAAAGAGGGAGTTGTATTAGGGAATCAAGGTTTTGTTTTTCCTGTAGGTATTTAATTAAGATGCATGAGTAATCACAGACGAGTATCTGCGACACATTAGCTTCGAGATTCAGCCAGGCACACATGATGTTGCTTCTCCGGTGAGTTGTGATGACATCCTGGATTTCATTTGGCAAGAACAACAGATTGCCTGGGAAACCAAATTTCTGATGCCATTGACTGATCCAAGCATGCTCGCGAGGATTCACAGCGAAACAAAGCTTGACCTCACCATTTCTGAGAGTATTCATACTAAAGAGCTTCTCTTTGTTATCTTCTGCAATGTACTTCAGAATTGGGGTGTCAGCAACTGCACTTTTGCGCAATACACTCCAGTTTGAAGCCAAAGCCAATAGGAACATGGCATACATGTCCTCGTTGAGCTGTTGCACTAGGTTGCAATCTTGTATACATTTGTCATACCAGTCAGGGTTGGATTCTGGGGAGTCCAGTCCAAGATACTCCATAATTCCCCTATTTTCCTTAATGTCTAGAGGCTGGCAAAGAGGTGATTTCTCCCCAGGTCGCATTGGGCTCAGATGTATATCATCATACTTCAAACAGGTCAGGATTCTCCGAAAACAAGGTAAGATCATTCTCACATCAGATGGCCTTGCAAAATGAATATTTCCGTCAGATAATGACTCACAAGGTACTATGGCTAAATCTTTCACCTTGTGTTGGATTGCCAGCATAATAGAGTTTATAGCCTCTGCTTCCTTGGATCTGCCAATGCTGACTACATTAGCAGGTAACCAGCAAATAACATGAGCTCCAGCCTCATCCTTACTCATTTGCACAGAGTTCAAAAAGGTCATGACGGCATTTAAAAATGCGACGGGAACATTATTGAAAACCTCCTTATTCCATTTGCTGTCAAAATCTATATCCATGGGGTCAGTTTGCACAATGTCAGACTGAACCAGGAATGGGAATATGGTTATTATCCTCGATGGAAACTGTGAGAAAATGCCAACAGGAAAGCCTTCAGTCAATCTTGGTCCCAGTGGACAGGCCATGTCAATGACAACATTCTCCATAAGTTCTCTTCCATTAATCCTGAACTCAGGTTTCATAGGAAATATCTGCCTGTACAGGTAATAGTCACAGTAGAATAACTGAACTCCATTATTGATTGAGAGGGAGACCACCGACGAGCTTGTGTGTGACTCATTTGTGACAGTGTATTTAGTCTTTCGGCTGACCGTCTTAAATAACAAAAACCGAAAAGGAAATGCGGGCTCTAAATGTATGAGCACTAGCCGTTCTAGTTTGGACAAGAAGAGCAAACTCTCTCCTCGTACTTGACCAAATTGTCCAATCACAAAATTCATCTTCTCTGGCCTCAGAGGAAGAACAATAATGGTACCTATATGTTCCTTTCTAAGAGCAAACTGCATCTCTACTGCTTCAACAATTAGATCTGAATCCACCCATTCAGGAACAACGGGAATTGGCCACTTATAATCAGTTGTTTCAGTAAATCTGATTCGATAGCCATTACTAAATATGTAAGGTTGTGAACTGATTTTAAGTACACTCTTGAACCCAATTCCTGCAGAAAGAGCCTGATGTTGGGACAGGGATTGGTAAACCACAGGCATGACAATATAGAGAGCAATACAGCTGAATGTTATTCAGTCAGGCTCTATGATCATAACCAGGATGCAATAATAAATGAATTTAACAGCACTCAAGAAACTCACACAAGAAAAATATTTCAGTCAAGTCTCATTGCATCTAAGAAATAAGATCAGCCAGATCACTCACGAGCATTACACAATTACAGTAAAAGTGTAAATACATAAATATGCAAGGCCTAGCAACAATGGTTTATCAGACTTCAGAAATAATCTCTGTAACCTACACAAAATAATCTATTGAACACTTAGAATCTGCAAAAAACTAAGATCAGGCAGGCACTCAACAAACAAACCTTGAATACACATAGTAGATTCAATTTTATTAATGCTCTGAGATCCTGAGCAAAATTGCCATACTGATTTAAATGAAGCCATTATGTATCTCAATAAAGATCAAATTGAATGTATAAAGCATAAAATCTCTCCTATCCATATTCACTAGGTCACTTTTGCAACAGGTATAAATGAAACAAGTCTCAAAACCACAGGCACAAAATTGTAATAGAAGAAAGATCAAGCATGGCAATAATATCAAAGATCAAACAGAAGAATGAGTCACCTCTCTGAACAACAAAACCTTCATGCCTTCTTGCCTTCTTTGTTGACTTGCCAATACTACAAACTCGCTCAATGTCCTGCTCTGAGAATCCAACATCATTGCACATGACAAAAAGAGTTTGTGCACATCCACTAAAAGTCAAGTCTTTTGTTATGACTTTAAATTCTAGTGTAGGGATTATATCAGCTGCGTATGTATTCTCATCAGCATTCTGCATTCAGGTAAACAGAGAACACAACGAAAAATAACTATTTATTCTTTGAAAAAAATAACATTTTTATGAAAAAGATGATAGCCAACCAAACGGTGTCATGATTCAAGGCATAATGGAGGAAAGAAGAAGAAAACAAGAAGGAAATTTGATTTCCTGTATTATTAAAGCATTCTCTTTTCATTTCCTTTCTCTTCTCTCCTTCCATTTTCCTTCAATCCAAACAAACCTAATTGAACCAACAAGCACTAGATTGAGCATAATAACTAAATCCATCAAAACATTCCTAAATTTCCTTCAAGATTCCAGCAATTTATTTTCTCTTCTTTCATTTTTCGTTCAATCCAAACATACCCTAATTGAAGCAATAAGCCTTAGATTAAACAAAACAAAGCATTCTTAATTAGGTTTATTAAAAAAAATCAAGAAAATAAAGAAATCACGCACAATAACACCAAACAAACATCCACACAAGAACACAATCAAGAACCCTAAAATGGAAAACCACAAGATACAGACGAATTAAACCATTGAAATCAAAACCAAATACAACCTTAAGCAACCCGAAATCCGTAAAGTTTTCATTTTACCTGGATAAGTTCCTGGACGAAGCTGAAGCCATCCTTGTCGATCTCCTCAGCAAGTCTCTCAGCAGAATCAACGAGTTCCTTGGTCTCAACGCTCATCTCCCGAGCTCCAATCGAGAACTTGGTTCTTCTAATCTCTTCTATATGCTTTCTCGCAGCAGTGATCCTCTGTGGAGAAGCCATTGATGAGCTCTGAAGAGAAGAAGAGCTCCAAGACTCCATTGACGAAAGCTCTCCTCAATTTATAGGGTTCGCGCCATTGGAGAGATGAAAGAACAAAATTGCGTATTACCCCCTGTGATTTTGAGAAGGACTAAATGGTAATAACAAATTTATTAACTTTCTCGTAAATGACCCTATAAAACACCGTAATCTAGATGTTAACGCAAGAAACATTTTGAATTACCCCCTGAGATAGTATAATATTTATTATACACATAAAAAAACACTTGATGATAAAGTGATAAGATCTTAGTAAAAATAATATTTGATGGAGATACACGTGGTTTAGTTACTAGAATTATCTAAATAATGTGAAAATTAATTTTAATTTAATCTTTTTTATCTTTTGTGTTTTTTTTGGATAATGGTGAATAATGGATTAATTTTAGGGATTTTTGCAGATGTACTTCTAAATAATTTTAAAATTACATATTTACCCCTGAATAAAAGATAATTGTATACATATCCTTGAATAATACATATAATTGCATATATACCTCCGGAGTTCAAATTAGTTGAAAAACCATCTGTTAACAAACAACAAATAAATAAAATGACCATTATACCCTTTGCATATATATTCTTGAAAAGTTTTTTTAAGTTGTATAAAGGTTATTTTGGACCTTTTGTATAGTTATAACCATAGTTAATAAAATTTGATTAACTTCTGTTAACAAAATTTAATAGTAGTGGCATATCTGCAATTAGCTATATTTTCAGGGATATATATACAATATGTTTTTGGTGAGAGTAAATATGGAATTATAGAACTTTTGAGGGGTTTATTACCAATTTTCACTTAATTTTAATATAACTTTATCCACAGAAATAACTTTAATTCTTTTATATTTTATAAATAAACCCTTTCACAAAATTACAAATTAACACATTCTATTGCATATTGTTAGAATATTGTTGATATTTTGATATAATCTAAGGGTGTAAATGTGAAAGGGTATTTTCCACATGGGTAAGCATATAAATTGAAAATTTATTGGGTGTACATGTAATTTTGATTTTTTATAGGGATGTAGTTGTCAAGTTGTCATTGCAATATGAAAGTTATTTGAGTGGATAAAAATTATTTAATTTTTTTTTCTTATTTAGATATCAAGGGTTAATTATCTTTGTGATTTGATTTGGATTAAAGAAAATTAAGCAAATAGATAGGGAAATGAAATCTTATAGCATAATTTCCATTCTCATCATCTATATTTTTTAATCAAAATCCAAACTAGTATAAATGGTTGGACTATTTGATTTAGATTAAAAATGAATTGAATCTCAATTTGTAATATTAATTATCAAATCAAAAAAATTTTAAACTTTGGTGTGTGTATATATATATATATATATATATATATATTTGACAATACATCCTCTATGGACGCCTATTTATCAGCCGTCGGATCATGATTCAACAGCTGACACTGATGAACAATAACTACTGTTCCAAACAGTAATTCATGTGTATGTACTGTAGTAACTACTGTTCATCATGGGTTAATTATCTTTATAATTTGATTTGGATTAAAGAAAATTAAACAAATAGATAGGGAAATGAAATCTTATAGGACAATACATCCTTTATGGACAACCATTTATCAGTCGTTGGATCATGTATCTGACAATACATCCTCTATGGACAACCATTTATCAGTCGTTGGATCATGATCCAACAGCTGACATTAATGAATAGTAACCACGGTTCCAAACAGTAATTATATGTTAATATAGTAATTACTGTTCATCAATGTTGGCCATTGGCTCAAGATCCAATAACTGATAATGAACGTCTATAGATGAATGACCCTCATATATATATATATATTTGATGAAATGGATAAATCACAATTTGAAAAAAAAAAAAAAAAAAACAATCCACTTGACGTGGAGGAAAAGGCTTGGTTTTATTTTTGTGCATTTGTGTTAAATAACATTACTTAATTCAGTTTAATAATAACAATTTGTAATTATGAAAAGAGAAAAGCAACCATAACTCCTCAAATTCTTTGATTCTAAAAAAACCTCAAATTTTTTTATCTTTAAAATGTCAATGTTTTTCAAATCATTTACTTTTAAATTCATATTTATATGAAATTATCGAAGGTGAAGTATGGGTATTTTTGGTATTATAAAAAAATATCAAAGTGATAGTGATTAAAAAGAAAAAATAAATAAAAAATAAAGGACGAAAATGAAAAGGAACTAGTCAGAAAAAAAATGCAAGCTTCCAGGGATTGATAAGTAATTTTACTCAATAAATCAACACATTAACATTAATATCACATAAACAAAAATTCATTACTCCATTTAGGGTTAATAATTGATGATGGTTGTTAACTGCAATTATTTCAAAAATTTTACAAAAATTTGAATTTAAAAAAGTGAATTGAATTATTACTTATGTGAATAATATGTCAATCAACAATTTAACATAAAGATGTTGCTACAAAGTAAATTCATTTCAAATCCAAATTAATATTAATTTAGTTTTTAATTTTTTTTTAAATTTAAAATAAGATTTAATATGATGAAAAAAAATCTTTCTATCAATTATTATTTTCATATTTTTCAAAATAAAATTTTATTTTCATTATATTCTTGGGGACAATATTTATTGCCCATATTATTACTTATCTATATTTTTTAATCTTTAGTGATGATATATAAATTTGTAAAAAAAAAATGAAGTGAAATTATTAGAAGGGTTTAACAAGTCAAGTTTTGTCTTTCCTAAACTTTTCTAATATACCTTTTTGCATGGAAAGACAAATTGTTGACATCAAGATACCCAAACCATTACAGTGATTACACAACTGCTCCAAGTTCCTTTTTCCAAGTATCATGTACATCATAGTATATTCTAAAGTTTAATTAAAATTAATTTATTAATTTATTACTAATTTGCATAAAATCAAAATTTTAATACATAATTAATAGAGTAACTAATACTTCCGCAAGTTAATTTTAAATATATAGATTTAATCAGTTAAACTCAAAATTTTTCACAAACTCAGAGACAAAACAGGGATTCCATATCATTAAAGTCTTTTTTTTTAACCTTGTGTCAGAGGGTTAGGTATTAATTGCTAAGGTATTTTTTTTTTAAATAGCTAGGTCGCTAAAAAAAGTATACAAATCTCAAATCTCGATCGAGCAAGTGAAGATGGAAGCAAGTGAAGATGGGATCCGCACAAACCACTACTCGTACTCTTGTGAAAGGTTCTAACAGAAACCTCTATATCAATAGACCACTTCATTCAAGTTAGAGGTTTCTTCAATAATGATAAGCTTCTCAAGTAAATTAATTTTATTACTATCATTACTTATCAGAAAAAAAAAAAATGAAGATAAACTACTAAAATGCCATATAACTCATTGCAGATACATGAACATCAAGATAACTTAAAAAACTAGAGATCTCTATTACAATAACATAAAGTTCACTGATCACAAAAGGCATGGATATGATCAAAGAGTAGTTTTAATAATAATTATTATTAAAAAAAAATGAAAGCAACTAAGCAATTGTAAAGTCAAGCATTCAACATTGCTAGCCAGATCTACTACCAAATAAAGCAATCCAACTTTATTATAGCTAAAATAAAAATGAAATGAAATGAATCCATACGTGAAAACTAAAATAAATAAATACTAATTTGACTTCAAGTCTGTAAATCTATTACCAATTCTGGTTGTTATTCTATCAACTAATTTATATGTATATATTAGTTGATAACATTACTACCAGGGCACCTTTCTTATGTTGGTTGCCTTCAACTTATTAATTTTGTCCTCAGTATGAATATTTTTTGGTGCTTAAATTTGTAACTCCAAAATCAATTGTTAATCTAGCAGAGGCTAAATATAGAAGCTTCTTATTGAAGGGTGTATCTAATAGCAATCATAGATGGCTTGTAGCTTGGCATACTGTTTGTAAGAGCAAGAAAGATGGTGGTCTTAGAATTAAGACTTCAAAAACATAGCATGTGCCTGCTCTTGCCAAACTGATTTGGGAGTCAGTGGCACAAAAACAATCTCTCTCTGCCTGAACTTTATTCAAAAGGGAAGAGAAGGACCTACATAAAACAAAACTAAGAACTCAGAAAAACCAAACTATCAGGAACAAGCGCAAATAAGATGCTACAACACTTAAAAATAAAAAACAAGGTCTTCCACGGCTCTTATAAGCCATCTTGGCTTTGTCATTCCTTGATGAAAGAGGGATAACAATAGTGTGTTTCCCCTGCGTTGTAAGCAAATCCGCTATTAGATTCCAGTCCCTAATGAGAGATACTCTAGGACCATGAAAATCCTCTGTAGTGTTTCCCCTGCTTGATATTCATGATCAGTTGTGAAATATTCCAGATATGATCAGCTATCTCTTGAGTAATGGCTTGAACAACACTCAGATAATCAGTAAGACCATTTGTGATTTGAAAGCTCCGGTCCTTGGCACATTCAAGACCCATCTTTAAAGCCCTAAGCTCAGCTTCTAAAACTAACATGGCCAATAGCCTTGCACAACATGCGAGATAAATTTCCCCATTAGAGCTTACTATTAGGAAACTACCCTCTCCCCAGTTACCTTCTTGAACCCAAGAAGCATATGTTAGAATAATGTAGGTGGTGATCCCAACAATGGCACAATTTCTAAAAAAAGTTTTCATTTGCCAATTGTCATTCCTGGAACACTCCTTTATATGGTCGATAGCTGTGCCAGCCACCCATTGACACTCCATCTAAGTACATGGGCACTTACCGAAGTACCCTGAGCCATCCTACAGGAGGTTAACGCTTTTGTGGTCATGAACCTTTCATGCCTGGCTTGATCTTGGAACATTTCCTTAAGATGCACCATAATATCATAAGCATCCATATCCACGTACTGCTTTTGCAATTCTGGACTCATGGTGGCCAGCATGAGGTAGGTAACATCATTAGAGTCATTCTTTGACTTGTTGAATGCCTCTTTAACAGTAGCCGTAGCGTTCCTTGACGGTGCTTTAGGCAGCGGTTTCTCAATGGATTCCAATTTCCGTTCTTGCCTAAGAACAATTCTCAGGTTTCGAGACCAATCAAGGAAATTGGTTCCATTGAGCTTGTCCTTCTCAAGGACAGATCGCAACGAAAAATTGTGGATTTGCATTATTGGTTGTCATTATGATCTACACAGAATTAAAAGCAAGATTCAGTTATAAGGTCTTAAAAATTTTTCCCACAATTACGAATTAATATCCCAATGTAAATAATTCGTTGTCAGTGATTTATTGAGGGCCAAGATCCATATTTCACTTTATCTTGGTCAAACTGAACTTGTACACCCAAGACTAGGTTATTTAGGTAGGAACTCTTTCCAATCACATCACATGTGATTCTTGGATATAATGGGGTTAACATTAAGTGTTAAAGCATACCCCAATCTTTTCAATGCCTAGGGCTAGGACTGTCCCACTACCCATGTTAAGTCAAACATTTACTTGAGTGTTGGCCATAACCATTATCCCAACACTTGCCTCACAAAGATAATCTCACGCGCTCAGCTTTGGCATGACCCGCATTTCGATGATCGATGCCTTGACAAGTTTCGAGTAAGGGAAGACATTTTCATGACTTACTATTGTTGGGATTAATTACGGCTTAAATGGCAATAGCGAAATTCCATTCATCCAAAACATATGCAAGGAATAAATAAAAAAACAGAATTAAATGTGACATTCATGAGCCAGAAAATCCTAAGTCTAGAGACTATCTCCGGTAGGTTCCTCTTCTGGTTATGCCGCGACGAGCTCTCCCACCAACCTTTGGGGTTCCGTCTTCATCAAGTCATCTTGTATTTAATTTTTATAAAATAAAAAAATAAAATTAACAACGACATGCAGGCCGTACACAAAAATATAACGACTCGCAGGCTGTATAAAATAAAACGATACGCAGGCCGTTTAAACAGCTAAGGCCCATGAACGAACCAACCAACATTCATCATACGCATATTAAATAAACCAAGCAAGAAAAACATGGAATTCAAATTTTAATTAACTTTTAATTTAAGCCATACAATAATTGTGTGTTTAGGTTTTAAGAACAAACCCAGTGACGGGCTTGGGTGTTAACCCAAACGATCAAACCCTTTGATCTACTTCATCAAATGAAATATTCTTAAAAACCCTAGAACTCACTATTAGTTGATTTGTGCTATCAATCAAACTAATCAATTCCTTACATAAAATTTTAATGTTTAAGACATAACAATTATATCAAAAACAATCATACCATAAGAGCACACACACACACATACCAAAATAAGCCTAACAAAACAATTTTAAAAACTTAAAAATGGACGTATGGCCTAATATATATATATAAAACAAATTTTAAAATCCTAATCAAATCAAGATTTGCATATAGGAAATAAAATCTTTCTAAATATAAGCATGATCAATTATTTCCTAATCATATCAGGAAATATTAATTAGTTAATCAGATTAACAAAATCAACAGAATAAAGATCTAATAAGGATGATCAATTATTTATTAATCATATTAGAAAATATTAACTAGTTAATCATATTAACAAAATTAACAGAATACAGATCTATCATCCTATTCTATTAGCATGCAATGTCAATCAAAGTAACATTATGAATAGATTTAACATCTAATCCAATAGGCATGCAAAACCTAGGTTTGATACCACTGTTGGGATCTTATCACTCTAACAAAGGAATTATCACGTTGAAATACATGCCAATATGCAGCGGATAACAAAATTTTAATGGCAAGTAATCATGATAAAAACCTAATGCATGCCAGAACTAGGATTAAATTCTAAATAAATAGATAATTAAATGTTATACCTTTCTTTTAATGACGATTCTTAACGTGCCCTTATTTCCCCGAAATCGAAAAGGGATTGCGAATCGCAACTCCCCTCTACAATGACGTACACACGAACGCCTATGGGAATCAAGCAAGTATGCTAGTACATCAATAAACAACACTTGTTTTTTGGTTCGAATAGCAAGCACCCGAGATTCAAGAGAAAAAGGGGCTGTAGGCGCGGCGGCGGCGGGATCCGACGGAGACGGCCAAGGGAGAAGAGTGGGTGGCGGCTAAGGTTTCTTGAGAGACAATCTCTCAATCACTCTATTTTTCTCTCTCTTGCATATTAGGGTTAGACCATCTATTTATATTGGAAATCCAAAAACCCTAATTTACAAAAAAAACCATTCACTCCTAGTGATTTTGGATTAATTAAACCATTTTAATTAACCAAATTGATTAGATTGGATCAACACTTAATAAGACCCAACTCGAATAAGCTATTCGTTCCACCTAATTTAGGTTTTTCACTAAAACCCTAAACACGTGGTCCAATAAGTAACAAATACTGAACCTTGATCCTGGCATTCTTAGTGTACGATCCTGTAGGTCCATTTAGCATTGGCAATGAGCTTAAACAATTTTAACACTCATAAATCATAATTATTCTCTAGCAAGATAATACGATTACCTAATATTAAATGAAGGTCAATTTCAAGAATTAACGGAACCTATCGCAACCTCATACAATCCTTTGCCACTGAATATCTTAATTAGCTTAAGGCATGGAGCGAGTCACCCTTTAATACTAATTAATTTCTTGATCTCTTAGTGAACTGACTAGGTCAAGTAAATGATAACTCTTATCATTTCCCTTGGGCGTGGCCACGTACTACTTAGTCTCACTAATCAAGTGCCTGGTGATATTCACTCTCTCTACAGAGAGGGACAATCCCTTCACTTCACTCATGTCTCTCAGCATGAATCGCGACATGCCCAATCATACCCGTACTTACCACTCAGTTACGAATGACGTTAGGAGTAAGTCAAAGTATGTAAGGATTCATCCGAGATTCATAGTGATTTCAGGTCGAAGGATTCTAGTACAAGATTGCTTGAGAAAAACACTTATGACTTTACAACCATATAGTGTTCTCAAGAACGGATCGATCTAGGTACATTGTTCCCTAACATGTATCTATGTCCTTTGATTAATATCCCATATCCTATGACCAGTAAAACAAGACCATCTCACGAAAGACATACTAGTCTTAATTTATTTTCATTCCCATAAAAATAATCGACTAGGGACATTTAGAATATTGTTCTAGTTTATGCTTCAAGGTTTTACTATCCAAATCACGCATTTGATAACTTGAGCAGAACCAATATTCAAAGATATTTTATCTTATTAACTATGCACATAAATAATAATAGATAAAACAATGCCTCATAATAATTATCCAAATAATAAGAGTTCTTACAATGTATTGGGGCTAGGGCTTATATTAACAATATATTATCAAGTATAGCTACATAAGCTATACTCATAACAAATTAAATTTTAAAATTATAATTTGCCATATGTATAGAATTTTTGTAGTTGTATATTAATAAATAGCCACTATTATCTTAATGTGGCTAGCTAGTATCTAAATTTTAAAATCATTATTGCCACAAGCAATAAATATTTGTGGCTAGATAAGCTATTTTGCTATAATATATTATTGTGAGTAAAAATAGTGGCTAAAAGCTTAGTTATTGCCACAAAATTAAGATATCGAAACAAAAATGATCTATTTGTTATGAATTAATGATCACCATGACTGAAAAATCTAATCAAATTATATATAGCTACAAATGACTTTGTCTATAGCTATTGTAATGTTCTAGCTACGAAAATATCTTTTGCGGCTATGAAATTATAGCTATAGATATGGATTGTTGTAGTGTGCCTAAGGATGTTAGAGAGGTTTTGGGAAACCAAAATGAAAAGGTAAGGGTCTCCTTGACTAATGCCCCAAGAAGGATAAATGATTCTAGAAGGCTGCCCACTGATAAGGAGAGAAAAGTACTAGAGGAGATGCAACTTCTAATCCAAGAAATTCAAAGGCTAGGAAAGCCCATCCTAACTAGGTTGGCAAGATTAAACAATCCAATTGAGGGTGTTGTAAGCCTTTTCAATATCCACTTTAAGCTACATCATAGGGAAGCTTAAGGAGTTTGCATTGAGAGAATGCACAACCTCTTGGACAACAATAATGCTATCCAGAGGAGTACGACCCTAAATAAAACCACTTTGGGCGCTCTTTACTAATGAGATTAGGAAAAAGGACTTTTAGTCTATTGGCAAGAATTTTTGGAATCAATTACACAAAGAGATGGGACGGTAATTTGTCACATGCTTAAGATTATCCTTTTGAGGGATTAAAGAAACATAAGCATACCCCCAAGTTTTGGGCATTCTAGAGGCCCAAAAAAAAAAAAAACTCGCAGCATTGAAAAAACTATCTCCTAACTCATTAATAAAAAATTGTAAAACTCAGCTTTAAAACCATCAAGACCAAGGCTTCTACCTGAAGGAAGAGACATTAGAGTGTTATACAATTTGGATTTAGTAAGATCTCTGGTAAGAGCCCTAGACTCTATTTCGGAAATAGAGGGGAGATTAGAAGGAAGAGCATGCTTAAGGTCAACAAAAGAGAGTTAGCATTATGCCAAAGCCTCTCATAAAAATCCACAAAATTAAAGAGTTTTCAATGCCATTCGACTCCAAATGAAGAGAACCATTAGAGTCCATAACATGAGTAATGCTGTTCTTATGTTTATGGACCCTAGCAGTATTATGATAAAAGGACAAAAAAAGAAAATTTCTTTTGGGCATTACTAAGCAACCTAACTACAGTAGGAGCTGCCCACAAATTTTGAAATTAAGACCTTCTTTACGATAATTTTTTTATTATCAGCTTGGCAATGGATACAGATTCTCATTTTGGTTTGATCATTTGGCTTATGGTCAGTCTTTTAGTAATAGATTTCCTAGCATCAATATTAATGATTCAGTGATGAGTAACATGATTGTTGTAGGAGATGTTTAGAAGAATGGCAAATGGTGTTTGCCTAATAGATAAAACTCCTGAAACTTGGGAGTTTGTCAAGCATAATTTTACTATTTCTAATGATAAAGATGATATATACATTAAATCGAGGCTAAACAATTCTGGAAAATTTTCTATTGCTAGTTGTTGGAAAGTCTTTAAAATGGATCAAAACAACCATTACTTTGTGCAGTGGAATGTTATGAGAATGGTGATCGGGCAGACCCAAGGTCAAATCCCTTGACAATACTGTTACAGAACAGAACTGTACATACAATGTAGAATATTGTATAAATACTAGTTTTGTATTCTGTAAAAAGACAATTGAATTTATTCCCCATTTGTTCTTTGCTTGTCCTATTTCTCATACTGTGTGGTGCAAAGTTCTTCAGGTGCTTAAAATTTGCAGGCTTTCTCTTGCTTGGAGAAGAGAAGTGAGCTGGTTTTGCAAAAAGGCTAATAGTAAATCCATGTTGTGTAGAATCAAGAACTTCTTTCTCTACTTGTGTTTATTATATTTGGGTATATAGCCATTAATCAAGCTATATTTCAACATTCTCAATCCAACACTGATCAGATTTTTTCTATCATAGTCCTTAATTTTGTATGGATTAAGTTTGGATTTGGGAGCAATAATCTTCATAATAGGTTGTTAGAGAGGTGAATAAATCTTTTATTTTGACTTTTTTGTAACTTGGAGATAAGGGAGTGGTGTTCAAACATTGTAGGTTATTTGGTTTTGTGGAGATTTTGTAGGAGCACTGTTGATGTAATGAGGATGGGTATTCAGATACAGTATATTGTATGGATATTTTGCAGGAACTTTTCTTCCATGCTTGGTGGGCTGTATAAGAGATATGGCATGTTATAGAGTTGGTTGCTTGGGTATGGCATTGAGATGGTCATGTTGGGTTGGAGCTAGATATTGACTCTTGTCATATTTTGTTTACAATTTCCTATGCAGTTTTAGTTATAGCTTTGTAGGAAAGTTACAAATTTGTTTTGGTGTTTAATTTGTAGCTCTTACTATGAGTTTTTTTACAGTGCTTTTGGGCTTACTAAATTTCTTTTGACTTGACCAAAATATATATATTATGAGCATGGGTTTTTCATTCTATCTACTCAAACTTTTGAGTTGAATCAAGTCCAAATAATATGTTTGATTTATTTAATTTGGTCAAAACTTGATTTGTTTAGTTTATTTGTCATATTATAAAATTAATTATGTACCAACTTGATTTTTTTTCAAATTAATATTATTTTAATTATAAACTGAGTTAATATAATTTTTCCCTATTGTTTATATAAAACCTCTTTAGTAATGTGTGTATGTGTTCGTTTAAATATTAGATTATAATTGATAATTTACCCAATAAGTCCATAAAATTAGTTCTAATGAAGAAAGCTAGCTTTTGTTTGCCATTAAAAATAGAAGATATTTTTATTATACTATATATGTAGAATCTAATGATATATATTATAAAAAAAAATGAATAAAACCTAAATTAAAACATGAAAGTTGTTTTTGTTTAAAATAATGATAAATAATACTTGAAAGTCAAAGTGTCATGAATAACATTAACCTAATTTTACTTGGTATATATTCCAATTCTTTCTAGATTTCACAATCCTACACTCACAAGGAAACATTTTTTTTTTATCATCATTGATTTATCCTAACTATATTACTTTTATTTATATAATATGCTTGATAGCTACATATGTTTTCCCATGATCTTTTAATATTCATCTCATAAGATTATACCTAACTAGGGTTGCTTCTCTGTTTTGCTTCTCTTACATCATGATTTGCATGCGGACCATATTATATATAAACACACGCTCTTTATTGAATTGTAATTAATTATATAACTCTACTTTTTTTTATTTTTTTATTTTTTGAAAAAAAAAACTATTATATTTTTAAATCACCAAGTAGTGAAAAAAGAGAACTGTACCAACAAGCTAGTTTAATAAAGATCATTGCTTCATTCTTTTTTATGCATCTTAATGCATTGCATTTAATTTGCATGTGCATGCATCTTGTACAAACTTGTAGCTTTGAAATTTATTTAATTTTATGGTTAGCCCCAAAACACTCCATTATCAAAAGCTTTTCTTTTTCTTTTCATTTAGTTTTTAAATATATATTTTTCTCCGTTGATTTACTTCTTGATTAGAGAAATAGAAAAGTGATTCCTTAATTTATAATCGGCATCATCCCCTACATAGGATGTTCATGTTTTGTAAAAAATAAGGGCGTGAATTTCAACTCATATAAGGTATTGACTCTATACTTGTGCATGTCCTGGACACGTAATTTATCCACATTTCATAAAAAAAAAACTAAAAAAAAGATTATTATAGTTCTATTGATTGAAAGTTCAATCCAGTCCTAATCAAAACCAATTAGTGAGATCCAAGAATGAGTTAGTTCTAAGCAAAATTAACACACTAATTACTTCACTGATCATGTTTTAATCTCATTAGGTAAGATAGTTAAGAGCACTACTCCAAATACCTCATTAGTTTATTTGTTAGGTGACATTTCTATTCTGATCTAATTAATGTGTTGGCAAATCAAGTCCTTATAGCTATTACATTGTCAAGCCAAGATCTAATGAAAAATATTATGCCTTTTCAAGGGACCCATAAAAACATTGACTCCTCCTTTCAATGCATGTTCTTCTAACTTGATCTTCAATTTGTGGCCCCTAAGCAAACCTCCATCACGAAACTCCATTTTTTGTTTTATATTTCTTTTTTTTTTTCTTTTATCTTTATTTCATTGGATTCCTTTTTATGTGACTTCTTTGTTAATTTGAAGAAGATCAACAAGAACAAGCCTTCAACCTCTCATTATCAATGCAAACAAAGAACAAGTAATCAATTATTATTATTATTATTAAGTAGTTAACTTATAATTAAGAAAAAAGAACATCAAGTTTAAGCAATGTTTCTTGAACTAGTATCATCAAGATCACCACCAACATCAGTAACACAGCTTGATTCCGGCGATGAACACGGCCTAACGAAATCGATATAACTCTCGGCTTCCATTTTGGTAGCTCTCTTCTTCATAAAAATTCGACAGAGCACCCAATCATAAGAATTCATCTGCATGCATGCATGCATGAACAAAAATTAGGGTTTTTGAATGAAGTCATGAGTATATGTCATTCAATAACAAGGCTTACATTATCGATGAGGCCGGAGTTTAGGCGATACTCATGCATGATCCAAATAGTCTTAGAACCATGATCAAGAGGCTTTCCTTTGTAGAAAACTAGCACCTTCTTCATTCCGACAACTTGATTATTCTTCGAGATGATCACTGGTTTATCTCGGCCGGTTGCTTTCCAATAGCCGGAGATTGCTTTTCGGTTGTTTCGGCTTCCAGTTTGGTATTTGGCCTCTTTAAGGTTGAAGAAGTACTTCTCTTGCTCCATTGGACCTACAAAATATTCATATTTGTCGGAATTAGATCGATGTTTTCGATTTATTGTTATAAATTTTATGTGATTTTATTAGCAATGGAGATGGATTTTGTGTAAGAATTGAATGCAGAAAAAAAAAAGATTGAAACAAGAAGGGAAGATGTTCGTTTTTTTCTCTAGTTTGGTTGAATGTGAAAAAGAAGAAGATGGGCAGCCAACTTTTAGATTTTGCAAGGGTTTATACGCAACTCTTGACGGACTTCAGCAAAAAAAAGAGTTTGATATAGGGACTAATATAAAATTTCGTAATTCTCTTTCACATAGCTGATGCAAAGATTTTTTTCCTTTTTAGGAAATAAGAAAATAAAATTGCATTAAATTCCCTTTAAATTGTTTGATTTTGGTTTTCAATTGGTTGCTATGCAGGGACTTTCAGTTGTAAAACAAAGTTCAGCTAGGGACTTGTATAATAAATTTTCTATGCTCTTTAATTTCTCTTCAATCTTTATATTTTTTTAAAAAAAAGAGGAAAATATAGCATTAAAATTTGCTATTTTGCTTTCAAATACTTGCTAAAGAGTTATTCCCACCAAAACAAAAGTTCAGGGAGCTCAGGTACTAATTAAAAATTTTCTATTTTCCTCAACATGAATACTTACAAAAGATATACATTTCAAAACAGAAGAAAATTTTCCTTAGATCCCCCTAAAATTGCCCTATTTTCCTCCAAATTATTGCTTCCCAGGGAGTTTCATCAGAAAGTAAGCTCACGCAGGGACTTCTATAAAATTTTCCACTTATACATACATATATATATATTTAATTAAAAAATTTTGCAATTAAACCCCTTAAAACTTTGATATTAAATGAAAAAGAAAAATCACCTGGCAAGTCCCATGGATCATGCTTGCTAAGATCAATCTCAGGAATAATAAACGACGGCAAAGTTAAGCCCAAGACCTTCCTCTTCAAGTACTGATCAACAAGCTCTTCGTCGGTCGGATGAAATCGAAAACCCGGCGGAAGTCTCACTATTCCATTTCGACAAAAACTCGAATTTTCCATTTATCATAAACACCATGCAAAGCTTCTATTTTTATTTCTATATATTTCTCTAAGTATAACAAAATGAAGCTGGTTTCATCTTTAGCTTTGTCAAATGAAGAACAAGAAAGAAGGAGAGCAGAGAGAGAGAGAGAGAGAGAGAGAGAGAGAGAGAGAGAGAGAGGGGGAGGGGAGGGAGGAGGAGGGTGTGGTTAAAATGAAAGAAAGGGAGGGGGTTTTATAGAAAAGAACTCCGAGGACCCACTTGTAACGTGAGCTAGACTCCAAGCCTTCTACACCCCATACTTTGACACAATTTATCCAAAGGCTAAGGGGCAATTTGGAAAAATAAAGTGTCTTTTTTCATATTGGCCCTTATAAGTTTTTTTTTTCAAATGTGGTTTTGACTTTTCTATCACATACTGAACTCGTCTGGTTCTGGATCCAGGCAAGTCCCAAGTTCTGCTATTATTTATATAATTATATATATATATTTTATATGATTTAGGGATTAAGGTTTAAGGTACAATTTTGGGTGAATGTTTGTATATATATATATATATGTATATAGTGCTGGAAATAGGGACTTCTCTGGTTCCTGAATCATGAAAGAGGTTTTGGTCAGCCATCCATATGTAATATAGAGAAATATGGGACACACTTAAACGAAAATTATTACATTACTTAAGGGGTATTTTGTGAATTTTCATTTATTAAGGGGTTATTTTTGTAAGAAGGTGTGGAATCCGGGGTCAGAAAGGAATAGTTCTCGGCTGCACTGTTTGTTAATATATTGACAATAATACCCTCGTATGGGGCCACTCATGGGGGTATTTTGGTCATTTTAGTACGCCGTACAAGATGGGAAAGTGATATCATCAATAGCTCATATAGTCATTTTATTTAATT
This sequence comes from Dioscorea alata, assembly GCA_020875875.1. Lineage (NCBI taxonomy): Eukaryota > Viridiplantae > Streptophyta > Magnoliopsida > Dioscoreales > Dioscoreaceae > Dioscorea > Dioscorea alata. The sequence goes on from CM037020.1 coordinate 704,521, forward strand.
TTATAACATATATGCCCCTGTAAATAATTAATATTACATATATAAGGTTAAGTTTGTTCATTTTAAATTATTTATAAATTTAAAAAATTAAGACGTGATGAATTTTTCCTACTTTGGTTGTGATTATTTTATACTTTATGCCATTAAAAGCTTGAAAGTATTTTAAAAAGTGAAAAATTTATAATTCGAATCTTTCCGGGGGGTTGCATGGAAATTTCGGGAGGCATAGATAGTGACTAGTTGGAGAATATTAATGAGTTAGGGACCTACCTGTTTGTAAAACCACAGACATTGAGGGGGTTAATGGCAAATATGCGGCTCTGAAAAAGGATTCCATCCCCTTATTTTCTTCTTGGATATTTATAAAAAAATAACATGGAAAAAATATTATTTTATGTAGTCATGTCAACTACAGCTCACTTGGTTGTATTATTTGATATATATATATATATATTTTAATATTAAAAAAAAAAGATAAACAACATTATTATATTAATAACATAAAACACTTTAACACCTCCAAAGGGTTAACCTTTAAAAAGATTATCTTTGTGATGCCTTTGTAGCAATGCTATTTTCTTTATGTTAAACATATGTAGTGTTTATTACCAACTTATCTTCAAATCAAGAATTAATTAATCTCTCAATCTAAAGCAAGGAAAAAACATACTAAGTTAATTTAAAATGATATTTTTACTAAATAGATTTTCCAAATAAGTTTGTTGAATGACGTGGATGCAAAGTTGGTGGTATCTATGTTAGCATCTACGTCATTTTTTTTTTATCTTTTCTTTAAAAAAAAATTAATTTCTCTTTATTATGTAAATCCTAAATTTAAATTTCCGCTCTTCTCCACTCCACTCCTACGCTAGGCTCTGTCTCTCCGTTTCGCTCCGCTCTAACATCTGCTCGTTTACTCTTGTATATGAGCCATATACAAAAATCTCTACCTTGGCGAATACACCCTATAGAGATAGAAAACCGGGGAGCTTCTCATCATCTAGATGAGTTGGGTGCCATGTCTCTTTAGCATTTAGAGACATAAATCAAGTCCAAGTAATGCTTGAACTTCTTTGTAGTTACTGTATTTGTGAATATATTAGCTGCATTCTCTGAGATGTGAATCTTCTTTAATAATATATGACCATATGCCACCAATTCCCTAATTTTGTGAAATCTCAGCTCAATGTGCTTGGTTCTAGCATGATAGACTTGATTCTTTGCCAAGTAAATTATCCTTTGATTGTCACAATGCAATCTAACTCCACCTTATCTGATCTTAGATATTTGACCTTTCTGCCAGTCTGATTTTCAACCTCTGCTTTCCAGACCTCAAACTTTGAAAAAACTTCAGATTTCTGCTTCAGAAAATATACCCAGACCTAAAATCATCAATAAAGATCACAAAATACTGATATCCACCTAAGGACATGTCTCTAGTTTATGAAGAGCAAAATATCCTCGGTTTTGTGTTTACCAACCTTGAACTTCAGTCTGGATTGTTTTCCCAGCAAACATTACTTGCAGAAATCTAACTTGCAGCAACTAACTCCCTCCAGCAAACCTCGTTTATGAAGAGCAAGCATTCTATTTTCACTGAGATATCATAATCTCATGTGCCAAAGAAAAGTATTGTAATGATCTGATTCTGAAATTGCTGCTCCACCTCCCAATCAATATGTAGATGTTCCTAGCACTCATCTTTCCTTTATCACTATTAGTTCATCCTTGCTCACCCTAATACAATACTCCTTCGTTTTGTAGTCAAAACTGTTCACATGCAATGTGCCGAGTGAGATCGGATTCTTCTTCAATTCTGGAATGTGCCTGACATCATGCAAGGTATGAACAACACCATCATGCAATATCTGACTTTGATATGTTCCTTTCCAATTACAACACACACCTTGTTATTGCCCATGTAGATGAAACCAAAACTGCCATGTGTATGAACTGAACTAGTCCTTGTTGGGAGTCATATGAAACGAACAACCTACATCCAAAATCTATGAATCCAATGACTGACATAACGAAATACAAAGAAGATCGCTATCATTGCAATCTAAATCATTGTTCTGAACAATATTTGCAGATTTTGATGAATCATCAGTCTTATCATCAAAATGCTTTTTTTCATTAGATAATCCTTTCGAATATGCCCAAACTGCTGATATCTATAGTGATACACTAGTTTTTTACTTATGGATTTTGACATGGAATTTTTTTTTTTTTCCGAAACTATCCTTTCCTTGCCTTCTTCCACGTTCTTGATTCCCTTTCACATAAAGTCCTTCAGTCACAGAACCCTTATAAATATTCTACTTGTGTTGGTTATGGGCTAACAGTGTGGTAGTAATCTCATCTACCTTGACAATATCCTTTCCCTATGTGAGTGTTGTCACTAGGTGCTTGTACGAAGGCGGTAGAGAACATAACAGTATTATCGCCTTATCCTCGGCTTCAATCCTAACCTCAATTCTCTGCAAATCTCTAACTGTTAGATTTAAGAAGTTGATATGTGCCACAAGATCTATAATTTCTTGTATCTTTAACTTGTAAAGCTTTAGCTTTAGATATAGCTTATTTGCCAGAGACTTCAACGTATCGGGCTTCCAATTTCTTCCAAACCTTCACTGGAGATGAAAGATGCATGACGTGATATAACACATCATCTGCCAAACATAGCCGAATTATTGCCACCGCTCTCGCCTACAATTCTGCCCAATCAGTATCATCCAAGCCTTGAGGCTTAGTCTCCCACAAAGCTTTTCAATATCCCTTGTTACGCCAGCAAATGCTTCATCCTACGTTGCCATAAGCCGAAGTTCCCAGTTCCATCGAACTTTCCCATATTGAACTTCACAATAGGGTTCATCATCTTCAACACATCTCTATGATACCAATTGTTGAGAAATTGAATAAAGATCAAAGAGAAAAAAAATAAAAAGCAATCACACAAAGATACGAGATTAATGAGGTTCGACAGAGTATGCCTACGTCTTGGGGAGTGGAGCGGCTGTTGATTCTTTTATTAGAATGAAATTAGGGTTACGTATTATTATATATATATATATATATATATATATATATATATATATATATATATATATATATATATATATATATATATATATATATATATATATATATATATATATATATATATATATATATATAAACCCTACCCAGTGTAATTTACCAAAATACCCTTATACTGTACTGTGGAGGCGTTGCCCCCGCACCCCAACCCATCTTATCTCTCTGCTCCAACATCTACCCGTTTACCTTTGTATACGACCCATATACAACAATCTGGTTTTCTAGAAAAGTCAAATGGTTGTAGTAATCATAGAGGCAAGTAATTTAAGATCTGAATAGTTGATATCATTCAACCGCACACCAATTGACACACCATCAATAAAAGTATTATGCTATTCGATCAAATTATCAACGAAATTCCATACTAGTTTTGTTTTAGGATAAGAATGGAAAAGATGCTCAACATTTTTGTTATTCAAGTTACAGAATACACCAAAGTATGTTAGCCCAAGGATGAGAGCATGCAAAAATTTATATGTTTAAACCCTACCATGCACCACTAACCACATAAAGAATTTGGCTCTAGATTTATTTATTTATTGTTGATAATAGGCTATAGATCACCCTAACTTAAGGGTTTGTCAAGAGACATGCAAATACTAAGGTGCATTAGTTTCGGTGGCTTATTGACCCCTTAAGGACTTATAACTCGTCAAGGCACCATATGAGGTAATGAAAGTTTGCCACGTGCACCACAAGGAGATTTATGAAACTATATTGAGCTAATAAGTCCCTCTCTGTCATAGAACTTTGGAGGGGAGAGATATGACTTTTTCTACAAGGGACTCATTTGAATAGTACTGTAAAGAGTCCCTAGTCTGGGACTAGTGGGTGAATATATTGTAGGCCCATGGTTTCAACTTTACAATACCCACCCATTATCATGCGATAATCAACTACGCTATGCAGTGGTTGTTAGCTTTAGATGTTACTTCTAAATTCCAAACAGATTGCTTTCCATGCAAAAAAAAAAACTTTCAATATCCTCTCTATTCAAGTGAGCATATACTGTTGAAATAATTTTGTTGAAATTTGTTGATGAAAATTAAGGGGGTAAATTTTTAGTAGGTCATTAAACTTTGGCTCATTTTCACTTTGATCACTAAACTTCAATTCGTATCAATTTGGTCACTAAATTTAATTTGATTTCATCGGGTAGTAAATCAAAAGATTTCGGCCCTCAAATAAATGATGTGGCTCTTTATAGATGATATGGACACCTTCAATAGATTTAATAATATGTCATGGCGAGGACTGACTCGGATTTTCAGATAATCATGTAATCAATTGGGAGTTAAAATTCTTCATTTATTGCTAGGTGAAATTAAATTAAAATTGAATGATCAAATTGATATAAATTGAAATTCGGTGATTAAAGTGAAAATGAGTCAAAGTTGAGTAACATAATAAAAAAAAAATTATCCAAAATTAAGCCCAAGAAGTTGCATCCACGCTTTCAAGACAAGAGCCGAAAAGTAAACCTCTGCTTTTCTATATCCCATCTAACATTTGTAAAGGTCCCAAATTTCATACACTAGCTTTTATTTGATGCTTTTATTATACGTTTAAAACACAAAGTTGCAGCCAAAATAAAGAAGGAAACTCAGATTAGATTTTGTGATATCAAACTAATAAAATGTTGTTCAATCAAGCATCCTTTTAAGATCTTAATTATATTATGTATTTGTTGTACTTTTTTAAAAAAAGAAAACAATTTGTGTTTGATATTGTTCGCTATCAAAGGTCAATATGTACTATGTAAATATAAATTAATATAGATAAAGCATCAAAATTAATTAATAAATAATGCCTTTTTACCCATCATAATCCATCACTTTTCCTCATCAACTCAGAAAGAGTAGGAAGCAAAGGTGGTAATAACCACTCAATTGAGGTAATGATTTCTTGTGGGCAATGGTAATCTTTTTTATCTTTTTATTATTGTTATTATTATTAAAATATTAAATACAAATTGTGTTTAAAAAGAATAGTAAAAAGAAGACCATGAATTAGAAAGAAATGGGAAATATGGCTGATTTTTTTGTTCTTGTTTTATATTTACTAAAATAAATAATATTTCTTTTGAAAAAATTTAAAGCACACATAAAGTGTGATACATGGAGCTAATTTTGTTATTTATTTATTTATTTTGGTCAAAGGATTTTGCGTATGTGTCTTGAAGAGTGTTTCTAGGAGCATTAAGAAATAATTTCATGCATATGCTTCAATTATTGAATCATGAGTAGGCTAATTTTTTTTTCCTTTTTTTAATAGAATGTTTTACTTATTTGTTTGTCAGGATGGACCCCAAAGAAATCATTTCAATAATATGAAAATATATAATTATCCTCAAATAAGGATGAATAGTTTTTATTTGGGTTTATTGGGATTATACATGTATATATAATAATAATAATAATAATAATAATAATATCAATGATCTCATGGTCTAGGATATCAGTCCTTAATGTAGAGTGTTTTTGTTTTTACTGATGAGGCAAATTTGAATCTCAGCACACGTAAAGTAAGGTGGGTTAAACTATTATTTTCTCGTCGGTGCACGCCTTAGACGTGGCTTGTCCATTTTATCAAAATAATAATAATAATAATAATAATAATAATAATAATAATATTGATGATGATGATGGGAAGAGTAAATGTTTGAGAAAAATTTGAAAGCTCATTGTTGACACATTCTTGCAAGCAATGGCATTGTAAAGTAGAAAATAAATATGAACAATGTGAATTCTATACTAGTCTTTTTCTTCCAAGTATTTGAACTTGGCCTCTTTTTTTTTTTTTTTTTTTTTTTTTTGTTAGTTGTTGCATCTCTCTATCAATAGTTGCCCTTTTTGAGAAGCATCTAAACATCAAGAAATGTCATGGTCCAAGTTGTATCATGTTTGTGAGAGAGGGAGTTGTTTTCAAAGTGGAATTTCTGAGTTTATGTGATTTCACACCAAGAGAAATATTGAGGAATATGGGGAAGATACATATCAATTTTGGAGAATAAAGAGTGTGGGGATGGAAAGATTTAAAGAAAAGAATTTTGTAGATAATGATAGGAATCAGAAAAATACTTTTACAATGAAAAAATATATTAAAAAGAAAAAAAATTATATAAATTAGACTCTCTGAATTGACTCGATAATTATTTATGATATCTTAAGATGAATAGATTGCTAATGTGGAGAAACAAGTTAGTGCTATTAATTAGTTGAGAAATCTATTTAGTTAATCTAAAAGAGATAAAAGTTAAATAATTAATATGCGTTCAATAAGTAATAATATGTTATTATTTTCAAATTTTTGTGAGAGAAAAATACTATGTGTAAATTAGATTTTTTGATTTGAGATAACAACTATTAACAATAATTTGGGAGAGTTATGTCGCTAATCTCAAGAAAAAAGAAGTTAATATCCAGTAAGGAAGTATATCCAATTAATTTAAGAGAAATAAAAATTAAGTTATTAATACATGTTGAATAAGTAATAATATTCTATTATTTTAAAATTTTTATGAGAAAGGACTCCAAATTGATATAGATAAAAAAATTATTATTAATAATAAATTAGGATGTACATATGTAATACATTAAATGTGATTTATCTTATTTTTATTCAATGTTTCTAGAATGTATTTCAATATTGCATTAGAGTTGTATGTTTGAATATTAGATTGTGTGATTCTTACGACAACAACACATATATAAATAAAAAATTATAATAAAAAAATATTAATTTCTATTTTTTAAAGAACATTATTATCTTTTTTAAGATTTAAGTGGAATTGCTTGCAACCCTTACAAGGAAAGAATCATATCTCTTATTTTAGCATATTTTTTCAATCAAATACAAACAAACAAAAGGTGTGTTGACTTGGGAATGTCTTGAAACTATTAATTGGTTGTTAAGTTTCATGACTTTTTGGTAGAAAGCTCTTCATGGCTAGTCTAGTAAACTAGGGCTAAATGTGGAGAAGGTCAAGAATGGTGGATGAAACCCTAACCCTAGCCAACTAAAACACTCACATGAATAGAAAATTAGGGTTTCTAGTCCTTAGCAATGTTTGACAAAGCAAAAGCATTGCATTTGTTTTAAGAGTGGAATGTATGCATTGACTTGTACTCTTCTTGTTCTTGAAGCAAGAACATGATATAAGTAGAAAATTAAATGTGGAGAAAAGGAATGAAGCTTTTAATATTTGTGATATATATTAGGATGGTGACATGTGGCACATCGGTCGGCCACCGACATATCGGATAGAAATATTTTAAAATTAATTATGAAAATGATGTATATTAAATTATTGTGATTTATGATTATAGAGAAGAGAAAGAAGAGTAGAATACTTCAAAAGGACCAAATTAGATGTCAATTGAGATAAGAGAAAGAAGAGTGGAATACAAGGAAATTTGTTCATGATAATGATAGGGAAAGGAAAGGAAAACGAAATCAAGGAAACAAAAATTTTATTTTTTGTAATTTGGTGAATGAATAAATGACCACAAAAATAATAAAAAAAGATTCATCATATCATGGAATGAACGTGTATATTATTCTATCAAGTATATAGTTTAAAATAAGTTTATTATAAATATATGTAATTTTGCTAATTAAAACACAATCAAGTAACACTTATAGAATAAATATGTAAATAAAAAAAACAATTATGCAAGCCATTTTATTTTATTTTATTTTGGTAAAGCATGTCATAATAATAATAATAATAATAATAATAATAATAATAATTATTATTATTATTATTATTGAAATAAATAGGTTTTTTAAAAAATCAATAACATTTAAATAATAGGCGAAATAGTCCAAAAGCTTAAAAAAAGTTTTTTGTTTTTGTTTTTTTTAACTAATCAGTATTTTGTGCTGATCGAGCATTTAATAAGATGTCTCCAAGGCAATTTCGATGAATAAAAATAAAAAAAATGCTAACTTGAAAAGAAGCCATATATATATATATATATTCATGTACCATTCTCATTTGAATACCTTTCGGTAGTTATGTTTATATAATATTAATATAACAAAAAAAAAAAAAAAGACCTTTTTAAGGTTATAAATATAAAGAACAAAAGACAAGTATGATTGGTCCCTTTTTCTCATAAAAAAAATTTTTAAAACTCCCCAAAATTGTCAACTTGTGGGATTTCAAAATAAATAAATAAATACAAGTAAAATAAATAAAAATAAAAAAGGACTAATAGTAAGTAACCAGAAGATAGGCCCATCAAAGGCCCACATCCGTGAAGCCCAATAGCAAGGCCCATATTTTTAATCTCATATATATATATCCTGGTTTCGTTATAAGGAGCAGCAAGTGTTAGGGTTTTGGCTCCTTCGATTTTTAGGGTTTTATCAGAGCGCTTTGGGAGAAAATACGATGGCTGGGATGGAAAATTCGCAGGAGCTTCAGCGATTTCTTGAGGTTTGATTCATATTTTTTTCTATCATTTGGAGAATTTCGGGATAGTTTAAGAGTAGCTTGAATCATTGCTTGGAATAATAAATCAGATTGTATGTATTCTTGTTCTCGATTTGGGGATTGTAATTGTCTTTGAATTTGATTTTAAGCGATTTAGAAAGAGCCTTTTTGGATGATTATTATCCTTTATTAATTTATCTGATCGAATTCATGCTTTCCATTAATACCTTGAAGTTTTGCGAGGGTTTTGCAAAGTTGTAGTCTTTTCTGAACAATGCTTTTGCTTGTCAATCTAGATCAGTATCTTGTCATTAGCTTACCAATTTCCAGCATGCTTACTGGGTGAGTCAACTGTGTTTTTTTTAATTTAAAAATTGAATATTTTTCTTTAAATTTTTTTTGGTTAACAGTGTTATGAGTGCTTGTATCCATGCAAATCAAGAAATGACATTTCTGATTATTTTTTCCAGTTAATTGATTGATGCTCTCTTGAGCAAGTATTTTAGTGTAGAATTATAGCCATTGTTGGTCCCCTCAAACAAAAATGTGTTTGATTTCTAAACTAGATGAATTATAGCCAAAATGGATTCAGATATAATGTGTCTTGTGCCTTCTATATAAGCTGCCACATCAGCCAGAGATGCGGAATAAATAAATTTTTCTAGTTCAAAGTTTTATAACAAATATGTTTTTACTTTACGGGTATATCCCGTAATTATATTGTGTCTACTCTCTTTGGTCACCAGGATAAATCTTGCTGTTATTGCAAGCTTAATCCCTTCGCATGGGTTTACATACTAATGTCTATCGTTATAACTGTTGTTGAGGTAATTAATTTGCTAAATTTTAGCATGATACATAGTTTTTATGTATAAAGGCATTAGTTTTGGTATGTATTCTGTGATTCTGTCCATACACAAACCCATCTGAATCACTAAAAGAGATATTTGATGATTGATGAGATTTATGCTTCCCCCATCACTAAAGCTTATGATACTTTTGAGTTCAAGTATTTAATTTTATCATTTCTACTTCTCTTCTGGCCATGATGAATGAATGGTATGGCAAGCTCTTTCCTTTACAGGAGCATACATGCTGATATAGAGTTTTTTTAACTATTGGTAACCTGAAAAAAAATGCTAAATGGTAGCCTGATGAATGATTTTTAAGCAGAATGGTTGTTGGCTTTGGTTCAGACTTAATTCATGCACAAATCCATGTGAATCCCATCAAGAAAGATAGTTGATGATTGATGAGATTTTTAGTTTTCTGGTAACTCAAGATCAACTAGTTAGTTTTATCATTACCTCGCATCATCGTACCTATTTCTTTTCTGGTCATCAGGATTACTTTTGTTATGGCAAGTTTCATCTCTTCACATGAGTATAAATGCTGTATGGAGTGTTACATTTGTTAGAAACATGGCGAAGATGCTAAACATTAGACTGATGAATGATTTTTTAATTCTTGAAGGACATCTATATTCTGGTTTACATTCGGTGTATGTTGCACATTCCGATGTGAATCACATAAAGAAAGATGGTTAATGATTGATGAGATTTATAGGTTCCCGATTACTTGAGAACAAATATTTAGTTTTATCATTGCTACTTCTCTGGTCACCCCAACAATTCTTTCTGTTATGGCAAGCCTCATAAATACTGAAATGTAGTGTTATAACTGTTGGCAACTGACAATGATGCTAAACTTTAGACTGATCAATGATTTGTCTATTTACTTTTTGGTTTGTTAGATTAAGTTTATGCACATTCCCATTTAGACTGCTTTAGTTCTAAGGATAAGCAAATTGCTCTAAACTCACTTTCAACATTCTTTTATCCTTTAATCAACTGAGTAAAACTTTTGGTTTGATTGTAGCAAGAGAAGCAGAAAGCCATGATCAGCGAGATGGTTGGGAAACTCACAAGTGTATGCTGGGACAAATGCATCACTGGCAGTCCAGGCAGCAAGTTTAGCTCCAGTGAGACCAGTTGCCTTACGAGCTGCGCGCAGAGGTATATGGACATGAGCATCATAATCATGAAGCGTTTTCAGTCAATGTAGTGTGCTTGGCTTATGAATTTTCCGTTCGATCGTTTACTTCTGGCAACTTTATTAATCTGTTATTGATGAGATTCGATGATCCTCTTATGAATTATCTGCATGATCCGATGAATTATTCATAGAAGTTGATCAATTTTGTCATGTGCATTTATGTTCTTGTTTGCTCTTAGCTGCTGTTTTTGGAATGGAATGAGTATGAAATTAGGGGGCCCATTGGTGCTTTTCCATGGGATTGTTGTGATGGAATTTAATTGATGGGAAAGTGATTCCTTGGACAGGAACGTTTTTTTTGTTTGGTATGCATTGAAAATGTGATTAAATTGACAGGGAAGTAATATTTCTGTGTTTTGTATGCAAACACATTCCTGGGGAACTTTTTTAGTATGATATAAATGTGCTTAATGTTGCTTTACTCATAAACAACCTATCATTGTTTTTAATATTAAAATAAAAACAACATATTAAGCTTGGTTCAAGCCACATTAGTATATAATACCAAAATACACAGTATATGATGCCAAAATATATAATTTGAAATATCAAAATATATAGTACATAATATATCAAAATACATAATATATAATACCCAAAATATATAGTTTATAATATATCAAAATACATAATATATACACACTATATAATATCAAAATATACCATATATAATATACCAAAATACCTAATAGCAATTAGATGTAATTTTGAAAGAAGTGTGAGGGTAGTTTGATCAAAAGCTAGGGTTCAGTTTTCATTCCCATGAAAACCCAGCTTTCCAACAAAATAGTGAGAGAATCACTTTCTCACCCTGATAGAATTACTCTTTATAGCAATTTTATTGTTAAGGAAAAACTCTCTATCAAACATGGCAAAGTTATTCTAAGGGGTTACTTTTCAGAAAAAGTAAGTCACTGCCAAACGCCCCCTTGGGGTTTTTAATTTAGCTAACCGCAAAATAAATAGAGAATGGGGTATGTTTTTAATTAAGAATTGCTAAGATAGATATATACTTGTAATAAATGAGTAACATGGGGGCTTATATGGGAAAAAACTTTCAATTGTTTCATCAACCACACATTGCCTAACTTTATGTCTTATTATTCATTATTATATCTATAAAGGATTGCTATGGCTGCCACACAAGTCTCAAAGTTATTGTTACTTGTTAATCTTAAATCCACAACAGAACAAATGTTTGTGTTTGCATTATTTAAATGCTACTTTGTATTAATTATTATTGTTATTATTTAATATTATTTAATATTTTAGGCAAGTGGTCACATCTCCTCTTCCTGTTGTATGCAAATCTACCAACTTTATAGGTATAATTATTAAACAGTCCCTGAAAATGGCTAACTTTTTTTTATATGCCTTTCCAATCTCTTTTACTTAAAGGTCCCTACTTTTAAAAAATAAGCCAGTGTTTGGACTGAAATAGTTCATCTTGAGCTTCAGGGAATAAGAATACACTTTAGGCAAAGCTTAAAACTAAAGAATACAAAAGTACTACAAAAAGATAACCTACAGCAAAACCAGCAACTTTATTGGGATGTTTTAATAATTAACTTATTTATAAATAAATTAAAATCATACAAGGAAAAACATGCAAATAATGTAACAACATAGTTGTCATAAGCTGCTTGGAATGTTTTGATCCACACTTGTCCAATTGAATAATGAATTGGTTTTTGGTTCAAATTTTAAAGCTTTATTTGTTTAATTAGACAAATTAATTTCTATTTATGAGAACTAAAAATTATACACACACAAAACATTTGTACAAACATGTGCCTTCAATCATTCATGTGTTTGCCATAAAAAAAACATCCTAACAAGCATCTTCCAACCATGTACATCCCAGAAGAGTCAAGCCAGGTTTTGATAATTTCTTTTAAGTTTTAATTAATATATATAAGGGGATCTACATGCAAATTTCCCTTTATGTCTTCAAACATTATATCTATATTAAACAAATTTTAAAATTTGAAGGGTTTTTATGGCATATATAGGCAATACGCTCTTTGCGGACGTAAGTAGAGTGCACGTAAAAAACTAAAGTTAAGAGAATTTTTTTTTTTTAAATAGAGATAAGCGTGAAGAGAGAGAGAGAGTAAATGTGGGTGGATTAATTGGTTGGTTTTTAAAAACTTTTTGCCATGTTTGAGGTGCAAATGAGATTCGACAATTTTGATTAATAGGTTATTGTTGAGATTATGATAAAACAGTTATAATAAACCGTTCTCATTAATGGATGATGTACAGTCGTTGGATTCAAATCTAACTGCTGATATAGGAATATCTGGAGAATTTTTATTTACTGATGTTTTTAATAGACTGGTCCTCTTCGATATATAACCCTTTATATTTAGGGGGCGTTTGGTTCGCGGTAATCTGTTCAGATTACCGGGAATCTTGTGGTAATCTGTCCAGATTACCATGTTTGGTTACTGTAGCAATGGTAATGTGAGATTACCAATAGTGAAATATTACCAAATAAGGTGGTAATCACATTACCACCAAAATAGGTGTCCATCCAGATTACCAGGTTGGTGGTAATGTGTAATATTTATTTTTTCCAATTATGCCCCCACTCATTTAATCTAATTTCATATTACGCTCATTATCAAAACCCTAGTTTTTATTTTCCCTTTATTATTTTTGATATTATAATTTAATTATTTATTTATCTAAATATTTTAAATTAAGTTTTTCAAAATTTTATACGTAGGGGTATTTTACTAAATACAAAGGTATTTTAAAAATTATGAAAAAAAAATATTTTTTGATATTATAATTTAATTATTTATTTATCTATATACTTTATATTAAGTTTTTCTAATTTTTATAAGGAGTATTTTACTAAATACAAAGGTATTTTAAAAATTATGAAAAAATAATTTTTGATATTATAATTTAATTATTTATTTATCTATATACTTTAAATAAAAATTTTCAAAATTTATATATAGGGGTATTTTGGTAAATACAAAGGTATTTTAAAAAATTGTGAAAAAAATAATTTTTGATATTATAATTTAATTATTTATTTATCTAAATACTTTAAATTATATTTTTCAAAATTTTATACATAGGGGTACTTTGGTAAATACAAAGGTATTTTAAACATTTGTGCAAAAAAAGAATTTTTGATATTATAATTTAATTATTTATTTATTTAAATAATTTAAATTATATTTTTCAAAATTTTATATGTAGGGGTACTTTGGTAAATTTGACATATTACTGAGGTGATTAACATGACTAACCAAACATGGTAATGAAAGATTACCAGTAATGTAAATTCTCAACCAAACATGGTAATCTCACATTACCACAACATTCCTGGGCATATAACATTCCCGATCTCATTACCACGGTAATCTCATTACCGTGGTAATATACCATTACTGCGAACCAAACGGCCCCTTATTATTAAATTTAAATTTTAGTGTGCAACAAAATAACTGAGTTTTAAGCCGGCCAAATTTTTTAACAGCAAATTTTTTACGGGAAACGAGGGGGAAACGAGTTTTGGGAAATGAGTCAAGTTTCGGTTGGTGAGAAACGCATTTGGGAAACGATTTAAAGGTTCGGTTGGCGCCGTCAGCATCCGTAATTTTGAGTAGAAGAGAGGGCATTTGTGGAATTTTACGAAAAGTTGCCAGTTTTCTTCAAACACTCGTTGCACGCGAGTTTTGTCGGAGGATTGAAGGGCGGGAGAACATCAGCGGAGATCTCGCTGATCCGGCGAGCGATTGCCGGAGATTGGCCGGAGTCTTGATAAATTTGCTTCCTTTGTAGATCCAGTAGAGGTCTGAGCCCAAGGAGAGCAGCGGCAGCGGCGGCGGGTAAGGATGTACGTTGCCCCGCCGCCACAGGATACTGATCCAGTTGCTGCGGCGATGGCGAGAGGAGGATCTCCGAGGGTTTATGAGGTTTGGAGAGGAAGCAATGTAAGTCTTGTTCTTAATCTCTCTTCTCTTCTGTTGCTATTTATGGGAATCAGTGGATTGCTCTGACATTCGTTTCAATTTGGATGTCTGATGTCTTTACTTTTGTTTTTATGAGTTAAAAGGTATAAATTTAGTAATTTGTTGTGATTTTGGGGGAAGTTATATACAGTTTGTTTTTTCCTTTATTTTGATTTGATTTGCAGCTTGAATTGATTGGTATCATGTTGGGTTTTCTCCTAAAAGGAAAAATTTGAACTGGAAAATGTGGTTAGTGATGATTGGAAGCACAATTAATGGCTGCTTTGATATAATTTTTGAATCTATTGTGCTTGAGAATGGTCTTTGTTTTGTTGACTGTTAGATGGGGTGCATGTTGTTCATTGACTTTATACTCTTAATGGTGTGCAGCTAAATATGTTTACTTTTTTTTTTCCCTTTCAAACTATGAATTTTGTGATACATTTGAGTTCAGTCACTCCTTTTTGGTCTAGTTTATAGTGAATCATAGAATTTTCCACTAACAAATTTCTGATCTCTGATGACATCTTGTAGTCAGTCAAGATCAGGGCCTAGTGGAGAGGAATCTATTAATGATTTAAATTAGGTTTTATGCTGTTTTCATTCAATTTCTTGCTGGTTTGTGGTAAATCTACCTTTCTCTATGGCCTCAGAATTTTTTGGAAAAGAACTATTATGACTGGTGTGGTAGACAATAAGAAGTGATAACATGGGGACCGGTCATGGACCTTTAGTGCTTTTAACATAATTGGGGATATTCTTGACTTTCTACATGATACCCCAGCTAGTTTTGTTTGTAAGCTTTCCCTTGCTGCAGTTGCAGAAAATATCAGCCAATCCTTTGAACTTTCTAATTTGTGCTGATTATTTGTTAGATGGGACATGTTGGAAACTTCAGAGCTTTGGGACCTATTGAGGCCTAACTTTATTAATTTGATCAAAATTGGCTTCTACTTTCAATTGAAAATGTCAATATGAATACAGTTAAAGTTTAAAATATAGAAGCTTGGAACAAGGGAAGATTAGGTTGAGATACTTAGGTGTATGAGATTGGCTCTCATTTTACAAGATTGAAATAGATGGTTGGGATTGAGCATTTAAAGTTCTTGGGGTATGAAGCTAGTCCAGAATATATGTGGACCTTTCTTCTTTTGCTTTTTTATTTTTTGTATTTATCCAATCTCAAGTTTGAACAAGGTTAGCTTGAATTGTCTGAAATTTCCCTAATCTGTTGTCACAAGCTATTTTAAAAAAATTGACCTTAAAATGCTCTCTTTCTTGGACGAGCCATCTTTGTGTGCATTAAAATCATAGAAAAGGCATGCCCATGATCTCAATCTGTTGAACAAAGGAAAGGGATCTTCCCAGAAAGAAATCTGCCTATGATTTTGCTATTCCCCTTACCTCAAATATCCTTTTTCCTCTTATTGTGATCTTGTGAACATCTTGAACATCTTATTGATAACACTATGTCAAAAGTTTGATGGGGTGTTGCTGTTGGCAAACTCGATATATAATATTTGTCAGGCATGTTGTATGAAGAAACAATAGCTAACAAAGAGCACCGACTGGTGTATTTCTTTTGAGCAGAATCATATATTATCATAATGTAACATGAAGTTTTGAGGATTTCAATTTGAATTATGTATCATGTATGGAGTATAAGGGTTAGCAAAAATACTGTCTCAAGGGGGCTGTGTATGTTGAAACTTGAGACAACTTAAACCAAGAATCTGCATCCTGGGGTTATGCATGGAACATTGTTGTGGGCGAATTCAATATATAATGCAGCTGGTCTTGTCGTGTATGAGCAGACAAAGGCTGTACAGGAGCAGAAGTACTTCATCATGTTTGTTTCTTATCTGCAGTGTCGGACAAATATGAAACAAAAATATAAGGGACATTTTTTGGGAGTAATGGATCATATATCTGGAGGACAAGGGTTAGATGCAATGATAAGAACATATTTAGAGATAGTGAGACCTTTTATTCAAATTGAAGTGTATGCAGGGTGAGATCCCTGGTGAATGCTGTTGATTTCTCATGGTTGAATATCTGCTATGCGAGCGGGCTTCTTTTACCTTTTTTCTTGGGTTCTGTCTTTATTTTCATGTATCCTACAGTACCATATCTTGGCTTCTGATTTAAGGGCTATATCTGAGTTTGTCTTTGATCATGTTATTTATCATTTGTTCTCCAGGTGTTCTTTCTCAGAGGGAGGTTTATATTTGGGCCTGATGTCAGATCGTTATTCCTCACAATATTCCTCATTGCTGCTCCAGTTGCAGTATTCTGTGTATTTGTTGCGAGAAAGCTAATGAACCACTTTCCGCATCATCTAGGAATATCCATAATGGTTGCTGCTGTTGCATTCACATTATATGTAAGTAAGCCTTGCCGTAATCCATGATTGCAACTTTTTCTGCTTGGAATTAGTTTGTTTCGCTTATATTTCCATGAAATTTGCCTGTCATAAAATGCAGGATGTGCTTCAACTTTTCAAGAATATGCTGGTTGGGAAAATTTGGCAAATTTGTGATTAGTTTGGTGGATTTTGAATATTAAAAGTTAATATTAACAAAATTTGAAGTATTTTATTGTTTCTTACCATTTTGAACTTTTAGGAATTTAGACTTTGAAAGTTTGACTTTAAAAAAAGTAATTTGTTAAATTTGCAAATAATTTGGAGTAGTGGCATTCTCAGAGCAATTTCAAATGTTGAATGAGTTGAGTTCACTAGCTATTGTTTGAGACCAAAATTTTTCTTATTGTCCTTTAGTTTGTTTGCCACTAATCATATGCTATCCATAATCTCTCTCTTATCATTTTCACAGCCAATATAGTCACCAAATTTACTTAGATCAAAGAACATGCAAATTTTCCTTCTTAAGCATAGATTATTTCCAATTTCTGGTATTCATGGTCTACTGCAAGCAGGTTTTGGTTTTTTCTTTTGTCAGCCATGTTTTATTAATAAGCCATTTTCATGAGAGAAGAGCTATAGACAGACATTTCAATTTACCTATGCAATATGATGGTAATCATTGGCTTAATCTTTTACTGATTGTTTAGTTCTAGAACTTACGCATTCTTTTGAAATTGCAATTTGATGTCGGATGTATCTTTTGCAGGACTTGACTCTTCTTCTCCTCACTTCTGGAAGAGATCCTGGTATTATACCTCGTAATATGCATCCTCCTGAACCAGATGCCATTGAGGGGAGCTCTGATGTTGGAGGTGAACAAACTCCACAGTTTCGTATACCTCGAATGAAGGATGTTACTGTCAATGGGATCACTGTGAAGGTTAAATACTGTGATACTTGCATGCTGTACCGACCTCCACGTTGTTCTCACTGCTCAATCTGCAATAACTGTGTTGAACGGTTTGACCATCACTGCCCTTGGGTTGGGCAATGCATTGGCCGTGTAAGTTGCATTTTGTTTCACTGAATGCCAGTTGAATGAAGCGTGTTTTTCTGTTCATGATCTGGGCCATATTAAACATCTCACAAATTGATGTGTGAAGAAAAACTGAAATCAATCTATCCTGCTAGATCCAGACAGATGCCTTTTTTTTTTTTATCGCGTGGAGATTAATTTTCTATTAATCCTCACATGGATTTTGATAGTCTAATTAATGATTTCTTGCCATCTGACATGCAGAGGAATTACAGATTCTTTTTTATGTTCGTCTTCTCAACAACTCTTCTCTGTATCTATGTTTTCGGATTCTGCTGGGTGTACATTACGAAGATCATGGATGCTGAGCATACAAACATCTGGAGAGCAATGCTCAAGACTCCAGCTTCAATTGCTTTGATCATATACACATTTATCTCAGTTTGGTTTGTCGGCGGCCTTTCAGTGTTCCATCTTTATCTTATCAGTGGCAACCAGGTAATCAATTTGCTTTCACACAACATAGAGAATTATTTCTAACAATAATTTTTTACCTAAAACATTCTTATCTGCTGTGCTTCTGGCTGGAAGACGACATATGAGAATTTTAGATACCGCTATGACCGGCGAGATAATCCATATAACCGGGGATTGGTGGCGAATTTCAAGGAAGTCTTCTTCACAAGCATTCCTCCTCCAAAGAGTAAATTCCGTGCTCGAGTGCCACCCGAGGAAGGATTGAAGTCAAGCTCAATGAAGTCAAGCTCATTCAGTGAAGGTTTTATCAGCCCAAGCATGGGCAAAGCTGCCAGAGATCTTGGGATGGGTGCAAAGCCGATGACTTGGGGTGAAGCCAGAACAATGGGTGATTTAGAAGCGGGAATGAGCAACGACGCAGCAGAGGACAAGGACAGCAGAATCAACAATGCATCTCCGGATCCAATGCAGAGAATTTCTTCAGAAGGGTTGGAAGGACAAGCACTGATGCAACCAAGGAGGTCGAGCTGGGGTAGAAAGAGTGGGAGCTGGGATATTTCGCCCGATATCATGACTTTAGCATCAGGAATCGGTGATTCAAATCGACTTAGCAGTGGCAGCAGTCGTCGTGCTAGTATCAACTATTCCAATAGATAGAATTTCGTCGCAAATTGTGATTGTCTATTGAGCTTTCACTTTCATAGGTTGTTGTTCTTCATGAAATTTAGTGAACTGTCATTGTGTGCAATTGAGAGAACCTGGTGTTGTTTTTGTTGCTTTAGAGCATTCATTGTTGGCTGGTCATTTTGTATATAATTCTTATTGTCTAGACAATGCCAATGCTTGATTTCAATGTGTTTATGTTTGTTTAGAAAGCAGAGCAAAAGTTTATGTGCTATTTTTTTTTTATATTAATTTATTTCTTTGATTCTCTATAAATATTATAATTAGTTGGGTCATAACCAAATTTTTGTATAATATATTTAGATAGTATTTTTTACTAATTAATTAGACCGAAACAATTATGATAAAAATGCAAGGAACTCGGTAGAATAAGTATAGCATTGAATAATTCCTCTTGCATCAATTTTTTCATGTTATTTCAAGACATAATTATTGTCAAACTCAAAATCAGTACTCTTATTGTAAAATCTAGTTTGGTTAAGCAAAAATTAGTTCTATTCAACCCAAAAACTAAAGCTAATAGGATGAAAAACCAAGTATATATATATATATATACTATTAGTTACTTTAATTTACCTTTTGATATGTATGCGTCTATTTTAATTAGTTGCATTGCAAATAAATCAAATAAACCAATCTCTCATATTATTTAAATACTAAATAAATATTAATTTGGTTTGATTCAACTCAGAAGCTTAAACCGATAGAATAAGAAACTCAAGCTTTTGTATACTATTAGTTACTTTAATATGTCTCCTTCATCTAGGCTAGCCTATTTTAATTGGAGATGATGTATAAATAAACCATATAAATCAATCTGTGATGTCTAAGCCCCATTCAATTTAAAAGCGAAGTTTATATATACTATTAATTAATTACTCTAATACATCCTTGTTATAGGCGACTCTATTTTAATTTGGCATGCTGTAAATAAACCAAATAAACCAAAATTTGACACCATGTTAAATGCAAACCAAACATATAATCTAGTTTGATTCAACCCAAAAGCTTAAGCTAAAAAAGATGAAAAACTTAGACTAATATGTTCAAATTCATATTTTTTAAATTAACCAATAGAAGACTATTGCCTGCTCCAATACTCAACGGTAATAAACCCATATAAACATACTAATAAAGATCTAGCTAGTGCCTCATAATTTTTTTCATCTAGTTTAAAATATATATAAACATGATATCAAATACTAGTTACATATACATAGTACCTTCAGGTACAATATAAGTATATGAAGATTAGTGTTGCTCATCTCATCATCCATTAACATGTGCTCTTGATTTATGTTAGCTAATATGTAATAATACATATAAATATCTTTAAGTGGTAACTTCTTGATTATTTTATGTGATAGTTATATATAAGGGCCTGTTTGGATAGCCTAGAATTATGGCATAATTCATACATTATGTCATAATTTAACATTTTTTGAGAATTATGCCATATTAACCGTTTGGGTACTTATTTTAGAGTATAAAATTATGATATAATATAGGTATTATGGTATAAAAAGATATTCCACTAATAAGAGTGAAATATTTTCTCATTGTAAAAAATCTTTCTTTTTTTATCCAGCCACCAGTCATTGGTCCACCGGTGGTTCGGCCGGCCTCCAGCGACTGGCCATCGGTCCAGCCTCCAGTGACAGGCCACTAGTCTGGCTGGTAGTCAGACCGGCCTCCGGTGACCGGCCACTGGTCCACTGGCGGTCCAGTCCATGGTGGTCTGGTTAGACTCCGGCCACCGATCACCGACCACTGACCATCAGTCCACCTACGGTCCGATGGCTGACAGACAGATTTCTGTAATTTTTTTATTTTGTTAACCAAACACTCATTCTGTAAGAATAAAATATGTTACAATTTCTGTAATAATCATTTGCACTTCCTGCATAATAAAATTATGCCATATTTTTTTTTTTATTTTGCAGCCAAACAGGCAAGAACTTCAGTCTTTTACCCTTCCTCTTCACTAATTCAACCTCGTGAATTTCCAATGGTGATCAAAGGTCTCCAAAAATTCACAGGACTACTGATACGCTGGTATCATCGAAAACCATGGAGAAGGCTGGTATCTGGAGAAATGAAATTGAATTTCGACGCTAGTTCACAACAAGAAACGAAGGCTACTAGTGTTGGCGGAGTTTTTCGTAATCACGAAGCGAAATTTTTGTATGTCTACGGTGCTTGCATTGGCAAAGCTTCAAGCTCTTTGGCTGAGTTCATTGCCGCCAAAAAGGGACTGGAAATAGCTCGCTCCAAAGGATGGCGCAAGATACTTATAGAAAGAGATTCAAAAGTAGTAATTGATCACATTTTAAAGAAAGTATTGATAAAAGCTGAAGCTTATGCCAAATGTGCTGGGGATATAGATCAACTTCTTTCATTTTTTAAAAGCTTTAGCGCATATCATGTCCGTCGAAAAGAAAACAAGGTGGCTGATAGGCTAGCATGAATTGCCTATCGAGATAGCATATAAGTTAATTGGGCTAGACCTCCGAAAGAAATCTTGAAGTACCTTCTTGAAGATAGTGAAAGTCTGAACCAAAGTGAATAAGGAGATACGTTAGTACGTTGATGCTGTTCTTTTTTTTTTTCTTTTTTTTTAAAAGAAAAAATAATATGTTCTTTGTTCGAGATAGCAGAGGTAGAGAGTGTTGATGGTGATGGGTGATTGAAGGTGAGGAGATATGCCGGAATCGGGGCAGCAAATGTACAGCCGACAACCATATTACAAGATGGGAGAAAGTGAATAGGGCCATGTTTAATTAAAGGAGAGAATGGGCAACTGTACCAGGGGCATGGAGGTAATCTTACAGGGATTAAAATATAGTATCTATAGTTTAAGGATGCTGGCCAATAGGGTGTAACTTAACTATGTAAGGTTGGCCAATGGAGTGATGGCCTTATGTTCTAACCGTTTTGTCCTTTTCTTTTGAAGTTATAAATGTATTAAGGGTACCAGTCAATAGTTAAGTTCGCAAGTCAATCAAGCAATTCCAGTGTCTCATTTTAGTTACCCAACTTTGTCTGCCTTCTCTATTCTTCTTCTTCCCTGTTTTGTCTCAAGGTTTCATTGCAGGTTCAGCAAGGTTGTTCACCAACAGTCTGGTATCAGAGTGCCATGGTTGGAGAGGATGGCAGCCGAATCAACTCCGGTGAGCATTGCACAACCTTGCATACCCAACTTCAAGGGAGAAGACTATGGGCGGTAGTGCTTGAGGATGAAGACCGTGTTCCGATCTCAAGAGTTGTGGGAGCTTGTGGAAAAGGGAGTTCCAGAAGGCGAAGAGAAAGGGAAGGCAAGGGAAACCAGAAAGAAAGATGCGAAGGCGATGTGTCTCATTCAACAAGCTATTGATGGAGCTATCTTGGACTGAATTGAAGAAGTAGAGATGGCACACGAGGCTTGGGAGATAGTGAAGAACCTATATCAGGGCACGTCGAAGATGATGACCGTGAGGAAACAAGCTTTGAGGCAAAGCTTTGAGACACTTCAAATGGAAGACAGTGAGAGCATTCAAGCTTATTTATCTAGGGTGGTGGTGATTGTGAACCGAGTGAAGGCTCTCGGACACAAGCTCACGGAGGCAGAGGTAGTGTCTAAAGTGTTGCGCAGCTTTGCCCCCTAAGTTTGACTATGTAGTAGTCGCGATGGAGGAGTCAAGAGACATCTCAACATTATCTCTTGACGAGCTTGGGGGATCTTTGCAAGCTCATGAGGTCCGGGTGAATAGATCTTCAATGAAGAAGGTGGAGAAGGCGCTGGTGGTGAAGACTAAGAGCTCAAGCTCGAGTCTTAAGGAGAAAGGGAAGTCCAGCGAGGTTTCAGGATGGAGCCCGTTTAGAGGAAAGGGGAGAGGCTTCATCAGAGGAAGAGGAAGGGGAAGGAGTGCACGAGGCTGGAGTAGTGACAATAAAAGCAACATACAATGCTTTAATTGTAGAAAGTATGGGCATATGAAAGCTGAATGCCGAGAGAAAGGAAAGCAAGTAGAGAAGGGGGCCTCGATGGTTGCAGAAGGAGAAGAAGCCGGGTATTTATTCATGGCCAGCAATATAGCAAAAGAGAGCTGCAATTCTATCTGGTTAGTGGACAGCGGGTGCTCTAACCATATGACAGGAGAAAGGAGTCTGTTTGTAAGTCTCGGTGAATCATGAAGGACCTTAGTCCATCTTGGCAATGACAAGGAGATGGAGGTGCTCGGTGTAGGTACTGTCGTCTTGAGTACAAAGGATGGGGAGACCAAGCTTCTTCAGGATGTTCAATTGGTTCGTGGGCTCGCGCACAACTTGTTAAGTGTTGGGCAGCTACTCACGAGAGATTACTCAGTTACCTTTCATGAAGACAAATGTGTCATCAAGGATGATAAAACTAGAGAGGTGATAATTGTGATACCCAAGGGAAACAACAATATGTTTCCATTAGATCTCATGAAGATTGAAAGGCTAAACATTGCCAAATGTGATCAGAATGTGTCTAAACTTTGGCATCAACGTTTTGGGCATCTTAATTATAGAAGCCTTGGAGCATTGGTTCAGAAGAAGATGGCTGTTGGAATACCTGAGCTAGGAGAAGGGCCGCAATGTGAAGTCTGTATATACGGGAAGCAAGCAAGGATGCCCTTCCCTACAGGGAGTTCCAGGAGAACCATCGAATGTCTACAGCTGGTCCACATGGATTTGTGTGGTCCCATGAGCAAAGACTCACTTGGAGGTAACAAGTTCTTTTTTCTTGTTAGTTGATGATTTCAGTAGGAAATGTTGGGTCTACTTCTTAAAATCAAAGGGAGAGGCCTTTGAACATTTTTGAAAATTCCATGTAATGGTTGAGAGGGAGACAGGAAGAAAATTGAAGGTGCTAAGAAGTGATAGGGGTGGCGAGTTTACATCCCATTCATTTACTGAATACTGTGATGACGTTGGAGTAAGGAGAGAGTTCTCAGCGCCCTACACACCACAACAAAATGGTGTTGTAGAGCGCAAGAATAGAATGGTTGTCGAGATGGTGCGTTGCTTGCTCAAATGTGGGGGGTCTTCCAACAGAATTCTGGGCAGAGGCGGTGGCTACATCGGTGTATCTAATCAATCGGGTACCAAGTTGAGCATTGAACCACAAGACACCATATGAGATGTGGCATGGAGAAAAGCCCAATGTAAGTCACCTAAAAACCTTCGGTTGCATAGCTTTTGCACTTACCCCTTCACAGAAACTCCAGAAATTGGATGAGAAGGCCGAGAAGCTCGTGTTTATGGGTTATTGTCCAGAGCCAAAAGCCTACAAGCTTTATGATCATGTTACATACAAGATAACAGTGACTCGGGATGTAATTTTCCATGAGAATTCAAGGTGGTTGTGGGAGTCAACCTGTGGTGGGCCTCTTATGACCATTGATGATACAAGCAACAAGGAGGATGAAGACAAGGAAAGTGGTGAGAATGTACAAGAGGAAATGACAATTCAAAGTGGATGTCCATCAAACAGCAATGAAGACACAAACAATGTGAATCCATAGGAAGAGCTCTCTGATTGGTTGCCACCTAGGAAGATGAGATCCCTGTCTGATATTTATAGCCCCTGTAACTTTGCTCTCCATGTCAATGAACCACATGATTACAGGGAAGCGGCTAAGCATCGGGAATGGCAGGAAGCTATGACAGCTGAATTGGCAGCAATTCAGAACAACCACACTTGGGACTTGATTGAACTACCCCTTGAGAAGAAAGCAATAGGGCTGAAGTGGGTATACAAAACCAAGTATGGGATCAATGGTGAGATACTCAGACACAAGGCAAGATTGGTGGCCAAAGGATACGTCCAGCAACACGGTCTTGATTACGATGAGGTGTTCTCGCCCGTAGCAAGGCTGGAAACGGTAAGACTCATCCTTGCTCGTGTCGCTCAAGCACATCATCCAGTGTACCACTTCGATGTTAGATCGGCTTTTCTCAATGGGGAGATCAATGAAGAGGTCTATGTTGCTCAGCCTGAGGGATATACTATTGACGGGAAGGAGCACATGGTGTATCGTCTGAGAAAAGCACTCTACGGGCTTAAGCAAGCGCCGAGAGCGTGGTATGGAAATATCGATTCTCATTTCCAGCAGCATGGATATGAACGAAATGAGATCGAGCATACATTGTATAGGAAAAAGGACAAGGTAGGCAATTACATTCTAATTAGCCTCTATGTTGATGACATCATGTATACAAGTGGCTCAGAGGTCTTAATTAATCAGTTTAAAGAAGAGATGATGAAGACATTTGACATGTCAGACTTAGGTTTGAAGAAATTCTTCTTGGGCTTGGAGGTCTATCAGTTGAATGATGGAATTTTTATATCACAGAGAAGGTATGTAGAAGACCTATTAACTCAACTCAATATGAAACATTGCAAGACAGTGGAGACACCCATGGTAGTTAATGACAAGTTGTTAATTGCTGAGAATGAAGAACATACTGATCCTAGAGTGTACCGGAGCTTAATTGGAAAACTCTTGTATATTGTACACACTAGACCAGATGTGTGTTATGCTGTGAATCTTTTATCAAGGTTCATGAGCAGGCCCAGAAGTAGTCACTTGAATGCAGTGAAGAGGGTCATTAAATACTTGGCTGGAATGACATTATATGGGCTATTCTATTCGCAGGAGAATAATGCATGTTTGGAGGGCTTCACTGACAGTGATTGGGGTGGATCCCTGAGTGATCGAAAGAGTACATCGGGAATGTTCTTCAGGCTAGGCTCAAGTGCAATTGCCTGGGGTTCAAGGAAGCAGGAGGTGGTGGTGTTGTCCATAACGGAGACGGAGTACGTGGCTGCAATATCAGTAACTTGTCAGTTAATTTGGCTCAAGAGAATTCTGTATGATTGTGGAAGGGTTCAATCGAATTCCAGGATACTATGGTGTGATAATCAATCGACGATTGCCATAGCTAAGAATCCGGCACTTCACGGACGAACCAAACACATTGACGTAAGGTGTCATTTCATTCGCAGTCTAGTAATTATAGACCAGATCACTCTTCAACATTGCAACACCAAAGATCAACTCACGGACATCTTCACTAAAGCCTTTCTAGCAAATAAGCACAAGGAGATTCGAATGAAGATGGGTGTTCGCGCGCTTCAATCAAGGGGAAGTGTTGATGGTGATGAGTGATTGAAGGTGAGGAGATATGACGGAATCGGGGATGCAAATGCACAGCCGACAACCATGTTACAAGATGGGAGAAAGTGAACAGGGCCATGCTGAATTAAAGGAGAGAATGGGCAACTGTACCAGGGGCATGGAGGTAATCTTACAGGGATTAAAATATAGTATCCATAGTTTAAAGATGCTGGCCAAATGTTCTGACCATTTTGTCTTTTTCTTTTGAAGTTATAAATGTATTAAGGGTACCAGTCAATAGTCAAGTTCGCAAGTCAATCAAGCAATTCCAGTGTCTCATTTTAGTTACCCAACTTTGTCTACCTTCTCTATTCTTCTTCTTCTTCTTCTTCCCTGTTTTGTCTCAAGGTTTCATTGCAGGTCCAGCAAGGTTGTTCACCAACAGGGAGATACGTTAGTGTTTCATATGTTCTTTGTTGTTTCATATGTTCTCTTCATACGTTAGTGTTTCATATGTTCTTTGTTGTTTCATATGTTCTCTTCATACGTTAGTGTTTCATATGTTCTTTGTTGTTTCATATGTTCTCTTCATACGCTAGTAACTTCTTTCATTTTTTAAAAGATTAGCAGATGTAGGGCAGAATTTTAATGAAAAATTCTGAAGTTTTGATCAATGTAAATCGGCAAGTCATATGAGATCCCACACTTTATAATAATTTTGTAATCCTTATGGGTACGGTGTGATCTGGTAATGCCTTAAGCATCAAGAAACTTCCCATTATTAAATGGAAGAGAAACCTTTCTCAAGGGCATAAACATTCCACAGGATCTCATACCAATCCCAAAGCAATCTTTGTAAGTATGTTTATTTACAAGTCTTAATAGCTTCAAAAATAAATCTCTTTCTCTGAAGGCTCTACCTTATGTGCTAATTATTCTTAGTAGAACATCTAAAATAAAGAGTTAATTCTAAAATTTAAGTAGAGATCTATCCATAATTGGTAGAGATAGTCAGATAGAAAAAGAAATGGAAGTCATAGATGACCATCATGAGGCAGAAGGAGAACCTTTTCATGAAATCTTAATAGATAGATCTTTATATAAAAAAATTAAGAGACAACATCTAGAATTTAAACCTTCTGAAGGATTTAGAAATACTTTCCTAGACAAGTTCAAGAGATGAAAATATGTATATCATTTAGAAAAGCATTGTGAAGTGAAATATACAGGTAATATAATAGCATCACCCTTATTAAGCAAATTTGACATAAAACTGGAACTTTTGCAAATTGGGATAGATGTAGAAAAAACAATTCTTCATCTTGGAGCAGTTAGAGTAATGATCCAAGCCACATTTGAAAAACTAGTATGCCCTACAAAGCCAATTTTAGTTATTGTTTAATAATAAAATAGTTTTATTTCATTGCATGCATAATTATGGGTATTGTATTATTCATGTTTGATGATATATTATTATGAGTTTGCATTGTACAGATTTCCAATTAATGATAGAGATCATTAAAGCGAGGCATGGTTATCTATGTTCCTTGCAACCCAAAATAGTTCGCAACCTATGAGATAAAATATGATTTTGTATTCATTATTGGTTGTCACATGTTGTACTACTATGTGATGGAGTGGTATGTCTCAACCACTAGAGTGGAGACTCTTAGTAACATTGTGGATATTTGTAGTTGACAAATATTGAACTGAACCATAAAGAACTCTTAGACCAAACACTGTCATAGAACAAAAGAGTTATTCTGTTACAGAAAGTCCTTATTATCTGAGGATGTTATTAAATCTTATGTATAAATTATATTACTTTGATGGTGTCAACCAGTGATGCTAATTGCAGGCTATATACGGACACATTGGGTTATATAATAAATACATGAAGGTTTGTAGTCATCCAAGATGAGATCTATCACTCCTATGTAGGAGAGCATATTCTAGATTGTGTTTCTTATGTGTTGGACAAAAATCTGGCTGGTTAATCTTTTGAAAGTATTTTATTATATGTAAAATATATATTATTATATATATTTTTAAAAAATTGTTTTATGTCCAATAGTGTAAAGAAACACACATGTGAGTGGAGATTGACAATGCCATTGGTGGTCAAATCATCCCACTTATATGGAATATTTATTGATAGAGGGACTAATATGTAAAATATTATATTGGGGTCTCACATATGAATATCTCTAATCTTTGGATTAAATTGCAATTTGTTGATGGACATGATTGTAATTATTAAAGTTAGTATGAACTAATTTGCTAAAGATGTAGTGATCCCAAACAGGTCCACTCTACATGTTCTAACCTTATCCGAATATATATTCCCTATAAATATGTGATATGAGATTAGGGTTTTTCAATAAATTTTGTTTGTGGTTGTCGGCTACGGCAAAAACCCTAATATTCACATTAGTTTCTTGGAGCAAAAGAAGCTATCACTTCTTTCGGATCAAGGGTGAAAAGTTCGAGAACATTGCGTGTGCGTGTTGGAGGATTTTGCGCTTGTGAAATCTTTGTGAGGTAACCCTGATCTTTCACATATATTCATGTGTTCATGTGATCAATCCTTGATGATTAATCAATTGTTGATTAAACATCAATTAATTGGAATTGATAGTCCTAATTTGATTAGAACGATTTTTCCTAACCCTAATTTGATTAGATCAATTATTACTAACAACATTTAGAGAAGGATTAAACACTCCTTTGAATTTAGTCTTGCAAGATGCTAGAATTATTACAAGTATTGCTGCAACATATGGAATAATTGAAGCAAATCTGTGTTATCATAAATTAATCTTTACATTATACCCAGGACATGTTTTGTCACTGACAGGACATAATGATAAAATTTTAGTATTATTACAAGATTTTAAGAGAAAAGATTTAATGGTAGATGGATCATGTCCATGTACAATAACTCATCATGTAAGTTTTGCATTAAGGGGTGTTTTCTATGAAGATAAAGATTTTATAGAAATTCCAGAAGTATTCAAATCAGTAGGAAGGGTTCATCCGCCTGAATATCTAGATAATTTAGAGATATCATAAGAAATTTTTTTAAAAAAGTGAAAGAACATCAGGGCAATTTGAGGATTCTGGCAATGGATTATTGATAAAATTTGATTTAGGACAATCATCTTGGTTACAAGTACCATAATAGCAGATAATATATGGGAGAGGTAGCAAGCTTCATCCAAAATTGAGAGGCAAAAAAAAAAAAAGAAAAAAAAAGAGAAAATGAAAGAATTAGCCACAGGCATAAAGGAGGAATCTACAGAATAAAAAACGGATTCAGAGCAT
The DNA here is from genome assembly GCA_020875875.1 of Dioscorea alata. Taxonomy (NCBI): domain Eukaryota; kingdom Viridiplantae; phylum Streptophyta; class Magnoliopsida; order Dioscoreales; family Dioscoreaceae; genus Dioscorea; species Dioscorea alata. Next base: position 734,099 of record CM037020.1, read on the forward strand.
GTGTTATCAAAGCAATCAAAATTGAACAACCTTCTGTTGAAGAATTTGTGAAGAACAGCTCATGTCTTCTAGATATGCATTTGAGAATCATTAAGAAATGACGTTTTGTAATAAAGAAGTTTTACTAAGCTCAGAGCAATGTAAGTACATGTTTATTTTGAAGTCTTAAGGGCTTCAAAGAAGCTCTTCTCTGAAGGCTACCCTATGTATTGCAGAGTAATCTTTGTAAGTAAATGTTTGTTTTGAAGTCTTAAAGGCTTCAGAGAAGTTGTTATTAGTGCAAATGCACTTTAAAGATTGGCATAATTTGACACCTAGTCAAGGTGACATGGCAAGCAAGATGACGTGGCATGCATAATGATGTGGAAAGAATGATGACGTGGAAAAATGACTTGGCTAGGAGGAAAATATCATGGGAGATCTTGGTGAAGTTATTTTTGGCAAGAAGTTGCAACTTTCATGAAGCCTAAATGAAGACATTTATATTTTTAGCAAGTGGATCAAGCAAACAACAAGTTGAAGACAAAATCTCATCAAGACCATATTTAGGAGAAAGATTTGAAGACTAAATATGGATGGAGCTAAATGAAGAAATATCCTATCAATGGTATGATTTTGAAGACTATTGAAAGCAAGATTTGAAGAACCCTAACAGATATGATAAGAAGTCTATTAAGGGTATGTTTGAAAATGTGCCTATTGTTGGCAAGATTTGGATGATTGATTGAAGATCCTTGTTGAAGATTTGAAGACCAAACTTGGGTGATGTGAAAACTAAGTTTGGCAAGTTTCATGAAGACGCACATAAGACGTGCGCCCCTTGCGAGGGACTGCGTGGTGAGGAGCTGAGAAGAGAGGTTAGTTGCCGGTAGTCAAGGTCAGGTGATTTGACTGCATCGACTTGGACTAAGCATGAACAAGTGGTTGATGGGTCTTGAGGTCGCTTAGCAATGGAGCCAAAACTCAGTCAAGCCAGCAGTCAGGGTCATGTTGCAACAATTGTTACAACATAAGTTGCAACAGCTAATTTCGGAAGGTTCTAAAGTTCATAGCCGCGGAGATTCTAAAAGATGTATGCGCTATATTTGGGATGTTAAGCCGTCTATATATACCAACTTGGTCTGAGATTGGGTACGACTCTTAAAAGAGGGAGTAGGGAGGTACCAGACAATCTAGAGAAGGTAGTATTCTTTGTATGGGAGTGAGAGTGACAAGTGTGTTTGTACTCTTCTATTTTTACCTCTTTTAGTGGATTGTTGATCTCCGGACTTGGCCCCCCAGACGTAGGCGAGTGGACGCTGAACTGGGTTACCAATGTCTTGTGTCTTCTCTTGTGTGGTTTGTGTGTGCTATTCTTGAGTGCTTAAGTGAGTGAGTGTTCCTCTAAGTTCACAAACCCTAGCCGGCGGAACTAACAGTTGTTTCTCTGAAGACTATACCTTATGTATTGCAGAGTAATCTTTGTAAGTATATGCTTGTTTTGAAGTCTTGAGGGCTTTAGAGAAGTTGTTTCTCTGAAGACTATACCTTATGTATTGCAGGATAATCTTTGTAAGTATATGTTTATTTTGAAGTCTTGAGGACTTCAGAGAAGCTGTTTCTCTGAAGACTCTACCTTATGTACTGCTTTATTGTTTATTTTGAAGTCTTGATTTCTATCTTATTCTTGTCCCAAAATACTTTGTTTCTATTCTTAATAGAAAAATAATCAGTTAGCCTACGGCCCTTGGGTCAATTGGCACCGGGTTCCTTGCTCAGGGTGTTCGTTTCAAGTGTCGAGCGTGGCTCCCCGAGTCTGATCACCATCACGCTCAAGATGAGTGTTCAATTCGGCGGTGAGCGTTGCTCCTCACGTGTACGTTCTAATTAAGCGCTTCTATGCAATATAAAAATTAATTAGTTATGATCATTCAAATTCAAAATATAAAAACTGCCAGATTTTCAACATTTTTGTGGAATTGGGATTTTCTTCTATGCAATATTTTAATTCTTTGAAGTATTCGGTGAAGCAGATGTTTGGGGGTGATAATAACAGATATATATATATATATATATATATATATATATATATATATATATATATATATATATAATTTTCCCCACTAAATCAAAATTTACATACCAAAAAGTTAGATGAATCCAAGCCAAACCACCAGTTTGTATGCATTTCACATCATGGAAAATCATAAAAAATTAAATTACAATATATGTTATCTCAATACCCAAACAACATAAACAATCTTAAATAAACTTACCATGTTAATCCAGACAAGCAAAGGTTGTTTAAACAATTGCATCAATACATAAGCAGTACGCATACTTGTTAGTACAAACTCCACAAAATCTAGTTAGTGGTTAGGATCAATAACAATGGCAACATAGATAAGCAAGTTCATTTTGTTGATTGTTAGTTCCGCCGGTTAGGGTTTGTGAACTTAGAGGAACACTCACTCACTTAAGCACTCAAGAAAAGCAAACACAAACCACACAAGAAGAGACACAAGACGTTGGTAACCCAGTTCGGCATCCACTTGCCTACATCTGGGGGGCCATGCCCGGAGATCAACAATCCACTAAAAAGGGATAAAAGATAGAAGAGTACAAACACACTTGTCACTCTCTCACATACAAAGAATACTACCCTCTCTAGATTGTCCGGTACCTCCCTACTCCCTCTTTCAAGAGTCGTACCCAATCCTAGACCAAGGAAGTATATATAGACGCCTCAACGTCTCAAATATAGCACATACCCTTTTTAGAATCTCCGCGGCTTCTAACTTTGGAACCTTCCGAAATTAGATGTCGCAACTTATGTTATAACAAATGTTGCGACATGACCCTGACTATTGGTTTGGCTGAATTCTGGCTCCATTGCTAAGCGACCTCAAGACACCTCATCTGAGTCGATGTAGCTCGATCACCTGATCCGACCTACCAGCAACTAACCTCCCTCTTCAGCTCCTCACCACACAGCCCCCTCGCAAGAGGCGCACGTCCTATGTGCGTCTTCATGGAACTTACCAAACTTGGTCTTCACATCACCCAAATTTGGTCTTCAAATCTTCAACAAAGATCTTCATTCAAACATCTGAATCTTGCCAACAATAGGCGCATCTTCAAACATACCCTTAATAGACTTCATATCATCTCTATTAGGGTTCTTCATATCTTGCCTTCAATAGTCTTCAAAGTCATACCATTGATAGGTTGTTTCTTCATTTAAGCTTCACCCATATTTAGTCTTCAATCACATCTTCTAAATATGGTCTTGATGAGATCTTGATTTCATCTTGTTGCTTGCTTGATCATCTTGCCTAAAATAGTTTCAACAAGATCTTCATTTAATCTTCATGAGAATTTGCAACTTCTTGCCAAAAATATCTTCTCCAAGATCTCTCATGATATTTTCCACCTAGCCAAGATTGATTGCCATGTCATCCTTCATTCCACGTCATTGACCATGCCACGTCATCATGCTTGCCACATCACCTTGACTAGGTGTCAAATTATGCCAATCATTAAAGTGCATTTGCACTAACAATCTCCCCCTTTGGCATAATTTGACACAACTTCTTCTGCTCCCAGACTGACCACTGTTACAACACCCTGTTACAACATTTGACTGGGACACAGACTGAACTGACACTTGTTACAACATCCAGTTTTAACATTTACTGGAGGACAGACACCAGACCTGACACGTTAATCTGCTAGTTGCTTACATAGAGTGAAAACATTCACAAGAAAAAATACTTTGCAACTAGTGAAAACAACCATGCTACTATTAGACAAAACCAAACAACAATGTTCGAAGCAAAGACATAACAAAGTTCGAAACAAGGACATAAACAAAGACATAACAACTGTTCAGACACAAACAAACTAAAAGAATAGTTAAAAAATTTTGGTCAGTCTGGTAATCTCCCCCTTTGTGCCATAATTGATGCCAAAGTTTTTATCGTTGTTGTAGAAATTTTTTTTTTTTTTTTTTTGAATTTTTTTTTTTAAATCCTCATCATGATACTTTGTATGTTGACCTTCTAGGTCCTTGATCAGAACTCTGTTTGTTGCAATCAGATGTCGTAACATCCTGTTTTAGCCTTCCTATCATCACATGATTTGAGGTAGAGCAAACCACATCTTCTCTAGACACTTCAATTTTTCGAATCCACATCTTTTTGATGACGATAGTTCTTCCTCTGACTCTTCTTTTGAAGGTTGCTTGCACATGACCAGTTATTCTTCCATTCTTCAAGTCTTCTCTTAATTTGTTACACTTTGGTCTTATATGCTCGGTTTCTCCACAATGAAAGCATGTAGACACTTCTCTCATATGCGTCTTTCCATCCTTGACTTCCTTCACTTTCTGTTGAGTAGATGCCTCAATGAAAATAACTCCTGCTCTTTCTGTCTTAGCATTTGAAGTATCTCCAACATAGCCAATGCCTTTCTTGTTTTTGCTTGATCTTCCAACCGAAAGTATTTCATCAAGCTTAGTTGTGCTTTTGTTCATGGAATTTAGAACTTTTTCGGCATGGCTCAACTTCCCTTGACAAGCTTTAAGTTCTTCCTCCAGATGTTTGTTTTGTATCATCATTTTATCAAATTTAGTGAGCATAAGTTTGTAACTTAGGAGAAGATCTTTTTCAGTTACCTCATCGAATTCACTGTCACTGCCTGATGTTGTAACGGATGTTGTAACACTTTTTGCAACAGATTTCAATTTGCAGGTTGCCTCACTTATGACTGCTGGAAAAGAGATGTGGTGGTTGCAGTTGTCTTCATCTTCTTTTTCTTCTTCCATGCTGTAGTCTGAGTCATCACTCCATTTGGCATTGAGTGACTTCCCCTTCTTTTTAAGAGTGTTAGCACACTCTAATTGATAATGCCCAACACCACCATACTCCCAACACTTGATCTTTTGTTGATTATCCTTTATTTCTTCCTTTTCTTCTTTGGGAGCCTCTTTCTTTTGGAATCTGTTGCCTTTCTTCTTATACTTTCTGAACATGTTGTGCAGCTTCTTTGATAGGAAAACAAATTCTCCATCTTCTTCATCCTCATCATCTGTTATAACAGCCTGTTGTAACTCTTTCTGCTTGACAGTTTCTATCTTCAAAGCATAGTCTTCTATTTTTCTTTCAGGATTCATATTCATTTCATATGCTTGTAATGACCCCATTAACTCGTCAAGCCTCATGGTGGTGATGTCTCTTGCCTCTTCAAATGCAGCTACTTTTGTATCGAACCTTCTTGGAAGAGACCTAAGAGTCTTTTGCACTAACTTTTTATCAGAGTACTTCTTCCCAAGTTGATAGGCTTGATTCGTAATATCCATTAGTTTTGCATTGAAAGTGGCTATTGTCTCTTCCTCTCTCATCCTGAGATTTTCAAACATGGTAGTTAACATTTGAAGTTTAGAGGTTCTTACCAAGTTTGTGCCTTCATGAATCGTTTGAAGAATCTCTCAAGCTTCTTTGGCACTTTCACACGTAGCCACATACTTGAATTGTTCTTCATCCACACCTCCAAAAATTGCATTTAGAGCTTTACCATTTGCATTAGCTCTCTTCATTTCTTCAGCACTCCAGTTGATCTTCTTCTTCATAGTCTCATTTTTGTCTTCATCAACTTGAGTTGGAGGAGTCCATCCATCTTCAACAGCCATCCACGCATTCTCATCAATGGACTTGATGAAAGCCTTCATTCGAGCCTTCCAATATGGGTAGTTGGAGCCGTTGAGCAATGGAGGACGTCAATCTTCTAGTAACCACAGCCAATTTAGCCTCATGTGCAGGTGGATCAAAAGCTAGTTATACGTCAATCTCAACCTTTTCATCGTCTGTAACTTGGTAGTTTTATCTCCTAGGTGTATTATTATATATATAAACACGATATAAAATGCTAGTTACATATACATAGTACCTTCAGGTACAATATAAGTATTTGAAGATTAGTGTTGCTCATCTCATCATGCATTAACATGGGCTCTTGATTTATGTTAGCTAATATGTAATAATACATATAAATATTTTAAGTGGTAACTTCTTGATTATTTTATGTGATAGTTATACTATGTTAGTGAGTTTCGAAGCTCATTCTGAGTTGTGGTTAATTTAGGATATAAAAAAACTAGTGACTAATTAGTTGTCTTATGAGATATGAGGACCTAAATAATACTTTAGAAATAATTTATGTCCATTTGGATTAGTGGCTGAAATAAGACAAAATTTAATTTAAATTAAACTAGAAATATATAGTTATGAATGTACTTCGCGAAATGTCAAAGATAATTAACAAATGAAGAGTTTTCAACTAATCTTGCAAATACATTTCTGTAGTGAGTTCAGAAAGTAAGGTTCTCAGGGTGCCCATGGAGTTGTATAAGTCCAAATCAATTTTTTTTTTTTTTTGAAAAGGTGGATAAACCACATGCATTAATAAAAAAAGGTCCCGAGAGTACAACAACCAAGTACAACAAAGAACAACAAAAAAAAACAACAACAGGCTCCCACCAAGAGTGAGAAAGAGATAACTGAGAAAACAGGGGAAAGCAGAGAGAGATACAAAGGCACTAAGGATCCCCGGGATCCTTAGGAGGTGCCGCAATCTGCTAACTACTCCTCGCCAAGGGAGGGTGGACAAGACTAGGGGGCTTCCGGCCCCGGATCCCTGGCAGCCATGAAGTCCAAACTTCTCTTGATCTTAGACACCGAGTCTTCCATTTTTGCCTTCTTAGGATCAGGAGCTGCATGAAATTAACCAAGTAATCAACATTCGTTCAATTTTCATAATAATGGAATCAGACAATAAGCATGTGGCATTGAAAATTCGTGCATTTCTTTCTAACCAAACATTCCAAGTGATTGTCCGCATTAATAAATCCACGAAAGGGATGGAGGTTTTCGATAAATTACGCCTCCAATCACTCCAGAGATCAGCGAGAGAAGTGGGCGGGCGACGGATTTGAAGGAGATGCCCGAAAAAATTCTAGATGTGACAGACAAAGGGACAACTTATAAGGAGGTGGTCCGCCGTTTCAGTTGCAGCGAAGCACATAACACAGGTGGAGCACTGAAGGTGATTACATCTTCGTCTTGCTAAATTATCCAAAGTTAAAATCTTATTGTCCCAAATGAGCCAGTTGAAAAGATTGATTTTTTTTTGACAAGGGCCTTTTAGAATGACCAGGGTTCTATGACAACACAGGCCCCCATCAATCAGGAATCCGTAGAGCGTTTTCACTGAAAAACAACCATTGGCATTAAGGGCCCAACGCTTATGGTCCGGAATTTGATGGTGCAAATCTGCAAAGCTAATAAGGTGGTTGTCCCAGTTGGGAAAAACGTCTAGTGGGATCACAAGGGCTCTGCTTGCATATTCCCTGATCGTTTCCATTTTATAATGGGCCAACTGGAAATAATCTGGCCAGATGTCCGCAGGGGCTCTACCGTCTAACCATTTATTCAGCCAAAACAGGGTAGTGGCTCCATCGTGAATTGTTTTGAAAATGTTTTTCCTGAAAGCAGAGAAAGTGTGCTAGATGCCGTTCCAGAAGAATGATCGTCTTCTACAGTGTTGGTGGTGAAGATTCCACATAGGGGAGTTATTGTAATAATTTTCTCGAATAATATTCTCACCATACCATTGGCTCCCAGAAATGATCTTCCACCACCATTTTTCCAGCAGGGCACTGTTAAAGATGGACAGGTTGAGGATACCCCATCCCCCTTGGTCCTTGGATCGACATAGTCTCTTCCAGTTGACTAACCGAAGTTTACAGTGTTGGAATTCAGGCCATGACCATAAAAAGTCTCTATGGATTCTGTCAATTGAATTTTCCACCCAGGTGGGTAGCCTGAAGATAGACATCCAGTAGGTGGGGATGGCAGTTAACACCTAGTTGAGTAGGGTAAATCTCCCCCCAAGCGAAAGAAGCTTGGATTTCCATGTAGCAAGTCGAGTTCGGATTTTACTAATTAGGATGTCCCAATCCTGTCTTCTGGGCCGACCCCCAGAGATGGGGATGCCCAGGTAGGTAATAGGGAGAGGGCCAGTCGTGCAGTGAAGTGTCCTGGCCAAGGTGTCGTGGGGCATAAGGTTACGTTGGGAGGCGTACATGCAAGTTTTGCTTGAATTAACCTTAAGACCCGAGATGCCCTCGAACATGTAGAGAATAAGTTTAATAATTTGTAAATCCTCATTTCCACCATTCATGAGAATAAGAAGGTCGTCTACATATTGGAGGTGACACATCTTGTTCCTAGTACCCCCCAGTTCCACGCCATGAAGAATACTAGAGCGTACGCATTGTTGATCATTGTACTAAGCACATCAGCCTCGAGAACAAATAGTAAGGGAGAAAGAGGGTCCCCCTGTCTTAGTCCCTTGCAGTAACAGAGATAGCTACATTGCTTCCCATTGATGAGGAATTTGGCTTTGGAGGAGGTAAGGATGGCGTTGATCCAGCCAATCCATCTAGTGCTGAACCCCCTAGCCTATAGGAGCTTCAATAGGAAGTCCCAATCAGCTGTGTCAAAAGCTTTTTCGAAATCCACTTTGAGAATAATGCCAGGGAGGCGGTGCTTTTGCATATAGAAGATGAGCTCATTAGCCGTGACGATGTTGTCAGTAATGCATATCCCCTTAATAAAAGTTGGTTTCGTATCATCAATAAGCGCATCAATCTTTGATCTGAGCCTGTTAGCAAGGATCTTGGAAAGGATCTTAATGGAGGAATTAATCAAACTGATGGGTCAAAAATGTGAAGGGTCCTCAGAGCTTTGGTTTTTTGGAATAAGGACAATGTTGGCCCAATTTAATCTTTCCAAGTTGGCTCTTCCCCAGAAGAAATCTTCACAGAGATTGTAAATGTCATTCTTAATGATGTCCCAATATTTTTGGAAGAATAAAATCGGGAAACCATTAGGGCCAGGGGCTTTATCAGCGTTTAAGTCAAAAACCGCTTTTTTTATTTCCTCCTGGCTAAAAGGACTGTCCAAATTCAACAGATCATGATTAAGTTTGGGTTTGAGGAGAGTGGCCCAGTTGATCTGGTATCGGTAATCCTGTGTCAAACCACACAGTCACTAATAAAATGCAGTGAAGGCACCAGCGATACCCTCCATGTCATTGATTCTGTTGTTATCAATGTAGATCTAAGGAATGAAGTTTCTATTTCTCCGACCATTTGCCACGGAGTGGAAAAATTTAGTGTTGTCGTCTCCATCTTGGAGCCAGGTTACTCTAGCACATTGCTTCCAATAGATCTCTTCATGTTTGAGCACTTGGAACAGCTCAGCTTGCAGGGAGGAAACCCTATTATGTTCCTCAACCGAGAGATGATGCGATTCCTGGGCGTTGTCTAGAAGGTCAATCTCATGCAGGAGAGTAAGTTTCTTGAGCTTAATCGAGCCAAAATTAAATTTTGCCCAACGCCTAATATGATTCTGCGTGGAAGCAATTTTCTTGGCAAGAATGAAGGCCCCACATCCTTGGTACTAAGCGGAGGTCCACCATTCCCTGATAAGATTCGGGAACTGGTCTACTGAACACCAAGCTAGTTCAAAGTGGAACGGTCGTGGGGCCGGACGGAGAAGACCTGCTTCCAGTCTGATGGGCACATGATCAGAGCCAAGTCTAGGAAAGCAATTTTGGATAGTGCTAGGGAAGAGGTGTAACCAGTCCTGGTTGACGAGGAAGCGATCAAGTTTGACCCAAATCGGGTTAGCTTGGCCATTTGTCCATGTGAATCTTTTGCCAAAGGATGGTGGTTCAATTAGGTTAAAATCACTAATAAACATTTGGGCAAGCCTAACATCACCAAGATTACATTGGACTTGTCCCCCGAGGTGAAAATGGAGTTGAAATCTCCACAAATAACCCAAGGCACTCCTTCCCCAGGGTGGCATCCATGAATTTCCTCCCAGAATTCAGGCCTAAGAGAGAGGAGATTAGGACCATAAACCGAGGTGTAGACCCAGCAGGTCGCGTTTGATTTTAATTTGAATTCAATGGTGAGGCAGTAGTTGCCCTGGAACAAGAGCGTACCGTCAAGTAAGTTGCTGTTCCAACCATTGATCATACCTCCCGTAGAACCTAATGCGGGAGAAAAGAGGAAGCGGACTAGCAAAGACCCCCTGATTCCTCGCCAGGTATTCGGGTCAATGGTGCAAAGCTTAGATTCTTGTAAGCAGCAGATGTCTGAGTGGTGGAGTTGAAGAAAATCGTTGACTAGGAAGCATTTAGAGGGCCTTCCCAAATTACGGCTAGTGTCGGGACCTACTGACGAGGTTCTACCGACTGAAAGTGTAGTTTCTAGTCTAGTCAGTTCAGTGTGACGTAAATGTGCCAGACAAGCATTGTTATGTTCCAAGGAATCAAATGAGATACCACATGCATTACAGTAATTAAGCAATTGCACATCATTCCAATCATTAATTAGGATGGGGACAGAAGACATACCATCTAGTGTCGTGCCCTGGATCACCTTCTTCTTGGTAGATCTGGGTGGTTGAGCAATGAAACCTGCTTCTTCATTCCATCTCGAGGACGGTTTCTTCCTGCGCTCACTTCATTCCACGGGAGGGGTCCTCCACTTGCCCAGTATGGAACAGTCTATTGACTTTTTCCTCAAAATCAGACTCCGAGTCTTCCACTTCCCTACTATCGAGTTTGACCCTGTCCTCCTCGGACCCATCAATCAATGGGTTATCAGGTTCCAGCAGTGGTTTGCTAGCTTTATTTTTGGTTACAGCCAAGCCCTGTGTGTCCTGCAAGTCCAGGTCATCATCAACCTGGGACCGAGTAACAATATCAGTAGAGAATTTGGATGGGACCATAGTCCAACATCCATGCAGGAAAATCCAAGCAAAATTGGGAGGAAGAGTGAAATTCGAAGGTGGCTAATCAGGGTTATAGAAAGGATCCAAATCCCTTGAATTATCTTCCATCACAATGTATGACTTTGGCTTGAGTTGGTCCTGATCCACCACAAAGGGATTTGTTTGGGCCAGACCCACGGTGCCAGGACTAATGTGCTCCTCCATGATTGAATCAAACTCCCCCTGGATGCCAGCCCGCTGGAGGCCCAAATCAGTTAAAGGAGTTGGGCCGGGATCACTGGGCCTAATCGTTGGAGGAGGCACCGATTCTTGACCCACCTCCAACCTGATGGTTTGGTCCACAGTTGGCGGCATATGATTTGCTGCTCCCCCTGATGAAGCAGCATCTCGGTACGAGGAGGAACCTCGTACAAGGGCGCCACTCCATGGGGGTCACAATCGACATCATCAAGCAAGTCAGAGGGCTCCACCAATACGCGATCAACAACGCGATCAGGCTGAACTGGGGCGCGTGAGGAACTGGTGGGTAACAGTCATTCGGGCAATGACCGGCAGGGGTTCCTTGGACCATCGGTCCGACGCGAACCTATCGGGATTGCCCGCCGGTCTTCGGCGACCTCGGGAGTGGAGCTCACCGGGCAGGTCGCAGAGCTATTGGGATCAGCCCCGGGAGGCAACCTCACTGGCCGAGCAAGTTCTGGTAGAGCAATGGTGGCCCAGGGAGCAGTGCTCACCGACTGGGCCTCTTGCTGGCGAGCGCGGGGTCTCCAGATCAGCGGCCCAGACTACAAAGAAAAGGCCAATGCTGATGGATTTTTGCTTTTTTTGCTCGCTTCCGATTTAGTTCCGGTGACGCCTTTTCCTTTGTCATCAATGGGGATAGTCGCTGAGCCGTAGTTACCGGGAAAAGATCTAGTTTCCCTGTCCTCTGGTTGAGGGCTTTGAATAATGTATTTCCCTAAATCCCGCCGGAAAATTGGGTACGGGAGATGGTTATCCATGAAAAGGAGAATGAATCGTCGTATCCCGAAGCTAAAGATAATCTCGTGTGGAAATTGCACTTGCTGCCGGCACCTTACCAGGACTGAAAGGAATGACTTATGGGGCTTGCTGGCTTGGGTGATCGTGACAAGCTCTCCGATCGGCCTCAGGAACTCAACCAGGACTGACCAAGACCATGCATGGAGGGGAAGGTTCCACAGAAGGAGAACTTGTGCTTTGCCAGATGCTGACGCCACTGACCCTATCTCCGCCGACCAAGGCTTAACGAGAAGAACACAGGGACCCATCTTGGAAGCTCAGCTCAGCTCACCAACCTTGGTTGCTTTGAGGAACTCCTCCTTCACTGCTCAAAGTGGCCAGGAAGGAGGTATCCTTGTAATCGATTACGGCCTCCACCCTTGGAGTGTTTAAAGCACCAGGGAAAAGATTTTTTAGTATCTCGTCACTAATCTGGCCCAAGATGGTGTCGATGACGAGAACTTTAGCTAGATCTTTTCGAAGCTTCACCTTTTCCTGGGTAAGGGAGATAGATACGTGAGAACGTTGCCATTTAGGTTTGGACCGGGGGGGAGGCTTCTCTGAGGAGAGGTTATCATCAATGGAAACATCGGCTGAGGAGGAGGCAACTTTCGGTTTCGGTTTGCCCCGGCGGTTTCGCGATGGGGACGGGAGTTCCACCCGACAGTTGATCGCGAGGTGGCCGGCGCCTCCGCATCGTTTGTAAGTCAGGCGGTGCCAACATTCTTCAACTTTATGCGTAGTGCGGAGGCAATGTTTGCAGCTAGGAGGCGAACGGGGGCACTTGTTAACTGCGACCGGGAGAAAGCCTTGAGGGGGAGCGATCGTGGTGCAGTGCTCGGTGGAACTAAGACTTCTTCTGTTTTTTAGCGAGATGGCAACTTCCTAGTCCTCGTAAGTGTTTGTGGGGGCTTGCTCGGTCAATTTTGCAGACTCTCCGGCAGAGGCATGCTCACTTGGAGGGGTAACCACACTGGAGTACGAGGTGCCTTCTCTGGTAAAACACCTACAAGGAGAATGTCCGCCGCTATCCGGATGTTGTCGGTCGCCATGAGGGCGGTGTCAGGAAAAAGATTTCCTAGCCCAACCACCTCTTTCGCCTGAAGGTCTCTCGCGCCGGCCCTCATCCCAAGCGCCGCCAAGGAGGTCGTCGTGGAGTGAGTCACCCATATCCAAATCAAATGAATGGAACAATTGTGTCATGGTATAATTTATGGGTAAGATTTCAAATTTCAGTCAATTTCAATTCACTGTATATTTGCTTTTGGGAAGGGATGGAACTGTTATGGCTACATCCATTAAGAATAATCTCTTTGTTATTCAATTTGCCAAATGATAATATGAAGAGATGAGTTTTAGAATCAAGACCATGGCACATCCATAACCCCTGATAGTTTTTTTTTTCTTATTTTTTTTTATGAAAAGGAGCTCAAAAGCTTTTATTAGAAAGAGTGGAACTGTAAATACAAAGAGAAAGTTAAAAAAGGAACAAAAGAACAAATCTATAAAAGCTAACAAAAACTAAACACACAACAAGTAAAACAAGTTGAAATTCTTCATTAGAGTGAAAGAGAAACTCCAATCCTCAAGAAATTCTTCATGATCCAGCGGGGGAGTTCTCTGCCTTGATGATACAAAGTTAATTCATGTAAACTTGCTTCATGAATCGTCAAGCTAATTGTAGCCTTTGCCCAGCTTCTTGGGATAGTATGAAGATTAATATCCCCCAGAATCCTCATGAGATTATCAATAATTGCAATCAAAGGATTAACTCTCCAAATCTGATGATGGAAACCATTCTTGATAGCCATAACAAGCTCTTCATTGGTATGAACACATGCCGGACTGTCAAATTGTTTTGCTGAATATATTGAAGTGTTAACCTCATCGCCTCTGCCTCTGCTTCTAATGCAGTATCAACTTGGAAACTATTGCAACCTGCAAGTAAAATTTTGGCATTAGAGTAAAAAATATAAAAGCCAGCCCCAGAGTTAGCAAGCTCTCTATTCCACATAACAACAATGATAAGAAAAGGGCTATCATGTGCAGTGAAATTGTCCAGGATAAGGTTCCTCCCGGGCTAAATAATAGCAAAGTAGAAATACTTCCTAGCATGAGCAACGGACTTGGAAGCCAACGACTAGCAATCCAGATTTTCGTTTCTAAATATCTTGTTACATCTCGCCTTCCAAATGTGCCAAGCAGTAGCAGCAATTACAGATTGAGTAAAGATATCCCTACCAGCCTTTGAAGGACTAAGCTAATTCCCAGATGTGAAGCCATCTACAAAATTAAAAGATTTGCTAATGAAATTCTTGACCAAAGCCCAAATGAGCTGAGACTTTGGACACAAATGCAAGAGATGCTCAGCATTTTCATACTCCATGCTACAAAATACACAGTTAGCTTGAGGACTCAAATTAAGCCTATAAAGGTAATCATAAGTTTTAACACCATTATGAAAGAGTAACCAGATAAAATGCTTTGCTCTAGGAGCAATTCTAAGCCACCAAATGTTACCCCAAGCATCCGAAGGATCCCGCTAACCTGCCAATTTAGAAATGTGAGAATAAATCATTGTAGAGAGTTTATGTTTCTTAGTCTTAGGATACCAGACCCAACAGTTATGAGAATCATAGCTACTAACCAGATAAAATGCTTCGCTCTAGGAGCAATTCTAAGCCGCCAAATGTTACCCCAACCATCCCAAGGATCTTGCTAATCTTCCAATTTAGAAATATGAGAATAAATCATTGTAGAGAATTTATATTTCTTAGTCTTAGGATACCAGACCCAACAGTTATGAGAGTCATAGCTAATATTCCCAAGACTAAGAGATTCAGAGTTTAAGTAACATCCAAACAGATTATGAAGAGCATGAATGTTCTAGTGAATATCCAAGATAAATTCAGAAATTTGCAAACCTTCAATGTGCTCTTCCATATTAAGATAGGTAGGCTTATAGGCAAGAGGAATCTCAAAGTACCAAGGATCTAATAAAAAAGAAGTCTGCAAAGGATTAACAGAAAGAATACAATAATTAGATTTAATAATCTTAGCAGTTCGATATAAACCCCGAAAGAACCAAGAGCAATTAGCTTGAACATCATCAATCCAGAAGTTATAGGCACCATATTTTTGATATATAATTTCAACCCAAATCGCATCCTGCTTATTCAAATAAGTGAAAACATTTTTATCCATTAAAGAAGTTTTCGAGCAGTGCAGATTTCTAATGGATAACTCTCCCTCAGTTTTATCAAGTATAGCATCTGTCCAGCTAACCGAGTTCATTCCTTTTCTATTGCTACCCTTGGACCAAAACAAAGACCTAGCATATTTGGCAATACCATCCAGAATAGTATCAGGCATGAGATACATTGAAAGATAATAAAGAGGGATGGACAAAATAGAATAATTGATCAGAATAGTTTTACCAGCTGCAGAAATTCTTGAGTGATTCCAAATGAAAATGGTCCTCTTAATTTTCTCTAGCATAAAATTGAAGTGCGAGAGGGCCAATCTTTTGTGAGCAACTAGGATTCTAAGATAATTTAAGGGGAAGGAACCAGATTTAAAATGAAGGATATTGCAAATGCCCTTTTGCAGTCTTTTATTAATCAGGTAAGGAAGAAAATTTCAGACTTGGACTTATTAGCTCGTTGACCAGTTAACCGCTGATAAATAGATAAACAAAGGTTAATATTACGAGCAATTTTTCTAGTAGCCTGAGTGATAAGAATTAGATCATCTATATACATGAGATGGTTGAAATTGTTGCGAAGAGTAGGACTAAAACCCGGAATCATATGATTACTCATGGTAAAATTAAGCATAGCATGCAGTCAAATTTTGAGCAGTCAGAATAAAAAGATACGAAGAAATTGGATCACCCTGTCTTAGACCTCTAGAAGCAGAAATCCAGCCAGTGGGATGTTTATTGATCAAGAAAGAGAAGGAGGCTGATCTAATACAAGCATTAATCCAAGAAATCCAAACACTAGGAAACTTCATGCGGTGAAGGGTGGCAAGAATTGCATTCCAACTCAAACTATCATAGGCTTTTTCTATATCCAGTTTTATTAACATACTGGGAGGGAGGTGAGATCACTATCCATCGAATGCACCACTTCTTGAAGGGCTATATAATGTTATCAAAAGGACTACGACCAGAAACAAAGCCACATTGCTTTTTACCAATTAACCGAGGCAAAACATTTTTTAGTCGATTGGCTAAAATTTTGGAATAATTTTAAAGCACACATTACAAAGAGATATAGGGTGGAAATCAGAAACAGAGGTGGGATTGGCTTTCTTAGGAATTAAAGAGATAAAAGTCTTACCCCAAGACTTGGGCAGAATAGAATTCTCAAAAAAATAACAAACTGCCATAAATAAGGATTTACCAACATCATCCCAAAAGAAGCAATAGAATTCAGTATTCATACCATCGGGACCAGGACTTTTACCTGAGGGAAGGGATTGAAGAGCTTGGAAGACTTCAAGTTTAGTTACCTCCTTGATTAACATTTCACTATCACTGGGAACCACTGTAGGTAAATAATCTGGGAGAGCTTGAAAAACATCATTAAAGGAGGTATCAGAGGATTCAATCCACAGTTCAAAGAAAAAATTAATAAATGTGCTCTCAATGCCATTTCCGATCTGTAAAACAATTCCCATTAGTATCTGAAATATGGATAATGGAGTTAACATTATTACGAATATGAATGGTATTATGAAAGAAGGAGGTATCGTAATCATCACATTGAATCCACAAAAGTCTAGCTCGCTGAGCCCATTTAATAGAGTTCTGTCTCTAGAGAGCAGAAAGTTTGTTATAAAGAGCAGTTAGGCCATTATAGGTAATTGTACTTGTATTATTTAATTCCTCCGTGACCTCTGTCTCTAAGATCTCTTGATCAAGCTTTTTAAGTTTAGTATCAATAGAAGTCAGACCTGTCTTTTTCCAAGTAATCAAATTAGCACGAGTACGAGCTATAAAATGAGAAAAAACATGCAAAGGGTTTGAATGGGGTTTAAAGGACCAGGCCTATCTCACCGCAGAATGACAACCCAAATAATATAACCAGTAATTCTCAAAGCGAAAGGTTTTTTTTTTAAAATAAAGTGCAAGGATAAACTGTGAGGAGAAGGGGAGAGTGATCAGAAAAAGCTCTCGGAAGATGTTTGACAAAATAAGTATCGAAATGAGCAGACCAGGTAGCATTAACCAGGCAACGATCAAGGCGCACCCAACACTTGGCTAAACCCGACTGATTATTACACCAAGTAAAATTAGGACCAATAGATCTAACATCCAACAGATTATTAATGGAAATGAAATCAGAAAACTCACGAGCTTTAAGGCGATAATAGGAGAAAAAGCCTTCTCTTATCTCTTCTTCTAAACAAACAACATTAAAATCTCCTATGGTAATCCAAGGTATGTTTGAAGAAACCATACCTGTTAATTCATTCCACAATAATCGTTGACCTTGAATTCTGTTGGAGTTATAAATTATTGAGAGGACTGATAACTGCTCGTGTATAAGTAATGCGAAGTATTATTTTCTTACATTGAGTATTACTTTTCTCATATTTTATCACTAATTCTTGTGTATTTGTGTTTTTTGTGCATGTATGGTTGTGGAGAAGAATTAGAGAAAAAAGAGCAAAATTAGGTCATGTCTGCGTTTGTTGAGGAGTTTCTTGGACCAAACAAGAGGTTCTAGACTTGTGAGTGTGTGTCAAACTCCAATGTGCTCAAAGAACTTTATAACTTGGAGGGCACAAAGGCAGTCACACTCACAAAGTCTAACTCGTGTAACATCGAAAAGCTTCGTCAATGCTTTGAAAGGATGAAACGACATGATCTACAGTTGATTGTGTGCCCAAATAAACGGCCTCGAGGAAGAAGATGAATTCGGGAGCACTTTGGTGACATACTGCAGCAGCTACCGTAGCAAAATCACTGTAGAAAAATCATTGTAGCAATTACTGTTCACAATTCGCAAAAAACAAGAAAACAGAGAATCCACACGCCCGTGTGGAATTTCTACACACCCGTGTGGAAATTCCACAGGGCCGTGTGGATAAATTCACACGGGTGTGTGAAGTCCCGATTTCAGCCCTATAAGTACCGCGTTTTAAGACTTATTTGAGGACTTTTGACCTATCTTTTGCCCAACTTTTGGAGAGCTTGCGGCTAGGGTTTGGAGAGGATTTTGCGAGACTTTTGGACCGCGTCTAGGGCATCGACATCGATATCCTTTGGAAGATAGCTATTGGAGGAGCTTTCGTCGGCATCGATTTGGCGAGGTGTGCCCTAGGCTTGACAAGGGATTCGTTGGAGAAGACGAGGCGGCTTCACAAGACCATCGACACGGGCCACAAGGGGGTTTTATTCATGTTTACTATGCTTATTTATATAAACACTTCGTTGATTTTGTATAGCTCCATGGAGAGTTAAACCCCTAGTGAGTATTCGGACTTGTAAACCCTAGGATGACATTATTTCTATGACTTTTATTATGCTTTCTTAATTGATGCTTTTAATTGAGTTTCAATCTTGAATGTTAATTGCATTAATTTTCCCTTAGCCGTGACACTAGGGTTGAGAATCATTTAGGTTATCCTTTGAAGGTGTGATAACTTCTATAGGATTAGACTACACAAGATTGGAGAGGGTTGAGAGGGTGAGTCGAGAGGTAGCGAAACGTCCGATTTCCCTTCCGGTGTGATTTATCCTACCTCCACGTTCCAAGAGTTTTTTGCGGCCAAAGTAGAGCGAAGTGCTAAGAGATGAACTCCCCTGGGACTTAGTTGCGCGAGCAACAGAGTGAAGGGTTGTAGTGAATCTTAGTGCTGAGGCTTAACTGAGGTTAGAGTTCTTTCGCCTGGACCAAAGGGTTAGAGCTATACTTAGGAACATGGTTTATCACTTGGAATCCCTAAAACCCCAAGCAGTTCAACACAGTGTGAGGAGTCGAGAGCATCCTCTCCGCCGGGGCATATTGTATAGGGCTAGTCACGGTTGACCTTAGGTTTGTGACCGTGTGTATTTGGATTTCCATGACTCATTAGACATCAATTAGAAAGTATAATACTAGTAAGGGACAAGAGCTAAAGACTCTTAAAAAAAAAGGTTTAAGATGCAACATTTCCCTTATTAAGCCTTCTCTCTTTTGAGAGGCTGTTGCATCTTGAGGGACTCGGTGAACCAGATTTTCTTTTTGAATCCCTGTCTGATATTGATCAAGAGTCATAAGATCATCTGGTTCATCTAAGCCCTCATAATCCGACATCTCATTATTCTCATCCTCAGATGCAGACTCATCTTCAGACTCACTCATCTCTACATCAGGATCTTTCTGAGAAGATGAAAGTGGTTGCATAATGGCAGCAACTCGATCAAGAATCATAAGGTGAGATGTTGAGGACTCCTCATTATCCAGCCCCAGACACTTACTTTTAGAAGTTTTAAGCATAGGAGATGAAGATACATCATGAATAGGAGCCTTTACTTTCCCTTTGGAACTCGGAGCTGCCTTGGAACTCGGAAAAGAAGCTGACAAGCCACCCGTGCCAACTTCCAAGGTTGCAGTGAGATCCTGATCCGTTGAAAAAGTTTCTTGAACATTGGGTAAGGTCATTTTAGAAGTAACAAAAGCTTCTTTATCACACTGTTCTTCTGAGAATCGAGACCGAGTCATAACGTGTATGCCCCTTCCTCTGGTCATGCCACCACGTGGGCAGAATCGGTGCGGGCGATTATAGCGTTGGTATTCTCGCCTTTAGGAACGCGTAAGTTCGTATGCGCCGCACGTGACCCCGGTTTCCCAGTGCTGCTGGCATCTCTGCGCCCTCTTCCGTGTATCCTCCGCCGAGATACCAGTGTCCAAGGACCAAAATCCATTTCCAAATTTTCTATATGCTAACCCAGAGCAATCTCTGACTCTAATGATCAAGAATCTTGACCCACATCAATTCCGTTGTTGTGAGAATCCTGAGAAACCATTACCGCCGACCTATGTCCATCACTAAGTTTTGGACACATGGGTGGAGATGGTTTGCTCTGGTTTCCTAAGCCCGACTGTTGCAGGAATTAGATCCATGGCTGATTACACCACATGAGTAGCAGAAGGTTGGTAATCTTTCATAAAGAACAATGACGAACACACAATGGCAGTCATCACCGATCCAAAAACCTTGCTTTAGAGGCTTAGCCAAATCAATTTCCACGTACACACGCTCAAATTTTGACCTAAACAAAGAGGAAGTATAATCATCAACTTTAAGTAAACGACCTAAATAAGTAGTAATTGTTTCCACAGAATCACCATCCCAAAACTCCATTAGTAAATTATGAAATTGCATCCAAATGACTGTCGTAGTTAGTTTTGTAAAAGTCGACTCAAAGAAAGGTTGCCACTGAGCAAGCTGCAAGATAATTCCGCTCACAGCCCAGGGACTATCAAATAGAAGCTTCTGCATGATCTCCTGAGGAGCACATCTTAGAAAGGGATACCCGTTCGGTAGATCAGAAATATAAACGTCTCCAATGCCACTCCACATGGTCTATAGGATCTTCTGAACCTGATCAAGGGGCAGAGGTTTCCCAAAGAACTTCCTATATAAAGAGTTCTGAAAACGAAGACGAGCTTTGGACATAGTGTCTCCATCTATACGAATGAAGTCTGTAGCGTTGGCTTTGAGTTTATTTAAGACAGAACTATCTTGTAACGGGGAAGGGGTAGGACGATTCTTCACAACAGCTGTAATATCCACCCAAGATGGTAGGGGAGGCGAGGGGGATGGAAGGGCCAGGGAAAACAAAGAGATTGTTAAGTCTTGATTCCAAAGGGATGGAAGAATTATGTTCTATGCTTTCATAAGCTGAGAAAATTGCAGGATTGTTCTCCAATTGTGTTAGTTGGACACTCCTGATAGTTAGTTGTGCGTGATTGGGAACCTTAGAAGTACCTTTATGGACATTGATTTGTCTAGAATTCCTATCTGGGTAAAACTAGGAAATGTACCATTAGAATTGTATGTGAAAATGGGACTGAGTTTTCTTGCAAGTAGCTTGGGTGGTCTATTCTACATGGATAAAGCTATGCCTTAAAACAAATGCTTGTTACTGGAAAATGGCATTTCTTGAAATTCTAAAAGTTGAAATGCAAAATGAACTATTGTAAGAGTATCAGTAGAGATTCCATGGAGGCCTACTTAATGCTTGAAGTGCAGGATTTTTGGGCATTCTAATTGCAATCCTCTTACTATTAAGAAAAATAGCTTTCCAAAACTAAGGGCCAAGCGTCTCCTAGTTGTGATCCTATTTCAGTCGATTAAGGATTGGATGTAGCTGAGCGGTTTGTTCACTAAATCAACAAGAGGAAAAACTCCTCCTAACAATAAGAAAGGAACCATCAAATCACCTATAAATTTATTCGTAGCCAAAATGTTTTTCCTCTGCAATTTTTATATTTTAACAACGAAATTTCTTGCATTTCTCTATGGAACAAACATAGCGAAAGTATTCACTTTTGGCGACGAAACAAAAATTCATTGAGAAAGACTTTTACTTACAAGGTGTTCTCTACAATTTGGTTTACGAGTTATTTTCGTAGAAAATAAATTTTCCCTGTGATTAAATTATATTTCTCTACGAATTGCTTTTGTAAATATTGGTTACATTTCTTAGTATACTCTGAGAATATTGGGGAACAAACATAAGGTTGCTTTTTCTTAGCAAGAGATCAAGTATATAAATGTTAAGATTGATTGGGATATATTGGTATCGTTCAAATTTCATATTCCTGGATATTCTTTAATTATTTCGATGGTGCTATTTGATAGGCTTCATACTCGGAGTAAACTTTTGACTTGGGCACTACAACTTGATATTAACAGGCCGTGCTTGATTTATAATTAAGATATGGAATAAAGAGACCATATCTTCTTTTCATGTACTTATTTAAAGAAGTTTGGAAGCTGCCAGTGGTATGACAATGGAGGCTGGAGACGGGCAATTTTGAGAAGAACTTGGTAGCTATAGATGCAAGGGAAAAGCTCTCCTTTTTATTGTATTGTGAATAGCTTGGTGTGCTTATTGCTATTATATTTGAGGTGAAAGGAATGTTAGCTAGGTTTTATGGGACGAGCTAAAACACCCGATGGTGTGTATAGACTAGTTGTTGATGTCGTAATGCTTGCATTGCATTTTCTAAATAATATATTAGGAGACCCAGCTAATTCGTCTCTTAGAGATAACTAGGGTTTGAATATTACTTACACTGCAATTTAGGAAGGGTTTATCTATATTTTGTAGTTTTTATTTGTTTTGGTCTTTAGCTATTGAATCAACACCTAGATTTGTACTTGTAGTTATCATTGAGTTTGTAACACTGTAGTAGTCTTCATCATTACTTCTTGGATAAATAAAAATCATACAATTTATCAAAAAAAATCCATTTATTAATAATTAATGTATAAACTAGGGAAAATTCCAAGGTTCGTGATTTATAGGATTTTTTAGAATTAATAAACAAAACGATGTCCAAAATTTAGCGCAAATAGATATAAGTAGAATAAATACAAATAAGCACATTCACAAGACAAGAAATGCATAATTCACTCAAATTGGAACTATATTTGCTAGCATGCAATAGCTAAATAGTCCATTATTAATTAAAAAAAAAAAAAAGATTACAAAGACATTGCTTTTTTTTTTTAATGGCTATGAGAATACAACTTTATATCATTTTAATTTGATCCAATCTCTAAATAATACCACTAGATTGGTAAACACTTTAATCCTGGTCAAACTCTAAATTCGAAGAAATCACCAATCTATATAAACACAAAAAACTAGATCATTTAAGAGAACAAAACAAACTTGCATTCCTTAATCAAACAAGAACACGCTTCTCTTTTGATTTTCATTCTTATCCCTTCCTTTTAAATTAAAAAAAAAAAAAAAACCCCACTTATAGAGTAGTAGATCTAGATAAATCCAACCAACCTCACTAAGTTAAATAAGATACAAGCTAAGGGCTTGATTGGGTTAATTATATGCACATGAAAGAGTACATAAGTAAAATGACAAACAATCAAGATCTCTTTTAGGATCATACAAATCCAAGGTAGGCTTGCATTGCCCTCCCCAAAAAAGATCTATTTCCACTAGATGCCATGGACCTCATTCTATCAATAAAATTTCCAAAATATTAGGAACAAAAATTTAATGTATACTGAGTGCAAAACCTTGGGTTTCTTTAATTTATGATGGTGGCTAGCTAAGCTCCCACCTTATCTTGATAAGATTGGTCTATCTTCTTTAATTTACATTCTAAACATAGATCAAATTCTCTCCTTCACGCCAAGGAATTGAAATCCTTCTCCATATCTACTTAACTGTCTTAAACGCTAATTAAATCACTAAACCCATTTAATTAAGTTTAGCAAACTATGTGAAAATCTCATTAATTTTGTCTTTTCTGTCTTGTCCTCTAGCTTTCTCTAGTTTATACATGAAACATCATATCATTCCCTTCATTGTACATTGCTGTCCTTAGAATGCAATCCCTTCTTTTCTTCAATTGGTCAAGTCATTAAATTCTTTTTTTCTTAATTTATTGACTTGGTCCAACTTCTTATCATCATTAGGTGTCAATCTACCATTTCATATTTCATATATATATACACACACACACATAAAGGCTTGTATTAATTATTTTTTCATACATTAATGCCCCGGATTTAGCAGCCGTCGTCTTATAATATTTCTATCTTATCTTAAGAGAAAAAAATTATGTCGATGTATTAAAATAATGTTTCTAATTTTACATAATTATGAGTTTTCAACTTTCACATTCTTTCCTTGATGGTCGTTGATGCAAACTTTTTGTTTGTTGGAAACACATAATTAATCAAATCCTATGATACTTTATACAATCATCAACATTATTAATGATTTTTTTTTGTTTAAAGTTGAAGGTCTTAAAGCTTAGTACATAAAAGCTATGGTTGGGGTGGACTCTCATTCTCTACCCATGAACAATCAAAGAACAAAGTTTCTTTGATATAGAAAAATAAAAGCGTTTGAATTATTAGAAAAAACATTGCTACTAATTACACTAGTTACGGTATCATTGGAAGATAACATTAAAATAAAAAGGCTTATAAAAAAAAAGGAAGAATGTAAAAATATAAACAAATAAAAATAAAAAATGAATTCCTACTCTTAAAACTACACACCATTAGTAGTGGAATATGCATGTGTTTTGCTTTAATGCCCTACCAACTTTTTTGACAACGTTAAAAGAACTTCTCTATGCTTTAATATTTGAATGCAAATGATACATCATATACTTAAAGACACAACATCATCATGTAATAAAATTGGAACACTTCAACTTCATTTAGTGTATGTACATAAGAAAGATATTGTTTTAATATATGTATATATATATCATGCATCCGAGCTAATATTTGATGGTTGAGTTGGGTTAGTGAGCATTAAGAAAGGAGATTAAGATTAGAAAATTCAATCAATTAACTATCTTATCACATTTTTCCACCTTAATTAGCTTCCCATCTCCATTAACAAAGTTAAATGCTATTTATTAGCACAAAAGATCAAAGAGTTCCAAATCAAGGGACATTTGTCCTTGCTTTTTCCTATTGCCTTTGCCAAAGGCCATGGCAAAAGCTTCATAGGATTAGAAATAAAAAGAAGTCCCACACATGCATTGAATATTAATATTCAGAGAGAGGATAACCAAAGCTTTAACCAAATCATTAAGGTTCTAAGTCATTGGTTAAGGAACCCTAGATAAAGCTCCCACTCACTCTAGTTCTAGGACTTCGTTAGATCAACAAGTGTACCTCCATTTAGGACCACAAACTTTGCAACTTCATTTAGACGTCATCTTTGATGGTTTCTAGCTAATTATATATTTATATATATTATATTTTTGGATCACTAGTTATTTAGTTAGTGCCTTAAATGACAAATATCACTAACATTAATCTTCATATATTGTTTATGAGATTAGGACATCTCATCAATCATCCTTCAAATCATATTCTTAAAAAGTGCTCATGCTAAGGATTAGTGCATATATTTATCATAAGTACAAAATGAACTACCATTCAACTTTTAAAAATATATAGATATATATTGTCTTTTTTTTTAAAAAACCATGCTATCTATTTTGTAATAAGTATATAAGTATGTATATGCTAAAGGATAATACATATATTTAACATGAATGCAAAATTAATAATATTCTACCTTTAATATATATAGATCACCCTTGTTGCCATAATATCTATTTTATAACCTCTTTCTTCTATTTTGTAGGATTTTTTGTAATTTTTCATAAGGCATATGTTTTGGAAAATATAAAATTTTCTTAAAAGAATTTTTCATAATTTTATTTGGCTTTTTAAAAAAATAATTATTTATGGAATTTTATAAATGAGGTGATTGAATCCATAGGCCAATTTTGAGCTGGAATCTCTTGGTTAGGACTGAAGACTAATTAATATTTTGTGGTCAATTCTTAATTAATCAAGATCCATGGTTCCTCATACATGCAATAATATGCTTTATTCTAAAAAATTTTGATCCAAATTTATGTAATATTTTAATTTATATTATTGTCTTTTTCTCTATTTATTCTACCATGTAATTAACTATGTTTAAATATTATTTAATTTTTTGGAAACCCCTAGACATACATCATAAGTAAGGTCAAACCTCAAAAAACAATTTTTCTAAATTTTCAAGATTCTAGGAAATTAATTATACCAATTTTCCTCCTCCACTCTTTTCTACTTACTATAATAAGTACTTTATAATAAAAATATTATGATAATGATCAACAAAGATACCTAGAGAGGTGAGCAACAAGTTAGTTAGGGTTTTGATTACAAACATAGAGAAAATGGCCAAAAGGTCATGAAAGCATGTGCTATGGTATTAGCCTATTACGTTTACTTGTTAGGGTGCCTTCATAAAGGGTGGCTAGCTTTCAACATCACAAAGCATGTAAACCAAAATTACATAGCTAAAATGCCAACATATATATAGGATCATACCCTTCACTATCCCAACCCTAATCATTTTCATTTTCATATATATATATATATATATATATATATATATATATATATATATATATATATACCTTTTTCTTAGTGAACAACCTTAATAACTTCACATAAACACAAGTTTCTTTCTTTTTTTTTTTCCTTTAGTTATGTTTAGATGTCCATCTCTAATTGGTCTTTATTGGTAGTTGTGGAGTTATGTCCATGAGACACCTCATTCATGCAAACCCTAATTAATGAAGTCATACATGCATAACATACATTGTTGTATTCTAGTTCTCTCTGTTCTTCTTCCTCTATATAAAGGGTCATTCTCACTATCCCACAATCCACCAAGGACCCTAAACCATTCCCTACTTTGAGCTCTCTCAGTCTTGAGGGCAAGGGTTTCCCCTTCTCTCCCTTTCTCTCTCTCTCCCTCTTGTTTAGCTGAGTCTTTTTCACAACCATCTTTGTTGTGCTTTTGAAAGGAGAGGAGATGGCTTTTCTTCACATTAACCACCCTATGGCCTTCATCTTTGGAATGTGTGGTATGAACTTGAATACAATTCCTATTCATGCATGGAGAGATCTTAATTTTGTCTTATGTTTACTATCTTAATATATATGTTTATATATCTCAGGGTTTCAAGTGTTTATATTATTTACTACTAAGTTCTATTTGTTTCTTGTTTATTTTCTCCAACTTGTATTAATTAACACTGATTCAGATCCAAAACAGTTTTGCTTAGTTCTTTTCAAGTACTTTTCATGATGTGTTTGTGCTTTGGTCTTACAATGAGAACAGAAGTATTTTCTTTAATATAAACCAAAAGGAAGCTTTATTTTTTCTTTTTTTCTACACTAAGTTACAAACAAAACTTTAATTATAATTCTCAAAGATATCTTTGTCTTGCTTTCCCGAACTCCTAAGAATGTTTTGTTATATTCTAAGCATGCTTTGGCATCTCCACAATGCATGTGATCATAAGCATGGTATACTTGGTGTTTGCTGATTGGTGCCAATTTAATTATTTTCCACCTTATCTTATAAACAATGAAATCATAATGAAGCACTAATATATATTAATTATATATATGTGTTGCCATGCAGGTAACTTGAGTTCATTCTTGGTCTACCTTGCTCCAGTGTAAGCACTTTAAATACACCTTAGTTTCATTTAATATTAACCTTAAATAAATTAAGATAATAATATTAACTAAGATTTTATTTTATTTTATTTTATGCAGGCCAACATTTTATAGAGTGTATAGAAAGAAATCAACGGAAGGGTTTCAATCAATACCTTATGTAGTTGCACTATTCAGTGCCATGCTTTGGATATACTATGCTTCTGTGAAGGGGAACACTGTTCTTCTCATCACCATCAACTCCTTTGGATGTTTCATTGAGCTTATATACATCTCTATGTACATCCATTATGCTCCAAGAAAAGGAAAGGTATATATATATATTAACATATGAACATTAATTAATTTATGGTTAATTAATTAATATTTAGAGTACATAATTTATTAATATTGATTTGTATTTGAAAAACTAGATCTTCACTGCTAAAATGATGTTCTTAGTGAACATCCTTCTTTTCGGCCTCATCGTCGTCTCCACAATGCTATTCACTAAAGGCGAAGGCCGAGCTACTCTTCTCGGATGGATTTGTGTCGCCTTTGCTGTTAGTGTTTTCGTTGCTCCTCTAAGCATCATGGTAATTAAGCTCAATAAATCAAAATATTTTTTCTATTTATAAACATCACAAAATAATAATAATAATAATATATGCTAATATATATATTTATAACAATAATGCAGAAACGTGTGATACAAACAAAGAGTGTGGAGTTCATGCCTTTTTACTTATCATTGTTCCTCACATTGAGTGCACTGTCTTGGTTTGCTTATGGTCTTGTGAAGTTGGATAAATACGTTGCGGTAATTAATTAACATTTAATCCTTACTTAATTTACCATGAATCATACATTATCATTTTCATCATCTTATAACACTTTTATAACTTGTTTTTATGTGTGTATGTGTGTGTAGCTTCCAAATGTTTTAGGGTTCCTCTTTGGCATGGCACAAATGATACTCTACATGATATACAAAGGGGAGAAGAAGATCATCCAAGAGGAAAAGTTGGCAGACCACATTGTTTCAATTATAATACCAGAAGGAGAAGGACAAGGAGAAGCAACAGTGAAGGGGAAACCAGATGATAACAATAACAATATGGGAAGGAATGCAACTCAAGAGGAGGTTCAGATGAGTCAAAATGTGGTGTAATGTATTGCATGCATGCATGCATGAATTAATGGTTGGGACTGGTCACTATGAAAGTAATAGTAATAGTTTGTAGTAGAAGTGAGACCATTGGAAGGCATGTGACTTCCTGCTCAATGGACTCCATTAGTAGGAGAGTGACTTGCTTGTCCAATTCTATCATTAGGTCTAGTAGAGCTTGGTCATGGGGTTGTTACTTTCTTATCTTATGTTGTATGTAAGAGGTCCTGGGACTATGTATTACTTTTTATGCATTACATCTGGTTTGAATAAAATCTCAGGTGTTGTGGGAAAAAAGAAATTAACACTTATGCATTTAGATATATACACACAGACACATATATTTACATGTCTGTGAAATATAAAAACTAATTAATACCTTCACCTTTGTCTATCCTCTGTAATTTAAAAAATAATGCTAAATAAGTTTAAAAAAATTTAATAACATTTTGACTATAAAAATATGTAGATAAATATTAAATATTAATGTTTTGCAAATTTATATATATATATATTTATTTATTTATTTATTTATTTATTTTATTTTATTTTATTTTTATTTTTTTGCCAAGATAAGCAGGTAGACCGCTAAGAGAAGCAGGAGCATGCATAAATCTCGACGGTAGATTTATAAATGTTAACATAAATAGGTGAACAAATGGATTCTTTCGCTTTCTCTTGATCCAATGAGATCTTCTCACTAAACTTTAGATTGATTATGAAACCTTAATATTTTTGTTCAACTGATGAGGTTTTCAGAATCAAATGTTTTAAACTAAAAAATTATGATATAAACTACTATCGTCTCTAGCTAGGATTACTAATGAACAATTTGAGGATTTTAGTTTCAGTGAAAGAAAATATTCAAGATATATATATGTTATACAACTTCACTACCTCATGCTTAATTATTGAGATTAAAAGGCATTTTTGGAAGGGATAGCCTCCATTTGGTAGATTGATTATTATAATATATACCCCTCTAATTCTAGCTAAATATTTAATTGTGTAAAGTGATAAATTAAGTAGTTCCACTTGCACATTGATTGAATAAAAGAGTGAAAAATTCAATGATGATATGTGTGACGTGGATATGAATATGTACATATTAACTGTTGTTTATATGATAAAACAATGAAATCCAGACCAAAATGGGCATTTTCTGATATGGGGCTAGTTATGGTCATCTCGGTTTTACATGATGGTTGTGGATTAGATGGGGAAAAGAATTATAGTCTAATAACTGAGTTAAAGAGATTAGAGAAGCACAAGAAAGGATTAATTAGCGACAAGAGTAACCCCACACTTAAGGGTGTCAAAAAAGTTGATAGATATGCAAGTGCACTAGTTACAGTGACGTAACGACCAAGGACGGATTTAGGATTTTTGTTTAGGGTAAGGTTTACCATATATATTTTTATTTTTTAATTTTTTAATTTTAGTGGAGGCAAATGATAAAAAATAAAAAATAAAATAACTATATATACAATATAAACTCTATGGCCATAGTTGATATTTCAAATTTTTAATAGGGGCAGCTGCCTCAGCTACCTCACTAGCCACCATGTAGATCTGTTTCTATTAACGACCCTCTAGAGATTTACCCTGTGAGGCAAAATAACACGTGGGGCAATGAAAGCTTATCATGTATACCTAAAATGATATATTGAAGAGAATAACCCCACAATGATAAATCCCCTTGCCATGTAACTCTGGAGGGATAGAGAATGCAGCTTCTCCCACAAAAGACCCACAATGGGACCCAATCTACAGTACCTTATCCTAGGTGAACATAGAATGAATAGTACGTATTTTATTGTAACCACCAACTTGGGGCTTCAACCTCACGCCTATCCACTCATTGTCGAAATGAAAAACTATTGCCCTATCCAATGGTTGTCAAAGCATTTAATAGTCATTAATAAATTTTCACATACCTAAAATTCCAAAATTTAAAATCTCCTAATAGGATCTAGATCTTACAAAATTATTTTTTAAAAATAAAAATAATTATAATTTGATTAATTCTAGTTTAAAATTACAAATTTGCTCCTACCACTTCACCTAGTTGCGAACCTATGGGATGGGCAGTAGGCAGT
Source organism: Dioscorea alata (assembly GCA_020875875.1). NCBI lineage: Eukaryota > Viridiplantae > Streptophyta > Magnoliopsida > Dioscoreales > Dioscoreaceae > Dioscorea > Dioscorea alata. The sequence goes on from CM037020.1 coordinate 764,461, forward strand.
GATGTCAAATGCGCCGATCTGGCCTAGGATCTGTGTGTGCCCAGGCCGCGGCACGACCCACCTGCCACTAAGGTTGGCCCAGCATGTGGCCTGACCCAGTCATATTTTATTTATAATTTTTATTTTAAACCCCAAAAATATTTAAAAAAACTCCTAAAATTACCAAAAAGTACTAGAAAAAATGGAAAATTTCTAGAAACATAAAAGAGGGGTCCAAGCGGCCCTGCCCCCCTCGGCCCAGTGCCAATAGATCAGCAATGACTTGGCTTTGATCATTAATTAACTTTTCGTCTTATTTAAAATAATTATTTTTTTTTTCAATTAATAGAGGTAGTGCACAAGTAAAATTCGCATTAGAGTAACACAATGAGCCGTTGAAAGAATTAAACGCATCTTTCTCCTGAATTTTTTTTATCTTCAGCATATCCTCTAACATTATTTAAAAGGACCAATAATTTGTTCATAGTTTAATCCTACATTAGCTAATTGAGAAAGTATTTATGTAGATATAAGGGTGGGCTAACTTTGGGCAGTTCTTTTGAGAATGTAGATCCCACCCTTGTATGCATAACAATGGTGATTTCATTGAGATTGGTCAATGTAGGACCCGGTCAAATCTGACAGACCGCTCAAACAGACTAGTTGACTGCACGCTAAAGCCTGACAAAGACTTTAGACTTTGATCGGGATTACTATGTAATAGACCCTTTAGTCCCATATCGGCTAATTAAAAAAATATCCATATGTATATAAAGGTACAATTAACCCTCATTTTTGGACCGATTTTATGACGATGTGAATCCCACACTTGTGTACATAACATCCTTTTGTGGGTTAGATAAAACTCATTTAAAATTGACAACACACCCAATCCACTAGCACTAACAAATGACAGATGCAACAACAAAACCAGCTAAGTTAACATTCAATTCATTAAAAACCTATTGAGAAATCCATTCACCTTTCAAAATATTAATGCCAGTTAATTGAAAGACAATTGCCAAGGTTACTTGGGCAATGTTATAGTTTACAACAAGTGTTGTGTGGTCTCAGGGGCCAAATCAAAACAAAACGCAGTTGTTAAACTTTGGATTCAAATTTTTAATCTAAAATATAAGCATTTTAATCTGTGGAATTGTGCCAAAATTCTTAATTCTCTCATTGTTTCTACAAATCCATTTGCAAAGTGGCTTACTCTATTTGTCAGAATCTGTAGATCAATAGGTGCAAACCTTATTCTATAAATATTTGGAATGATCCTTGGGTGTATGATATTCCACTTGCTTATTTTTATACCCATAATATTGGCAAAAAAAGGATTAAAATAGATTATTTTCCCTACTCCATGTCCAATCATCCCAAATTTGTAACAATATACATAAAGGCATTCATTCAATATATACAACAATAAACACTTTCCGTTTAGTTTTTAGGATTTAGCCACGGAATCAAGTCCGTCGCTAATCCTTTCTAATTTCAGAAACGGTACTAATTAAATAAGCAATAAGGCTATTAGGAACCTAAACATTCTGTTTCTAATAGTTTATAACTGAATTAGCAATAAATTGAAAACGGAAAAAGCTATTTCTAAACTATAATTTTCTTGTAGTGTTCTTCTCACTTGAGCTAATCAGATTCCAAACCTTAAAATGATTTAGTAAGATCAAGTTCCACGAAAAAAAAAACCTTTGCAAACCTTACCTTCTCTAAGGTGCTAATCTAATCATTCATCTTAATTAGCTTTTCCAAACTTTGAAGCAATCACAACAATCAAAGTCCCAGTATTATATAGGCAAGAAATACAATTTAAAGTCAAAATGCTACAAAAAAAAAGAAATTTTTCAAAGGATAGCAAGAAAATTTTATTCTATTGAAAGAGGTGAAGGACCATATCCATAATTATTCAAGGTCAGCCAAAGAACATCTTATTCCGAAAGTCCTCAAATTCACGCTTGATGCAGTAAAACCCATGCGACAATATCAGTAATAATAAATTTTCCCTATCCCCAAATATTCCGGAGAATATCCTTTAGTTAATAGAGAAAAAGAGCCTTAACCTACTGGGAAACTTACCACCTTCCGAGCGAGCCTAATGTAACAGATTGTCATGCTTAGGATTTTGGTGATAGCAGCTCTAGATTTTTCTAGTATTTTTGTCAATAATAAAGTTGAATGTGGATGATGATCTCGAGCAATAAAAGCTAAGACAGATTAAAGATTGGGACTAGAAGATTTGCATTACCCCTAGAGGATCCTCCAACCATTCCTTGGGGAGTGGCTCCAACGAGGAAGCGAGACAAGCGGGCTTTGGCTCCCTGAGGGGGAGCAAGATGGGTGTTTGATGTTAGGGACGCAATAGCTCAGGTCTATAGTTCTACATCACCTGTGGGAGCTAATCCCTCCATTCTTATATACCCATACTAAATATTCTCTGTAACTCGGATTATGGAGAAGTTAGGATGGTGGGTTCCCATATTAATATGGCATCAGAGATGTAGGTCCCCTGTGCCTGTGATCGGTTATGACTAGTATCTTGAGTCCCACATCTGCTGTGGGCCTAGGGGTATTAGAGACGCAATGGATCAGGTCAATAGTCCCATATCGCCTATGGGAGCTAATCCCTCTAGTCTTATATATCCATACCAAACCTTCCCTGTAACTCGGGTTATGGAGAAATTAGGGTGGTAGGTCCCTATATTAATATTTGACAGCCATAACAATTGCTGCATTCATGGCGGTTCTTGGGCAGTTAGCTACATTTTGTTGTTCTGGTGGGAGATCTGGACAGAGATGAACTCCAGTCTGATGACACGCTTGGACACAAGCTTGGCCTGTGTACATTCTTTCTCCGTAAGAATTCCTATTGAGTCTCTCCGACCCTTGAGAAGTACCTACAATTCAGCATGAAAGTTTCAGTCTTTAAAGATTGCAAGGAAAAAAAACAGTGGCCAAATGAACAGCTGTATATAAGTTATTGTTTCATGACAATCTACCAAAAAAAAAAAGTTATTCCTCACTATCTACATCTCTGCAACTTCATCTCCTTCTAACAATGTACACTCTAATCTGCCTCCCTAACCATGCTCCACAACAACATCACAACACAGTTTCACTTCTCACACAGCTCAAAAATGAGAAAAGATTTCAGTTTTGGTTATGGTCTTATGTTTTCAAGCATTCACATTTGATTTGAACCAGCTGAACTTGCTTCTTCATCAGCCCGTCTCTTTTCCCGCAAGTTCTCCCCCCATTTCTTTGCCTCTGCTATGGCTCGCTCTCGATCGAAGTCCTTGTTTTTCAGTATCCCATTATTCGCTCTTGGAGCATCTTCTTTTCCTGACTCCTTCAAATTCTTTCTGTATTCTGATGCCCCTTCAGTTTCATTCTTGGAAACACGTGATGTGCCTTGACTTCTGGCATTATGCTTAGGATCATATGACTGATTCGCCAAAAAGGAGAAAGCAGTAACTACATCAGCAATGGGTGGGCGGCCAGCTGCCTCTTCTTGAGTGCACATTGAGGCCACCGAAAGAGCTTGGTATAATCCACGCATAGGATATCTATCGTTTAACTTGGGATCAACCAGCTTCGGAATTTGTCTTCGGTCACTCATCATTGTTCGTGCCTGCAATTATTTCATTATCAAAGATGCTTTATCTGAATGACTTGAATTCAATTAGTATTCCCTAATGAGCTTCATGTTCGTAAACAGTTAAGTTCGATGGCTAAAATGATGAATGAAGTGTGATAATATATTAGTACAAAATTTATAAAGACTAGGATAAACATCTGAATCAACTTACCCATGAAACAAGATTCCGTTCAGCATGTGGCCGGTTCTGGTCCACTGCTCTTAGTCCAGTAATCAACTCCAATAATACAACACCAAAACTGTAGACATCTGACTTAACTGTTAGTTGCCCTGTCAGAGCATACTCTGGAGCACAGTACCCATAAGTTCCCATCACCCTTGTTGAAACATGAGATTTGTCACCGACAGGACCAAGTTTTGCCAACCCAAAATCAGAAAGCTTTGGATTGAACTCCCGATCCAATAATATGTTGGATGATTTGAGGTCCCTATAGATTACCCGGGGAACAGCCTTGTTGTGCAGGTATTCCAAACCTTTCGCCGTACCAGCAGCAATCTTCATCCTTGTAATCCAGTCCAAAGGTTCCCTGTCAGGAGGAAGTTCTGCAAAATAAAACATTAGCATTCACATTTAGCATCTTAGCCAAATACATAGATACAATCTCCATTTGAACAGTAGCCAAAATGAAGGGTATGAGCACACATAACCTTTAGCAAACTAATCAAAGTTCCTAAATAATTGAAATAGTAGGCAATAAATTTATATTGTCAACATGATGTATTGCTGTTGGTGATTCTTGAGATTATACCAAGACTTTTCAAACAACTTGATTTATATTAAAAAAAACAATGAAAAATGTAAAACTCATGCCACTCTTTCTCAAAATCATGTATCCATCTCTAGATTTTACAAGTGTTCCTCATCTTGGCACAAGAAAACGGCAACATCATTTTTACATGTGCTATAGCTCAAAAATCTAGCAGAAGATGGTGCCATCCTATCATATTTTGTCTCTGTAGCATATTACATAAATTGCAGATTTCTAAGTTTGGGCTTCATCACAACTAAAAAATCTAATGTAATTAAAACTTCAAACTCCTTATCAAACCGTAAATTTCATGTAGAATAACTTTGTACACTTAATAACTCATGTGAGAAATGTACGAATCTCTAACTAAATCTGGAGGCATAATCAGATAGATTATATGATTGTCTTCACAGGATCATATGGCCCACACAAATAACAAGCAGCGCAGAAAGGATTCAATAGCATATAATTACGAACGCATTATCAGAAACTCAGGTAAGACCATAAGATGCATATAAATCTCTAACTATATTTCAGGTGGTTAATTGTAGGTAACTAACTTTATAGGACGCAAAAAATAAGATGATTAATGGTGTTTCTATTCTTAAATAGTCCATTTACAAAATTTATATTTCAGGCGGTTAATAGCTACTAATCTGATTTATCCACTGTTCTTAATATCCACAGAACACAAAAGGTGGCAAACCAAAAATATGACAAGAACTAAAGATAGCTATTAAGAAATTCTCTTCTCTAATATTTCCTAGTTAAATGCTGAAGGAATATGCCGACATCTCAAGTGACTGGCAACCGTTTTGCATACAAAAGTTTTCAGCCTTATGGTATATGCTTTCTTGATCATAAACACAGAGACTTCGTATGCATGAACCCTAAGACACTTAGAAAGGAAGCTGGAGATAGATTTGTGTCTAGTAATTGACAGGAATTATTCTTTTTTCTTTTTTCAGATATAACAACGATTAGCATTTTTCAAGAAATTTTTATGAAGTAACACATTGATTGAGCTTCTTAATATGCAGGTGAAGAAAAGAGTAGCAACTTTCGACATAAGCTAAGTTGGAGTCAGATTCGTGTTTAGTATTTAACAGGAAATATTCTTTTTCAGATACGACAAGAATTGGTGTTTTTCAAAAAAAAAAAAATTATGATATAGCACATTGATTGAGCTTCTACATATGCAGTTCAAGAAAAAGAATAGCAACTTCCAACATGAGCTAAAACCAATTTAGCAGCGTCCTGACACAGAGAGCGTACCAAGTAAATGATCATCCAATGAGCCCAAGGGCATATACTCATACACAAGAAGACGTTGATCTCCATCCCCACAATAACCAATAAGATTAACTAGATTAGGATGCTGTAGTAAGCTGAGCACCAGAACCTCCACCAGAAACTCCTGATTTCCTTGAAATCCATTATGGTTTAGTTTCTTCACAGCTACTTCCTGCAGCCAAGAAAACAACTCTACCATGGAAAATTAACCAAAAGTATCAAGAAATCACTCAATTATGTAAATCTAAAAGGATATTCCTACCTATACATCATGGTTGGAGAAATCAAAAGATTTTAATTGAAAACTTTACCTGCCCAGTGCTCTCAAGATGCCCTCTATAAACCCAACCAAATCCCCCCTCCCCTAATAAGCACTCTTGCCTAAAATTCCTTGTTGCAGCAGCAAGCTCCCTAAATGTGAATGTTCTCGCAGAGATATTCAAACCAGAACCATCCAGCTGCTGAACCTTTTCTTCTCTATTTGTATCCATTTTTCGTTCAGGTTCCGGCCTCTCAGCCCCTGTAATTCCATCAAAAGTAGAGTAAGGAAACATCTGCAATCAGAATCAAAATTCTAATACTCCCTTGCGTATTGCCGTAAGGAACACAATACAATAAAAACCAACAAAAACTAGAAACTCAAACTGAGAAACCGCAAGATCAAAGATCATGAGTTCAGGCCACTTTATCAAATTAAATGGAGTCCAATACATAAAATAGTTCATGATCAGATCAAATGAAATCCTGAGCTCCATCATACTATAAAAAATCAAAACACAAGTAGAAGTAAAATACCAAAATCCTGAATGAGATCCAGTTGAGAAAAGCCATCAAATTTTAGTATATTCACAAGGACCAAAAACCAAAACTCAAGAGGAAAAAGGAAAACCAAGTCAAGCAAGCATCTTGAACTCCATTTTGAGCTAAATCCTTCAAAAATCATACATATTTCAATCCAACCATCTCAACCAACAACAATAAAAAATAAACTTCAAAAAAACAACATCTTCCTTCCTTTTTCTCCACATACAAACCTATAAAACCCTAATAATCTCAAAAAATGAAAATCAAATCACCACTTAAAATCAAAAATTAAAAATTATATATATAAATACCTAAAGATAGCCTCTCAACTTGCGGAGCCGCCATGGGCAACTCCTCTTGTTTATCATCTCCTCCATTCCCATCAACAATCCGCTTCTCCTCCACGGAATCGAAGCATGAACAGCAGAACATGGCTCAAATCAGAACTAAAACCCACCAAAAAACCCGATTTTTCATACAACTCCCCACAATCCCATCCTCCTCGGCATCAAATCCAATCCAAATTCCTCAATTTCAGCTTCAAATCAACAAATTTTCTCAAAAAACAAAAATGAAATTTTGAGGGCAAATGACAACACATGAGTTTTTTATAAACGCGGGATGGTGAGGATAAGATGTCATGCAGGTTCACTCTAACTTAAAAGTGAGACCAATATGAAAAGAAGTCTCCTCACTCCTTATCATGTGCCATCATGTTTGATCTAAAATCTCTGCAGGTACACGTGACACAATTAATTTTATGCTTTGATAGTTATTAATGAAAAGCAATGAACTTTAATGCTCTTTTATCAAGTATTTATGGAATTATTACTTGAAATAAATTTTTTCATGTGAATATATCAATGTTGTTATTTTCATTGATGTCATTAATTAACCAAATATTGCAAGATATTTATGGATATTTTTATTTTTAGATATTGACAATAAATTTGAATGTAAGCCGTTTCTAGTCTCGTCTTCACACCTAACAAGTCAATAAGTCAAATTTTGGATTTTTTAAATTAATGATTCTAATATATATATATATATATATATAATTTTTTTTCTTTTCCCATGTGAAGACTTATAGAGCAGCAAGAATATACCCAATAAGCTGCGCTTGATGATGTATTGATGTTTATAAAAGTTTAATATAAAATCTCTATTTTTCTTTTCCTTCAAGTATTTTCAAATATCCACAAAAAAAAATTAAATACCTTCCTAGTCCTTTAAATTTTTAGAATTTTATTTTATAAATCAAAATAACTATAACTTAAATCTTTTTACTGACGAGGATATGACTATTTAGTTTTTCTTTCCTCTGGGCTCTCCGGTCGTGTTTTGTTCCTGTTATTTGTTTTTTTTTTTTTTTTTTTTGCTTGTTGTACACTTCTCCCCCACACCTATTGGACCCTGACTGTACTTCTTTTTGGTTTTTAATGAATATGGTTTATCCACTTTATTAAAAAAAAAATTCTTTTAAATTATCCGCAAACCCACTCATATCAATGTTAATAAAATTCTAGTTCTTACCGTTCATATATTATGGTATGTATACCATACCCGCTCATTATATATGAATGATGAGATTCCATTAATACAGAGCTAATTCCAATAAACTATCTTCACTTCCTCTTTTTCATTTAATTTTCCACCTAATCAACAATAGCAAATAAGACTATATTAATATCTGCAAGCAGAATTTTGTTCCCTCACTGATTACAGTTGTAGAAAAATGCCTACAACACTAGAGTAAACAAGTAAATAGGTGCTCATGTATGAATGATTCTTTTTTAAAAATATTATATACTATTCAAGTCTTTTTCTTGAATGAAGTGGCATAACTTGATAAAATTGTCTCAATCTTTTTCATATACTATTGATTGTATGGACATGTCAATTATGAATATATTCCAAGTTTCACATGACTTTAGAACGTTTCTTAAGTTCTAAAGCCATGTGGCCTAAAATGACAAACCTATCCATTTCTCTCCTACCCACTCACCATCCTTCATGCCATAATCCTCTCTCAAAAGCATAAAGTTTACTCATATATTTATGTGTGAACTTAGAAAATAGAATAGAGAGGGTGAGTTATTTATTATGCTTTGAGTTTTTTTTTTCTTTTAATAAAATGGATATATTTATTATACTTATTAAATAAAGCTATCAATATGTTTTTAATTAAAAAAATATTTCACTCAAAATTATTAATTAATTGTCCATTTTGATCCTTTCATGTTATTAATATTATATGTTACATCATCAAATGTGGAAGGATGGTTTTTCAATGGACGTGAGAAGGTGAGAGCTATTTTTCTTTTTTCTTTTTTTCTTTTTTTATCTTTACTCTAAATATAACTCTAATACTTTAACAACAACAACAATTCATTAATCCTAACTATTCGGAATCAATTATATAAGTCTATTCTTTCTACATTACTCTAACAAGGCCAAAAGATTAGATAAACTAGACCCAGATATATCATTATGTAAAGTTTATGTTAATTATTTTTTAAGTTCATTTCTCCCGCTTCTAAGACTTTCCATCAAGAGAGATTACATTTGTCTAATGGAAGCATCTACAAGTCATCGAAGAGCATGTTAATACAATTTTAACCTATTCTCTCCTAAGTTGTTAGTAATAGGTGCATTTCTTAAATTATTTTGAAGAAATTCATTATTTAATAAGCCTTCTTAATAATGGTTGATATAACTCTCGACATTCTTATCTCAACTGCGCCCATTATTTAGGTATGTACATTGTTTATTAATCGCCCAAAATTTTTCTCTATATATCATAGTTGGCCTAATAACTATTTTATAAAATTTATCTTTCAATCAAAGAGGTATTTTATGATCACATAAAAACATATAAGCTCCGCTCCTACCTTAATTTTTTTTTTTTGCAACAAGTTTTATAATTTCCCATCATCTTGGATTATAAAGTCTAGATACTAAAAACTTCTACTCCTTCATACTTTATTATTGGAATTACAATTTGAATATTTTGTCTTTACTCAACTTAATTGATAATCTAATAGGCTATCTTATACGGAGGGTTGGGATAGAAATAAACAAGAAATGATTAAAAAAAAATTTACTCTCTTACCCTAACCCTTCTAGTACTCTCTCTCTCTCTCTTCTAAAACCCACAAAACTATATATATATATGGTAATTCTGCCTATTTTCATAGAGTTGATATCGTGTCCTGATATTATTTGGTCAGCTTCAAATATAAGATAGGATAACAAAATATTATATGATAGCTTATATGGTATACATCAAATACAATATGATACCGAGTTTATCTAATCCATATCCTTTACTATTTTTATCAAGTCCTTTTATTCTATTTGCCTTTATAATATCCACCAAATAAGCCCTTAGTTTCTATAGTGTTTTTCTACATCTTTAGTTTTAAGTTGGCACATTTCCCATTTTCATCAATCATTAGTTAAAAAAAAAATACATAGCATGAGATCAGATCTTAAATATACTTAATCAGTCAATCTGCAATTAAATAAATAGGTAAGAATTTAATATTCAACCTTGATATAGACATAATAAATAATTAGAACTCTATAATCTTTCCTCTACCATTTTAAAACTAATGATATAGTTGTCAAATATATCTTTCAATAGATTCGTATATCAAATTGTCACTACTTTCTTTTCTAAAGCCCAAAGTCTATGTTTAGACATTCTATTGAATGTTTTGTCTAGATCAATAAATATCACATGCAAGTATTTCTTCCTATTTTTATAAACTGTTTTAAAATACAAATTTTTTCTATAGTTGATTTTCTAAACATAAAACTAAATTCATTTTAAAAAAACACTTTTTTTTTTGGCATCTTAATTTTTACTCAATGATTCTCCGGCAAAACTTCTTAATGACCTATAAACAGTGGCGGAACCAAGACGCCATGATTGGGGGTTGAAGGCAAAGCATAAAAAAAAACATCCAACAAACCAATTATCTTAAATGAAAAATATAATTAAAAAAAACATAAACTCTAATTTAAACTATTGCTATTAGCTGTGCCGGTCAAGTGAGATATGTAATTAAGATAGGGCAATGCATCTCACTGGTTTCCAACTTTTGAAAATATTATCGAATCAATCCCTCGTGATATAAACAATCAAACTATCATTAATTTGCTTTAACATTTATGTTATTATTATATTATAACAACTATCGCAATTTGCTATAATACGTCATCAACTTAATTTTTTTAATTGCTAAATTTTTTTATAAATTTAATAAAAATTTAATAATATTTTTTTTATTTTTTATAAATTTTTATTAACATTTAGAAACCCATGCAATGTTTTTAAAATAAAATTTGGAACTCAAAAAACTGCGGAAGTGACACTAATTAATTTTTTTACTTTAAATTTTTTATAAATTTAATAACATTTTCTTTAAGGTTTATAAATTTTTATTAAATTTTGAAAACTCTTATAATCTACTTAAAATAAAAAATAGAATTTAAAATTTTCTTTAAGGTTTATAAAATTTTATTAAATTTTGAAAACTCCTATAATTTATTTAAAATAAAAAAATAAATTTAAAAAATATTGGCCTATCGATAGCAGCAGGTTCAAACCAAGGCCAACAAAATTGACATGACTTTCAATAAAGTCCACTAATCACCCTTATCACACTCATATGTTTTTTCATACAACTTCCCAACAAAAAGATATTATTAATTTATTTAATTGAACAACTATAAACATTTTTAGGAATACTTGATGATAAACTCGCTGGTGCCGGTGCCGGTGCCAGGGCCTGAAGTCTCTCTAGCTCCACCTTGGTTCCGCCCCAGCCCACAAATTTACTTCAACAATTATTATTTCATGACAAAATATCATCTTTATTTTTATAAATAAATACTGAAATACTTTTCTCGCGTTGTGCGCTGTTATCTGATACTTACATTTCTTTAAAAAAATATTAAAATAATAATATTTTAATTTAAATAATGGTTGATATGGTACAGTGAACTAACAAGATGTGGAAAGGAGGAGTGAAGCATAGTACTTCATTAAAAAATGTATATATTTTATCTTTGTTCTGAGCTTTTGATGGACCACTTTAAGATATCCAGGTCACGACGAATAAAATTCTGCCACGTAGCAGTTAGGGAATGAACACGTGGCACAACAGTATGGACGGCAGTTAACGTGATCCACCGACAAAATTTTAATACTGAGGCATATCACATGCTCCCGCATTCCAAGATCTTGACTCATAATTTTCTTTATTATCTAAAAGCAAAAATATTTTTTTTTAAGAATTTAAAAACCGGACTAGTTGATGAACCGGTTGACCAACCGGTTCACGGTTCAACCGGTCCAACCGGTTCGACCGGCCGGTTCAATGATTTTATGTTTTTTTAATTTTTTTAAATAAATAAAATTTTACAAAAGAAAGAAAAGTTCAAAAAATTATAAAAAATCCCAAAAAATCAGAAAAATGGGTAAAAATAGAAATTTAATAAATATAACTACAAAATTTAAATTTTATTATTTTTACTAGCTCACAAGTCATAATCCCTATGAGAAACAAATTTTATTTTTAAAATACAAATATAAAACTACAAGTCTACAAGACTCAAGACAAGAGTCAAATTGCTTTTATAAGGTCACAAGTGTCAAATGTCAATTCTACATAAAATTGAATTTTTCAAAATACAAATATACAAAGATACAACTATACAAAAAAGTATTCAAAAATAAATAATTAAATAAAATATAAGTATACAATAACAACAAAAAAATAACAATAAAAAATGAGAAATATAATAAAATACAAGTATATAATATCTTGCTTTTTTTTTGAACATATTTAACTTTAAAAATTAAAAAAAAAATACATTAACCGACCGGTTCGGATTATTTAGTGTTTAATATATTTAACCGGATCGGTTTATTGGCCGGTTCCCGGTTCAACCGGTTGAACTGGCCGGTCCAGTCCTGTTTTTACAACCTTGATTTTTTTAGTCCAGCAAAAATTATTTCATAAGAAGAAATTCACAATCAAATCATGTTAAACATAATTTAATTAAGTGCTTGAAATTATATATTACAACCAAAAGATTAATTTCCTACGTGAAGTTTTTTGCAAGTTAAAATTCTGATCAAACATGAGACAAAGGAGGTTTCTGAACATCAACTAAGAAACATTTTGCTTCTACTCCTGCTAATTATTATACATTGACATTGACATTCACATCTCAGATAAGGTGGAACCAAAAACAAAATTCATTGATGAGATACTAATAACTTATACATTGATTTGAATTGTAACACTTTCATCATCTGTATATAAAATTTATACCAAATTAGTTACTTCATTGACTTTCAAGTATTATATTCTACAGATACTCAATTCAAGATATAAGCACATAAACTCAAAATGCACTTGGGAATTAATTAAAGTATTGATATTAGAAAACTTTTCTAGACAAAAATATAAAAACATTCATTGTGTTTCTGCATCCCTTCTGTCCTTCTCATGGAAGTTATACTTTTTTTTTAAGAGATTTGAAGAACCCTAATAGAGAATGATATGAAGTCTATTAAGGGTATGTTTGAAGATGCGCCTAATGATGGCAAGATTTGGATGATGGATTGAAGATCCTTGAAGACCAAACTTGGGTGAAGTGAAGACTAAGTTTGGCAAGTTCCATGAAGACGCACATAGGACGTGCGCCCCTTGCGAGGGGGCTGTGTGGTGAGGAGCTGAAGAGGGAGGTTAGTTGCTGGTAGGTTCGGATCAGGTGATCGAGCTACATTGACTCAGATAGGGTGTCTTGAGGTCGCTTAACAATGGAGCCAGAATTCAGCCAAGCCAACAGTCAGGGCCAATGTTGCAACAAATGTTACAACATAAGTTACGACATCTAATTTCGGAAGGTTCCAAAGTTAGAAGCCACGGAGATTCTAAAAAAGGGTATGCGCTATATTTGGGACGTTGAGGCGTCTATATATACTACCTTGGTCTAGGATTGGGTACGACTCTTGAAAGAGGGAGTAGGGAGGTACCGGACAATCTAGAGAGGGTAGTATTCTTGTATTGTGAGAGAGTGACAAGTGTGTTTTGTACTCTTCTATCTTTTACCCCTTTTTAGTGGATTGTTGATCTCCGGGCATGGCCCCCCAGATGTAGGCAAGTGGATGCCGAACTGGGTTACCAACGTCTTGTGTCTCTTCTTGTGTGGTTTGTGTTTGCTTTTCTTGAGTGCTTAAGTGAGTGAGTGTTCCTCTAAGTTCACAAACCCTAACCGACGGAACTAACACTTTTTTTTTTAAGGCCCTCCATCAGTACCCTTGTTAGTCAGTTGGGGCCTTGACCTAGCTCTGGCTACAGCCCCTTTACCTTCCTTAGTGACCAATTTTTTCCCTTTGTGCCTATTGTCACCCTCAACCCCTCAACCATTATCCTCCCATGAAGCTCAGGTGTGGAAATCACCTACAACAAAATTTGATGTCAATTTTTGTGAAGCTGTACAATGTGAAGAGGAAAATCTGAAATGATTATTATTAAGATGCCTTACTTGTGACAAAGAATCTTGTGATCCATGTGAGTGACTTGCTTGTATTGATTCAACTGTTTCAACTAGAGTTTGGTTCATTTTTGCAGTTGCACTTTCATTATTACCCTGTCAGAGAGTAAATTAATACCATAAAACAAGTTCAAAGAAAATATAAATTAAATTAATTAACTTTACATGTCTGTTCTACCCAATGGCAACCCCATCTTGACTCCCAGTTGTATTACCCCTGTTAGCCTGAAAATTGAAATGATGATGTAAATAATGTATAATGATTTAAATAATTGGATCCATTTAGATGGGAAGCTTACCTGATTAGCATGAAATTTTTTATTATGGCCTTTGTCACCACACAAACCACATCTAACATGGCCTCATTTTTTGCTCACCTTCCCATTTGTGAAGCCACTCACTTCTTCACCAAATTCTTTCCTTCTCAACATTGTCATCCTGCCCTTTTTCTTATTAACTACCAATGGTAGTATCATGGGCCCTTGGTCACTTTTAGGCCATTGATTCCTGCCATGGGTTGGGTTTAAGGTGTGCCCATATGTTGATAATTAAGTATGTGCTTACACTATAGCATTGATGGATATAGGTTTCAGGTCTTTTATTATTGTAATATATAACTGTCATTGCATGACTACATAGTAGTCTTGTTAACTGCCAAAGACTCTATTAGGAATCCCAAAAAATCATTTAGAGACTGAATGGTTTGAGGACAAGTGTTAGTGCTTAACAGCCTCATTAACTTGTAGCTCAAGTTGCTCTAAAATTACCAATAGTATATAGTTTACTAAACCCATAGAATCAATGCTATGATACTAAGCCAATGAATACTATGATTAATCATACTAAAGCAATTATTAACATACATAAGCTTCACCACACTTCATAATATAGAAATGAATAACACCAACAAGCTTCACCTCAATTCATAACTATTCAATAAAAACACTCCCATGCAAAATTAAATTGCTTGACTTGAACAAGCTAAAAAGGAAAAACTGTAGGGAATGAGTAAGCCTAAACAAAATTAAGGCTAAACATACTAAGGCAGCTAATAGGCTTGTACAAATTACTTGAATAATTAACACCAACAAGCTTCACCACACTTCATAATATAGAAATGATAAACAACAGCAAGCTTCATCACAATTCATAACCATTCAATAAACATACACCCATACAAAATTAAATTGCTTGACTTGAAAAGGCTTAAAAAGGAAAAACTATAGGAAATGAGTAAGCCTAAACAAAATTAAGCCTAATCATACTAAGGCAGCTTGTACAAATTAAGCCTAATCAGGATGGGTAAACATTATGAAAGGATTACTTTACTTTTTATTGAATGATTATTTAAGTCAAGCTTCACAATTCATAATCATTCAATAAAATTAAATTTCTTGAACTGAATAAGGTTAACCATGAAAAACTACAGGCAATAAGAAGCCTAATCATAATTAATAATCCTAATCATATTAAGGCAACTAATAGCCTTGTACAAATTACCTAAGATAATTGAATTCTCAATATATGTAAACATTATGAATGATTATTCAAGTCAAGCTTCAGCACAATTCAAAATCATTCAATAAAAAATACACAAATGCAAAATGGACAAAAATAGTATCTCTAATGGATTGGTGAGTGATTAAAAAAAATACAGATGTGCGAAGAAAAAAAAAACTACAAAATCAACTCCACAATCTCAATTTCAATGGGCATGCAACTCGAACCCCATTAAGCTTAGAAGACAAACCATTCTTTACAGTCCTTTCTTATAAGCTCGACAATCAAAAAAATACTGGACAAGTCTCTTTGTAAATTAACATGATAACACATATAAACTAACTGAAAAGCTAAATCTACACCTTAGCAACAGATGCAAGGTTTAGGGCTTCACCAAAATTGAAGGCACTTACAATACTCTGGATCTTCTTCACCATCACGTCGAATCTTCCAACTCACCGACATTTTTAATGCATCCAAGCTCCTCTTCGTCTTCAACATTTATTTGCTTTTCCTCCAGATAGTCGTCACTCCCTTGTTATCCTACTCAGGTGATGAAAACAAAGTGAAAGAAGCTTGGACAAGGGAATATATTTTAATGATGATGTAGGTAACAGGGCACTGCTGACGTGGCGCCGGTGACCTGACTGGACATTTCACAGTGTTCACATCAACTAATGAAGCCGGTAATCCTTCAGGTGAGCTACATTTGAAATAATTAATGACTTTAGTGAACATTTAGAAACAAATCAAACTTGAGTGATCAAAATGAAATTTGACCAAACTTTAGTGATTTACTAAAAAAATATTAAACCAATTTTTGTTTTATAAATTCTCAGACAACTAAGACTGGGTTATGTAAAATAATGAATTTCAAATTATAAATAAAATCTAAAATTGGAAAACCATAATAATAAATAGAATCATCTTTAGTAATAAAAGATTTAAATTATTCTATTATTATCGTCTTAAAATATTAAACTAATAAAGTGGGTCTCATGGAAGTTTAGGTTGCTTTAAATAAATTATTTCAAGTTTAAATTTTATGTATTTAAAAAAATGTTTTATCACTTAGATCAGAGACAAATATATGTACTAAATCTAATTTATCAAATGTCTAAAATTCTATTTATTTTTACTTTAAATTTGAATTAATTTCTTGTTCTCTACATTTATTTGGTTGAATATTGAATATCAATTAAATTATAATTTGGAACAATAGTGTGGCTATGGAGAGATAGGGGGAAAATGCCAACGACCAATTGGTCTATTGGCACTGGGTCCCCTGTGTAGGGTCTTCGCCTCAGGTGACGAGCTGGACGTTCTCCCCGGTTCGAAACCTAGCACACGCAAGGTGAGAGCACGGTTCGGGTGTTGAGCACGGCTCCCCCACGTGTCCACCCATGAGGTCCGGCGCTAATTGTCTTTCTCAAAAAAAAAAAAAAAAAAAAAAAATAGGGGGAAAATCAACAAAATATTATTATTATTATTATTATTATTTCACAAAATAAGTTACACGATAGTAACTAAAACATAAAGTGAACAAAAATAAACAACGACCAACTAACCAAACAACACAACCGGAAAAAAAAAAAAAACAAAAAAACAAAAGCAAAAAGTTCAAAAGCAAAGTCCAGCTTCTACTATCACTTAATGATCTAGTGAGGAGGGTCCATCCCTTATGATATAGAGAGAAGCCAAGATTATACATAACTTGCCAAACAGTCTTCTAATTCAATGAAATTTCTTGGAATATGATTCAAGGTAACCATTAAGGATTGGTTCAACAATTCTTTTATGTCATCAATAATGTTATTAAGTCTCCAGGCTACTCTTCTATCCACTTGCTTAAGAGTATCCAGCTAACTCTACCAGTCTGTTCGTATAACCAACCTCTGATGGATCTAATGGGTATAAACATTGTAAAAACCCTGGATCTTCTTGTTTGGAGATTACTTAGGAACAAAGAAAAGTGGTGGAAGCATATCTTCACTTGAATCCATTTATTAGGACGAAGATGATTGGGTCTTATGGTTCTTCTCACTGATCACACGCAGAGAGGGGAGATGAAAACCCTAATTCTGAATCTCAGATCTTTGTGTGCTCAGTTAAGGACCACACACTATTTATAAAAAATCTTTATGGGGCTAATTACAAGTCTGCTCATTATAGACTTGGCGTTTTTGCACCATGAATTCTACACATCATATGATTAAATATGTAAATCCACACATTTAAAATTAGATAATTAGGCCCCTATTCAAACTTGAATTAGATCACAACAATTTGGTCCATTCAAAATTTAAATATAATAAGATATACACAATTATAAACATTAGTTGTGTATGTCTACACAACTTATGCGCATAAGTCCTTATATCCTTACATAACGTGTGGTCCACAACCCAACAACCTCAAGTTTTTATGCAAAAGTCTCCCGAAACTCTAAGTATGAGTAAGGCTTTTGTATGTAAGCTAGACTCACAAGATACATTACAACATCCTACAAAAATGATAAATTTCCAATTAGCCACAAAAATAAATCTAATTCCACTACTCGTTGTTTCATTGGACCATGAGGCATCACAAAGAAAGGAAAAATTATATTTAGAATGCAGGAAAGAGCAAAACTCCCTAATATAATTAGCCTATTGCTTTGAGTGATCCATTGATTGCTTGATGGCCAATTGCCCAATTCTTTGAAAAATCAAGACTCACACCATTGGAAGTAAATCTACATCTTGCTTTCCATATTGTCTAAGCACATGTTGTTATAATTGCTTTAAGCATCTTGTCTCCAATTCTATAGCTGAAGCCTGAATGTCAGTAAAAGCTAATTATCTTCTGTATATCGTTGAATCCTACTTAAAAAAAATAACTGCAAAATTCTCAACAATATTTTCTCAGATATTGGATTTATTGAGATTCTAGAAATGTGGTCTGATGTCTCTAGAGTAAGACCACAAAAACCATAAGGCATGGGAGGGCAAATATTTAAACTATAGAGGAATGCAAATGTAGGAATTTTACCATGAAGCATTTTTTGCAAGAATAGTTTAACTCTTGTTTCAACCTTTAAATTTCACAAAGCTTTCCACTCCTTCTAGCTATCCTCTAGTTCCACACTCTTGTTCAAACGACTATAAATCACCCTAGCAACTTTGTTGTTTGAGACAGTAGGATACCACACTAAAAAATTAGTTGATTTTGAATAAACCTAAAATTAGTACAATTGTCCCTTTTTATATAAACCCCTAACAGACCTTGAATGGCTTCTAAGTTAAAGAGGTTTCTCATAGACATTGAGATCATTCAAATCCAAGTTTATATTTAATAAAAAGGTGGGTTGAGAGCTAGAGGGATGTCAAAAAGCCAAGGATCCCCCAAGAAGCTTGTAGTGTGAGGGGTGCAACAATTAAAAACTCCTCTATAAAAACCAGAGGATTTAGGAATTCTAAAAAGACTCCTAATATTAAAACAACCATATTTCAAATTAAAAATCTCAACCGAATGTTTTAGGAAAGGAGAGCTATTTTTATTGAGAGAGAGAGAGAGAGAGAGAGAGAGAGAGAGTATATTTATAAGTTTTAAGATTGTATTTGGATAACATCAATGATTCATTGCTTACCCAGTTGCATACCCATATTTGGATATGTATATGGGGTTAATGTTTACCGTTCATGGGTGCCCCCAAGGGGTAATCACCTTTCAACATATTTTGGATGGAATAGAGGGGGATGGAGGGGATATGTGCATAGAATACCTATTTTACCCCCTACCCCTAATACATCTATATATAGCAATGTATTAATATATTAATTTAATATAAATATATTAATACTAAAATAATTAATATTTAATTGTAATAATCATATAATGATTATATATTAAATAAATATTTAGTTCAAATACAAGTCATGGATTTAAATTTTAAATTATAATAATTACAATGATTAATATTTAACATAAATGATGTAATTTAGATATTTAATCATAATAATTAAAGTGATACGATACTTTTGGTCATGATGATATATTTAATTAATTGAAAATAAGTAATTTAAATAATAATATTTAAAAATATTTTATATTAAGAGAATAAAAGAAATTTTACTATATCATTTCATTAATTTTCCAATTCTTAGTAAATTACTCTTTTATTTTTCCCATTTTCAATAAATTATCCTTCTAACCAAACATAGTTTTCATTTTCATTACCCTTCTCATTCCCCCATTTCAATTCCGTAAAACTAAATGCATCATCAATGATATGGTAGTGCTGACGACATCTTGGTCTATTGGGACTAGGTTCCTTGCGTATGGTGTTTGTGTCCTTGCTGATGAGATGAGTTCAAACCTCAACTCAAGCAAGGTGAGAGCACATTTGGGTTGAGGTATTAACTTCTTGCATGTGCATGCACACTAGCTATCTACTATGTCAAAAAAAAAATAAAAATAAGGTAGTCCTCCGATTTTAGAATAATTTACATAAGTTCTTGAATTTACCATCAGAATGGCGTGGATGCCTAGTTGGAATCTACGTCATCATCTCTTATCTTTCCTACTCAACTAATATGAAATAAAATAAAAACAAAAACAATTCAAAAACCCTAGCACCATTGCTTTGCCTGTCTTTTTCTTCACGTTCTCGCCATATTCCTTGCTTGATCTACGTCTTTGTCTTCACGCCACCTTCTCAAGATGAGGGCATCGTAGTCCCATGCCATCTACTACCCATCCTATGTAGCTCAGCATCGAATTGCTTTCTTTTTGCTCTCTCTGTCTGTCTAGCTCTCTTTCTTTGTCAGTCAGTCGGTCTCTCTCTCTCAACCAATGATCCATGTGTATCATGACTCTACATCGGGCCCTTCGCCGTTTATTGTGCCATTGGTGAATTCTGGGGCTTTTGATCGAGCATTTTGTTGGTCGGGGCTTTGGTGGTGAGCAGGAGATGGTGCAATCAGGGCTTCAGTAAATCTGAATCCATCTTCTCAATCTAGTATGGGCTCTCAGGTGAGGTTATTTATAAGATCACCAAGCATGTTGGTTTGCTTGGTCAAATTGGTTTTTATAGTGTTGATGAAGTTGTTTTAGTTTCAAAAAAAAAAAATTTGGAATTCAAATTGGTATAGTAAGTGGAAAATAAAGTTCAATTTGTAAGAAGTTTATTTTTATTACAAAGGTATGAGATTTACATAGATAATATGGTTCTTCTCAATGGTACATTTCATCTTTATAATTCATCTAAATGAATACTAATATCTTATTTGGATATAATAGATAAAATACTACTTCAGCAATGCAAATCTAGTGATAACTTAATGCTTGATGAAGTTCATTAGTGAAGATTCAGAGGGATTTAGTAAGACATATGATATTGTTTCTCAGTTATTTTTTTTCTTTTTCTTTTTTTTTTTTTGAGAGGGATCCATTTCAAATTTTGGTACCTTGTCTTTCTATTTGGTTTGATTGTATATTACAAAACTAGTTGTATTTGAATAGTGGTTCTAAAACATTTTTGTAACCATTCATATTCATGCCTCTTGTGAGAAATTTAGTTTAGAAATTATAGCATGAGTTTGTGGTTTAAAATTTAAAAATAATTTGTAGGTACAACATTGCTTTGTTAGTTAAATGGCATGAAATTATTTCCCTAAAGTAATATAATTGCCACAATTTCTTTTTATTTATTTTTCTTGTGTTTGCAATCTCTGACATTCACTTCCTATTTGTGATATGGTTGGTTTCTTTGAAATGCCCAAGAATATATAACCTCAAAGTACTTTTTGTTCATTCTTAACTTGCATTTTAGCAAGAAGTCAAGACAAGAGAGATCTTTTTCCCCTATATTGTTATATTGTAGTGATTTTAATGACACCTCTTCATAGTTTATTTCCATAGTTACTTCTTTATCTTATAAGATCAAAGTTATTGCTTATTTATTTACTTTGCATTGTAAGTCGTATAAATCTTAATTTTGATTAAGTAGGTTATTATAGTTTTTTTTTTTTTTTGTTTTTTTGAGAAAAAGAGCTACAAAGTAG
The DNA here is from genome assembly GCA_020875875.1 of Dioscorea alata. Classification (NCBI taxonomy): domain Eukaryota; kingdom Viridiplantae; phylum Streptophyta; class Magnoliopsida; order Dioscoreales; family Dioscoreaceae; genus Dioscorea; species Dioscorea alata. The sequence goes on from CM037020.1 coordinate 786,078, forward strand.
CTAATTTATTGAAAAACCAGGATAGATTACACTAACCAGGAGAAACAAAAGCCTCTAGACAGAAAGCAACAAGACGAACAAAAAGGCAAAAAAAACTACAAAATTAGCTAACAAAAAGCCAAACTTTTCAACTACTTGCATAAGCCAATGGGGTTTTTCCATTCCCTCATAAAAAAGAGAGAGTTGAACCATCTAAAAACCTTTTCCAGCAATGAAGGCGGCAAGTCTGTTCCAGTCCCAAGGTATAAAGTCAATTTGAAGATTATTAATATGTTTGATAGTCTGGTTAATCTCCATGAGTATCTGAGAAAGGCACCAATTGATCTCATCTCCATCCCTTGAAGTGCTCTCCATAACATATGATCACTGATAAAGACTCTCTGATTGCAGTGTCGCTCCTGAGATATCCCAAAAACTCATAAGGTAAACTAGTGGGTTGTAAATGAACTAATATATTTGTTGAAAGCCCAAAAACTCGATTCATTAAGGGCTTAACTCGACTTCCTTATTAAGGTAAATGAGTGATTCTCTAGTGTGATTTCTAAGCTCATAAGGTAAACTAGTGGAACTTGAACACCACTAAGCTTGGCTTGTTAAGGCTCATTAACAACCCATTTATAGTATCATTAAAATCTCATTTATAAGAATTGTTAAAAGGCTTATTTATAAAAATTATTACTAAAATTGTTTATAATATCATTAATAAGCTCATTTATATAAAGTATTTATAGAATCGTTTATAGTAATATTAAATGGTTTTTTATAAGATCATTAATAGTAATCTGTTACAAAAATATTACACGTCATTTTAGTATAAATTTAAATAAAAAATAAAAGTTAATTTATAATTTTTATTATAGAAAGGTTTAATATTATTTTTAAAACAATATAGTTTTTATAAAAAGCAGTACTAATAATGTATTATTTATGAAAATGACCGAGCTTTAGCAAACTAATGAGCAGCGTCTAAGCCTCAGAATTTCATGAAGCTTGACATAGGCTCGAGCTCGGTTGAAGTAAGCTCAAGTTCATTTCAGGCTTGATTAAAGTAAACTTGAGTTCGGCACGGGCTCGATTAAAATAGTGACAAGACAAGCTTGACCATGGTCAAGCTTGGCTCGACTCATTTGCAGCCCTAGGTATATTAGCTGTTACAAAGAGATGACACACTAGTTTGAAGGGAGTAAGAGAGTCACATTTTTCATGTGGCATTGAGGAGATTATTCACAAGAGTCACAATATTTGAAGGAGTAGCGGAGATGATTTAGTAAAAGAAATTGAGATAATGATTGATGGAGTTGTTATGCTCGCTCAAAGCAAAAAATGAGGTTAGGATCAAAGCCAGGCTGATGAGGTGTTATGCCTTTTGGGATCGTTACAAAGGTAATGAGGCATCCATTAGAAGAGAGAGAGAGAGGGTGGATGGCATAGATGCCAAAGAAGCATTTGAGAAAATTGTTACATAAGCACTATTCATAAATTAATCTAAGGGGCTATTTGGTTACCCGTAAGTAGGTGTGATGTAATTTATTTTACAGGTAAAATGTCAACATGAGCTGTTTAGTTTGCTGTAAAAGGAAATATACAGTGAATTAAATTACGGATTTTGGGTGTTTTGCTGCATTTGGACTTACGACTAATTTGGCTCTAAGTCAAAATGCAGCATTTGGGTTGGAGTAAAGTAACCCCTCTCTTCTATGGGCTCCGGTTATCACGGGCCAAACAAGTGATCTCTTCTCCCTCCTGCGACCTCTTATCTCTCCTGTGAACTCTTCTCCTTCGGTTCCAGTCATCACCGGTTGAAGATTTCGGCTTCGGATTCAGGTCTGGCTCCGGTGGATGTGGATTAGGAGCCTAAGAAGATAGATCGGGAAAGGAGGTTTGCGGATCTGATTGGGGCGGATTAAGGAGATGGTTCTCCGACGTCTAATTGCATCCGCTTCAGCGTCTCACAAGGAAAAATTGGATGACACTTTGCTATAAGGGTCGATCGCTGGATGTGGCGTGGTGATGCTTTGGATGGAGGAGATGGAGAGAGATGGAGAGGAAGATTCACTGTTCGCTGGACTAGGGGAGTTGCCGGAGTGCTCGATGGTGTTTAGGAGGAGGATGATGGCTGCGGCGGTGGAGACGAAGTCATAGAGATCATCTAGATTAGCGATATAGGAAGCCGAAGACTCCGTGTAATTTTTTTTAATTTATCTCTGATATTTTTCTCATTTACATATCAAGACACAAGTGATATAAGGATTTAAAAATCTTTAATTTAAGTTTTATTTGACATAATAATAATAATAATAATAATAATAAGCACTAAATTATCGTTTAGTAAGTTAAATTCAAGTATATTGAATAACTAATTTAAATAAATAAAATCCATTAACTTAAATAAATCAAATAGATTTTAAATGAAATATTAAAGAAATATATATATATATATATATATATATATATATATATATATAAAGGATAATCTCACCACTTACTTTACGTGGTGATTTAAATGCACAAGTTATATAAAGGATAATCTCACCACTTACTTTACGTGGTGATTTAAATGCACAAGTTACATCAAAACAAACACATGAAAAGTATATGCATATTTTCATTTACAGGTAACTAAACTATCAAACAAATAGATTTTAAATAAAATATTAAAAAAATTATAAAATAAAAAAAATTTGAAAAAAAAATAATCTCACTATTTACTTTACATGGTAATTTTAACCCACAAGTTACATCAAAATAAACATTTGAAAAGTAAATATAGCATTTTCATTTATACAACGAGTTAGTAAAATACACTAATTTCAATTACATGTAATTTAATTTACATTGTAATTTGAAATACGGGCAACCAAACACCCTCTAAGGGTGTGTTTGTTTCAAGGGATTTGGAGTTACTTGTAACTCCAAATCCCTTGTGTTTTGAAATCATGTGATTGTTTTGTGAGATTTGCTTTTCCATAGGATTTCAAAACACCATGGTGGAGGGATTTGGTTTTACGGTCAAAATGACCGTAAAACCAAATCCCAGGAGTTCAAAACCAATGTATATGCATATATACGTTTATGTATACACAGACATATGCATATATACACACATACACATATGCATACATATACATATACATATACATATACACACATACACATACATATATGCATACACATACTCATACATATACATATACGCATACGCATACATATACATATTTATATAAACATACATATAGATATATGTATGTATATACATATACATATTTATGTATATGTATAAACATACATATACATATACATATACATATTTATATAAACATACATATACACTTCTAGATATACTTGTACATAGTATGTTTACATATACAAATACACCTATATATGTATGTATATATGTGCATATATGCACAGATACACATACATATACTTATATAGATATATATACTCATATACATATATGTATACACGCATATGCACACATATACATATATTTATACAGATATATATACTCAATACATATACTTATACACATGTTTTCCAATTTCAGATTTTCAAATCCTTCCAAACAAACATAAAATCTTATAATACAGTAATCCTAGTTACATCCAACCAAACACAAGATTTAACTGCACTGTATTTTGAAATCCAAGTATTTTCAGTTATATTGTAACTAGAAATCCACTGCATTTAGAACTGCATCCAACCAAACGCTACCTAAATGTAAAATTTGAAAAATATAAATATAAAAAAAATTATGGATTTCAAAAATTTCAAAATATTTTGTTATTAATGTTCGTACTGGCTTAATTTTCAAAAATTCCTTTGTAATCGCCATTAGAAAAAAAAAATTTTATTTTTCATAAAAAATGGTTTATTAATATTAGCAACTCCAATGTTGCCTCGAGATACACAACAATGGCAGGGCGTGCGCCGACACTGATCTTTGTCGGGCTGCCGGCGGCGGCGGCGGCGCCAAGTGCAGACATGTTTGTCGGCCCACGCCCACTCCACTTTTGTGAAAACACCCTTCTAAATTTCTCTATTCATGTTCACTTTTCATATATCCCCCTAAAACTTTTTCTATTTGGAAACAACTCCCTAATTTCAACAAGGACGCAATCCATTGTTCTCTTGCATGCAAAACATGCATGGAGGAATCCCTCTTGCTTCTTTTTCTCCTTAAAACAAAGGATAAAAAAACAGTAAAATTTTAAATTTAACTTAGCATCAAGTATAAAATCAAAGATATTAGTGGGAATAAAAAGTGAATAAAAAGAGGAAAAAAAACAAACAGAAATGGCACCAATTTCTTTTTCTCTCTTAAGAACATAGCATCAAAGGGTATTATAAGTCAGTTAACACTAACTGCTTGTGTTTCTCTCTCTCACATGAAAACAAAGGATGTTGCATCAACTCAGAGAACAGTAGAGAAAAGTTTATATACACTTCATCAAGAAATCAACCAATGATCAATAAAGCAAGGAGCTTACTTGACTTTACAGTTAACACCAACCATTCTCCAAAACAGAGGAAGTGTATAACAAAAACAGGACAACCTTTTTCTCTTTCATGAATACAAAGTATGTTGCATAAAATCAAAGGCATTGATAGAAAATGGGAAAGTTTATATATACATTTCATTTGCCAATGACCAAGAAAACAAAGACCTCAAATGAGTTACACCATTACCAAAACAGAGGAAAAAACACACACATAAACATTCAAACATTATATGCCAATCTTCAGAGCCAAAGAGCACCAGCTTCCATGAGAAGAGGAACAAGAGAACCATTGATATGCAAAGACATTACAGTGTCCATGGATCCAATGAGCTTCCCTCCAATGAAGACTGTAGGAACAGGGGATGCAGTTGAAGGGCCAAGCAGGGAAGTAAGAGCAAGCTCCATGTCCTTACCTCTAGGGTCCTCATCAAGCTCATGGATGGCAGGGCTCACACCCATGCCGGCGAAGAGATGTTTGATAGCATGGCACATGCAGCAGCTACTCATGCTGAAGATAACCACTGCATTCTCTGCTGCCAGCCTCTCTATTGTCTCCATTAATGGCTCTGTCCATGCTCCTTGGAACTTCATTTGTGTTTATTATAATATGTACTTGAGAACTTCAAGCTTTGAAGAGCCTCTTAATAATAATGGTGAGGCAAGTTTGAATGGTATTTATAGAGTTAGCAAACATCTTAGACTGCTTCTTTTGTTTTTTTTGTTTTTAATTTATTTGGGTTAAATACATTTTTATATCTTTCCATTATAAAATGTTCAATTAAGGCAGGCTGTCTATAGGCACTGCTTTTGATTATTAATTTGTTTATTTATTTAGTTTTTTTTTACAAATGGGATAACTATTGATTTTTTGACTATATATTCCCACTTACTAGTATAGGGATTGGGATATAAATCTGCTTCAGATTAGGATTTTTTTTTTTTTTGGCACTATTGTTTTTGGAACGATTCTGAATAATAAAAATTTTATAAATAAAACCTTATACTTCAAAAGCACTTTGGCTATTTGGTTCAAATTTCAATAAAACCTTGTGTTTGGAAAAAAAAAATCATATAATATTGACTCCAATACAAGTTGTTAGTAAGATATATTTTATTTTATTCGTTTTTGTGACATTTTAACAGCACGGAAATTGATATGACTTTGTCAAAATTGTTTCTTATGTATGAATACTTCTGTAGATTGGATGTTTATAATTAAAGGGATAAAAATGGACAAATATAATTAAATGTTAAAATAAAACTCATAATCTAGCGGTACTTAATTTTATTATATAAAATAAAAATAAAATATTTAAAGATTTCGAGTTTAAAGCTCGTTAGAAGCAATGATCGTAACGGATCATCGATTATGGGTGTAGACTAGCAACTCGAACCCTTCATTCTCGGTTGAGAGTACACACTGATTAGATGATTAATTCTCAGCCCTCGTGCACACCCTTGACGTATATAGTACTTGCTATTTTTGCCAAAAAAAATACATTTTTACAGATCTAGTATTATATTTTTAATTATTACTATTCTAATAATAATATTATTTGAAATATTAAAATATATCAGTACGATATGAATTATATAATTGATATGTCAATTAGGGATGCAAGCGAGGTGGGACGGGTCAGGGAATGGGATCCCCATTCCTTTCCTCATTTCTCATGGCCCCCGGATTTCCCATCTCAAAATTCCCTTGGAGTGAAAAATTCTCCCGCTCACTTCCTCGCAGGGATCCCCGTGGGTCAAAAAATCTCTGCCCCGCCAAATATTTTTCTTATAACATTACACATATAACACATCTTACATGAAATTAAAAAAAATAAACAAAATATTTCTCAACATAAATATAATATAATGCCAACGTTGGTATTTACACTAAGCCACAAGAGTTTTGTGTGGGAGGTTGGAAGGTCTTCCCACAATCCCTGAATTTATTAAACTTAACATAAATAAATAAATAATGAATTAGAGTGTTTTTTTTTTTTTTTCTACTTAATGCCATCCCTGTTCCCCAGGTAAATGGCAAAAGGTTATTAGGTCAATCTTTTACAAAATTAATTAATTTAATAAAAATATATTTCATAGTTAATTTAAAAATATAGTAATATCAATAAACACTTAACATTATTATAAAATCTGATAATAATTTATCTTAATTAATATTAGTTGTATCATAATACTATCAGATTTAAATAGTTTTTAACCCACTACTTCTTTTTTATTTAATTTTTAAAATTACTTATAGCAAAAATTGATTTTCTTAAGCTCATTCAATGGGTAAAAAAAATGCAACTTTTTCACTCAAACCTATATACAGGACCGGTCATCTACCAACTTTTGTAAATAATTTATTTATAAACACCCATCTATTAACCTTCAGATTTAAATTCAATATCTTCAGATCATTTATTTCAATGAATAGTGATTTATAAACAATACTATCAACAATGCAAAAGTGAAAAATTTAGTCATGGACCCTTACATGACGACACGAGGATTGAGTTGCAAACTCGTTTACATACCAAGCACTATATGTACGTGATGGCTTTTCACCATCGATACACATGTACCTTTGTCCACCATGTTTTGGACGATATTTAAACACTTCATCATCAATATTGATAAAATGAGTTTATTATTAAAAACAAAAATTAATTTTAATAAATAGGAAATTATTAATTGTTAGGGGTGTAAATGCAAATAGGTCCTTTGAATTTTTGGAAGGTGAGCAAGCCACCCATGGTCAGTCACCGCACTGTTTCGCCCTCGATAAGAACCCCCAACCTCCATGAATCCCCTTCCCAATTCCATGCTTCCTTCCTCTCGATTCTTGCTCATCATCTCTCGATCGAAGCTTTCTGGTGAGTTTTGTCGGTTTTGATTCTATTTGGTATGCGATTTTGAGCCGATTTTTATGTATTTTTTGGTGTTTTCTTCCCTCTTTTTTCTAGGGTTTGGATTCCGGTGAGAAGCAGGGGATCGAGCTGGGTTTCTTTCGGTGGATTTGGTTGGGGGATTGGAGGTGGGTTCAATGCCTGGCGAGGATCTCGTAGAGCTCAAATTCCGGCTCTTTGATGGCACGGACATCGGCCCGATCGGTTACTCCTCGGCCTCCACCATCGCCATGCTGAAAGAGAGGATCGTCTCCGAGTGGCCCCGTGGTTTGGATCTCGTTTTTTCCCTGCATTTCTTCAATCTCTATACTACTATTTGATAATTTTTTTTTAATAAATTGTTGTTCTTTGTGATTTCAAATGTCATGCTGTTATTGCGATTTAATTTGAACTTAATACTGTTGTTGAACGATCTCGTTGATGATCTTAACTCACACACTGTTTTCCATTCTGCAACTTTAAATCCTTCATGTAGTTGATGAATTTTCTAAAGTAATGGAGTATATGTAGATAATCGAAAAGTGAATTTTATTTTTTGACGTTGCTTGCATTTTTACTGGTTGGATTTACGGAGGCAATGCTAGATGGATGTTAGTTGGAACCTTGATATCTTTTTGACATCTTATCTTAATCTCTTGATTGAAACTTTCTCAAACAATCATTGGAATGTAAGTGTAGTTCTGATTTGCTATTGGTGTCATTAATGTTAGTTTTAATTTTACTGAAATTGGAATGTAGTGTATTTTACAAGAATGTTTTGTCGTCTTTCTCCGGGCTATTATTGCTTTATTTGTGATCGTTCTTGTTTATTCAAACATTTATTTGGTATCATATTAATTCCATTTCAACTATATAAAAATTAAATTTGAGGCTCTGAGCCAACTAGCATGATATTGGAGGATTAGGTTTTGGCAATAATGTATCTGGTGTTGTGCTAACAAGCTATGCTTTTTGTCGTTTTCCTCCAGCATGAATTCAGATTGTAATTGTAGGGCTTATGATAATTTCAGTAAATTTAATTCATTGTACCTACTAGCTAAAGTTTGTTATTCTAGCGAATTTATTCAAACATATAATAGATGGAAGCTGATATCTATTGCTTATCATTTTATTAAACAGTAAGATTTGCCAGGGATTATTTTTCATTAATGGTTGTCTTTAATTGAATTGCTAAATATGTATATGGGGTTACCTTCTGATAGTGGAGAATAAATAAAGATTAATACCTTGAGTTGAAATAGTTGCTTTAGCATTCTTTGTGTTCTACTTATTTGCTGTAGCCTACCATGCTGGCCATCATAAGCTGGATTACTGGTTATCCTTGTGCATATATGGGTTTATCACTTGATGGTCGAACACAAGAGTTACTCTCTTGAGTTGAATTAGGGGCGCTAAGATTCTTTAAACCATACTTATTTACCTATCATACCATGTTGGCCATCCTTAGCTGCTTTATTTGCTGCGCTGGTGATATTAGGGGAATGGTATCTTATGCCCTGCTGATTTTTTGTGTTTGGATATTATCAATTGTTATGTTTTTTTTCTCTTACTCATTGCCTGTTAATCCCATGAGTTTAGTTCCAAATCTCACAAGCGATGTAAGATCCATAAATAAGGATTAAATTGTTCCTTTCATGAAGTGTTCTAGTAAGTAGGCTGCTAATTGGAGATAGCCATAGTATATTCAATTAACACTTGGAATATCCTTAGTGGCTTGTTTTTTGTGAGTATTTAACCATTTTATAGCCTATTGTGCAACTAAACAATGTATAGTAAGCCTGATATGATTTAAATTGGAGTATATTCTGTTATATAATGAGTTCTATATTGTATCTTTGTATACCTTATGGTTCGTGGTCGTTGTACATGTAATTGATGATGTTTCTTTTTTACAATTGAATCTAGCATTCTCTTTGCAATATTTTAGATTCAGTTGTGTGCTTCATGCACTAGTGAGGAATTCTAATTGATTCAAACATCTTTATCATCTATTATGTGGCTAGCTCATTGGTTGTCCAGCTTGATTGAGTGGTGTGCTATTTGCCTGATTGATGTTTTGTTGTACCAGATAAAAAAATCATTCCAAAGGCAGCTAATGATGTTAAGCTGATAAGTGCTGGGAAAATTTTGGAGGATAATAAAACAGTTGCCCAGTGTAGACCTCCTTTTGATGAGCTTCTGGGAGGGGTTACCATCATGCATGTTGTTGTGCAACCATCATTACCTAAGGCAAAATCTGGTAAGTTCCAATCATATTCTTCCTTTCTGCAGATTTATGGTTTTCAAATTTCCTTGAACAAGGTGGTCTGTTTTTATTTGACTATTCATACAACATGAGTAATGTTTTTATACAACTAGCTTTCCAAGTGAGTTGCCGTCCATCAGGTAATCTTGGGATACATGTTGAGGACAAGGTAATGATTATTATTCAATCGGGAAGTCTATTTGGGAAATCTAGTAGAAATAGCATTGCTTTTCTTTGAAGGGTAATAACTAGAGTGGGACAAAAGAGGAATAACAAGACATCAGGGAGTTAATGATTAATTTCTATCAAGAAACTAGCCTTAGACACAAACCATACATTATTAGTTAGTACAGAAGCTACCAAACATGGAGAGATATGTATGAACTAGATTTCCCAAATAGACTTCCAACTATAACCATTTATCTTTCCCTCAAGATGTACACTTAACATTTTTCTCCAAAGAAATCCTTTTATAGATGAAGTTTTAATTTTGTTCCAGACTGAGTTAGATTATAAGGTTCATATTATATTTGATTAACCTGCCAATTCACAATCTCGGTTTTTCTCCATCAGATGTCTATTACATTATGACTGGTGTTATTTTTTATTATAAATTTTTTATGAAGCATCATCATTTTGCTGTCAACTGCAAATCTCATTGTGCTTAGAAGTAAAGCTCACTTTACCTTGGAAAAATTTAAGTTCTCTACTTGTTGCTTCCATCCCAGAAAAGAAGATCGATGAAGTGCCGAAGAAGACTTCCTGTTCTTGCTCCATAATGTGAGCATCTGAATTATCACTTCATTTGTAAGCCTGCTCCATTCCATCATTCATAAAGTCGGTGAAAGATCTCTCTTTGCGGCTTCCTTTATTTCTGCAAATCAAGATCGATTTTACAATAGAGTTTATACCAATGAACAATAGTGCCCTAAATATATCACCTTTTGTCACCTGTTACTTTCCGGCAAAGTATCAAAATTATTTTTTTTCTTTTTATTTTCTTACTAGAGTATCATTCCATGATCCATCTTTCTAATGACATTAGAGTTGTGGTTATGAGAGTCTGAAAGTGAAATCCCTTTGCACCAGTAAGAAAATCAGCATTTGGGTGAGGCCAAGTATTATTATTAATTTTTTCTCACTTGTGCTAAGTTTTAATATATTTCCAATTTAGAAAATTTTATGAGCCTTGATTTTAATGAATTATATGACAAATTTCACATTTTTTTTTAATTTTAATTTAAGTTGTACATTTTTCTCAAGATGACTGAAGACAAGATGTGTGTGTGTTCCTAATGCAAGTTACACATATTTATCTTAAATAGATTATTTTTTTAATTGATCAATGTGTGCAATTTATGTTTTGAAATATATGTAATGTATGAATTGTATTATAAATATATATAATTAAGGATGGTAATTTTTGTGTGTTTTATCGATTTCAGATAGAATTATTTTTGGCGAACTATAATGGATATTTCTTGCATAGAATTTGAAATCATTTAGAGCTTGTGTATGCACATGATTTAAATATTTTATCTTCAAATTAATAAATCATTTTTAGCTTGTATAAAGAGCGTGAATTAAATTATTTAAATTTAAACTACTATTTTTTTTTCTTTTCCTCATCATTTTGTTTAAGTCGTAAGTGTGACGGCACTCACTCGCACGTGCAGTTTTTCTAATTACTCAAAATTATTTTTGTCTTTCTAATTTATTTCTAAATAAATGTTATTTGAGAAAAATAAAATAAAACAATAATTTTGTATTCCATTTTTTTTTATCATTTTTAATAAAACTTTTATAATTTTAAATTAATTTCGTTCTTTGGGGAAAGTATTATGTAGAAGTACTCGTTATTAATTTTTTTTTAATTTTAGTGTTAAAAAAGCGAATGACATTTGAAGAGAGTAATAATTAATAAATAATATAATTAACAAATCCCATTAGTATTAAGTATTAATTAATCTTTTAATTTCTCAAGATATAAATAAATACATAAATAAATACGTACTATTTTCAGGCAAGGACACCACTATATGCGACATGAGTATACCAAAAAGCACCAAGGCATGCAGGTTATAACTTATAACTTGGGACATTCAAAGCATGTTTAATTTACTAACTATAATACTGACATGACATAGCACTGAGAAGTATGGAACTCATATTGTTTGGTTTCAGAACTAAGGTATTTTCTGGTTCTGATATATCAAAATCTGATATGTGTTCTTAAAACAAAAATTAATCACATATGTCATGCTGTAATAGGTCAAAATCAGAGAATATTCTATATGAACTCTCTGTTACAGTACCGTGCTGTTGTTCGTATGTTCAGTTCAACTTTAGCTCTTCAATCACAATTAGGCAATATGAACTCTCTGTTACAGTACAGTACCATGCTATTGTCCATATGTTCGGTGCAAACTGTAGCTCTTCAATCACGTCTCAACTCCACTTGATTGAAAATCACACACTCCTAACAAGGATCTGATGTAGTTATGCTTCTGAATTGGCAGAGGCTTTTTGACTATGATTGCCATCTCCACTTCTGTCTTGCAATGTTGTAAGGTTATCACTTTATCTGTAATTTGACATTCTACGAGTGAAAATATGAAATCAAATGTTAATATGCTTGGTTCGCCGGTGCTAGGTAGGATTTTTTTTTTCTTGCCTAGCCATTGGTACTCCACATCTTCACGGAGAATTCAATTTCACTGGGTCCATGTCGGAGACAGTGGGGCAATCGTTACACTATATGATAAGGAATTTCGCTACCTTAGGACAGTTAGAGTTACTGCCGCGGTCACCGAATGATCAACTTTGCAATCAGTTGTTATAATCAAGAGGTGTTCAAATCGTTCATTTTAAAACTTCCATTTATTTGCTGAATAGCCAGATTGATTGAAACCCCATAACCATACTTAGTAGTAAAACACTAACAAAAGCCCACACAATGGTGGATACCTCTCAATTAAACTTTTATATTTACTGGCATATGTTCTCTTAGTGCCATCATCAATTTGCAACTTGTTAGTAAGGTTTATTGGAGTGATTGCAGCCTTGCAATGTTGCATGTTAAACTGTTTAAGAAGGTTCTTAATGTTTTTTTTTTTTTTTGTGTGACAAAGATCCCATCTTTTCCCTACCTAACCTCCAAGCTAAAGAAGTAGTTTAACAGGCCGAGATCAGTCATCTCAAAAGTGCTATGCATTTCGTACCTAAACTCATCAAGCAACTGTAATGAACTCATATAAATAATTTTATTCACGTAGAGGAAACGTAGTAAAATATTGCTTCCTCCTTGCACTTTTTTATAGAGAGTATGGTCATTTTGGCTTCTTTCAAAACCATGCTATAAAAGCAAACTATCTATCTTGCTATACCAGGCCCTAGAAGCTTGTTTCAAACCATAAAAGGCCTCCTTTAATTACATACCTTAGTTTCATTGTGTAACTCTTAGGTTTCTCAACATAGACCATTTCATGTATTTGCCATTTAGGAAAGCAGATTTCACATCAAAATGAAATACGGGCCACTTCATTTGAGCTCCTAGTGCAAGTAATAGCTTTACTATTTCCATCCTTGCAACAAGTGAACAAAGATTGTGTTTGGTGCCAGGGATATCCCAGGCTACAATCCCATCTGGGTGTTTAGTTTCCCGGATGGGACTGGATGGGGATGGCCCCCATCCCTGAAAACGGGATGAGTGGCGTCCCTCTAAATTGGTGGGACGCCGCTCATCCCGTAAGCTCATCCCGCAATCGGTGGGTCCTCATCCTGTTGTTTCCTTCTCCCATCCATCTCCATCCCTCCCTCTTGAGCCAGTACTCCTCTCAGTCCGAGCCACACCACCTTGTCCAGGAAGGCAGCCGGGTAGACGACGATCACTCCTCTTCTTCTCCTCACCAACTCATCCAAACAGCAAAAGATAAGTTCAAAGAAGCTTCTTCTCTCCTCCCAAATCTTGGCCCAGGCCTCTCCACTCCTTCAGAAATCCAAAGTTCTACAACAGATAAGAGATTGGTTTGTAATGTGTTCTTATGTGGTGGCACCGGAGACGGTGAAGAAGGTGGCAAAGGTGGTGCATTTGAATGAAAAAACACTGGACCTGCATAATTTGAGATGAATGAAAAAACCCAACACAAAAAGCTATCTTAAGACCTAGGTGTATTTGTTCGGTTTTCCATGTGTATGGGACTAGTGTGGGGGTGCAGTTTAAATAATAGCTTTTTTTTTTCCGTTTATTTTACTTGATTTTTTTAATTAAATTCAATTAAAAAAATCAAGTTAAATAATAAATTGCTATGTTATTTATTATTAATCCATTAAAAATATTTTATGCTAAATAAATAAAAAATGTATCTATTAATATATGTTATTTAAATCAAATACTTATCTAAAATATTTAAAAAATAAAATTTTCTAATCATCCACTAATAATTGAATTTAATTAAACAATTTGAAAATATTTTAAAAAATTATTAAGTAAATAAAGGGGTAACTTTACCGATAAGGTTATCATATCACTTCCATATCCATCCAACTAAACATTTAAAAATGGATATCCAAAACTTTACGTATCCTTATCCTTTTAACCAAACACCAAACAATTTATCTTGCTATTAAATCCATTCAACAAAACGCTTAAATATGGATATTCCCATCCATGGATATTTTATCCATGATATCCCCATCCAAATGCAATATCCCACTATCCAAACACTACCAAACTTCATCAAAATCCACTCTTGGTTGTTGAGAATACCCCTTGGCCACTAACTGGGCTTTGTACTTTTAAACCTTTCCATCATCTTGGTATTTGGTCTTAAATACCCACTTTAAACCAACTACTTTCTTTTCTTTAGGCAGTTTTATTAACTCTTACGTCGCATTTCTCTTTATTGTTGCTAGTTCTTTACTCAGTGTGTCTTGCCATGGTTTGACCTTGACGGTTTCTTTACATATGATGGGGTCTAAGACATTAAGAGCAAAGGAACAACTCTCATATGTCTCTTAGTGGCCTGATTCTTCTAGAGAGTGAGCCATCCGTTGGTGCAACTTTGGGGCTTATACCTTCTAATACTTTTGCACTTGCATAGCTTGATGTACTGCATCTGTTTGAGGCGGTGCTCTTAGGGCTGGATGCACTGCAGCTGTCTGAAATTGTTGAAGATGTTGCATTTGTAGCGAGATAGTCAGACCTGACCCGGTCAAGTCCAGGGGTCAGGGGTCAATAGGTTCGACCTGGTCGAACTGGGTTGAACCGGGTCAATAATAAAATATTAAAAATATATTATAATAATTATTATTATTAATAAAATAATATAAGTTATATTTTAACAATTAAAAAGCACAATTAATTAAATATGATATTTGAAAATTTTATTTTATATATTTTCTTTGATTTTAAAATATTTAAAATACAATTAAATTTATTATAAGTTTTTAGTTTTATATACAATATTTTTTAAAAAAATATTAAAACCTAATTATCTCTGATTACTCCACTCACCAAAGAAAAAATAAACACCTCTCTCTTTCCCTCCCGCTTTTTCTTTCTTTGTCTCTGTCCAGGGACTCATCCAAGAAAGAAAGAAAAAAAAAAATCACTCACTCTGGGGACTAGACCTATCCAAGGGTCAGACTATCCGCCCAAGCCCGAGGCCCGCCCGAAAAATGGGAGGGCTTGGACAAATATATAAGGCCCGATGTCCGGGCCTTGGACAAAAAAAAAAGCCCATTTTAAAAATGGGTCGGGTTTGGTTTTCATTGTTAAAAGCCTGGCCTGGCCCGAATTATAAAATATATTTATTAATTAGTTTTGTTTATACTTATATATAATGGTGAATTTCCATTGATTATTTATTAATTAGTTTTGTATATACTTATATAATATATATTTATTGTTGATTGTCATTGATTATAATGGTTTGAATTTTAGTTGTTGTAATTGTATAAATATTTGCATTTGGTATTTTAATTTTTAAGTGTTTTGTAGAATAATATTTGGTCATATTCGCATATTAGTATTATTGTTAATTTTTTTATAACTTATATATTATCTGATGAAAAAACCTATTTGGGCGGACTTGGGTAGAGGTCATTAAATTTGGACGGGTTATGGCAAGAGTTAAGGTCCGAATTTTCGAGCCGGGCCGGGCTTGGACAAGGTTGAATTTTAGTAATTATGGATAAAACCCGGCCCGGCCCGGCCCATGGACAAGTCTACTGGGGACTCACAAAAGAAAAAAAAAAATCACTCTCTCGGACGCACTATCACTCTCTCTCTCTCTCTCTCATTTCTTCTCATCTCCACCGCCTCTCATCTTCTTCTCTGGTTGTCCCTCATTTCTTCTCATGCCCGCAGCCGCTAGCCAACACTCTTTTTGGCTTCTTTCTCACTTCTTCTCGCCATGACATTTTTTTTTTAATTTTAACTTCTTTTAATTTGGTAGATCCGACCAGGTCAACTAGTTTCTGAATTAACTGGCCGGGTTACCGGTTTTTGGCCGGGTTATTTCACCACCGAGTCAAAGGTAGTAGCCGAACTGGCCTCATGGTCGGTTCCCAGTTTTTTCGGTCAAACCAACCGGGCCGGTCCGGGTTTGACAACATTGATTTGTAGCTGAGTCTCCCAAAAAGAGCAAAGGAGCTGCACCTGAATTAGTTTGCTAGTCCTAGCACATATTTTCCCTAGAGCATTACACCCTTGCTAACAACTACCTAACAAGTGATGGGATTACACAACCTTTAAGCTTTAGATTCTATAAAATACCTTATAAAAATGCGTTTTTTTTTAATTTTTGTCTAGCTTTTAGTGTTTTTGAGAAGGAAGCAAGGAATATGCAATGCATCCAAATAATTTCAAATGACTTATCGAGGGTTTCATGCCTCGCCAAGTCTTGTATGGGGGCTTATTCATCATAGCTCATGTTGATTAGAAACACTGTTGTGGCCATTTCCTCAGCCTAGAAAATGTTGGGAAGGCCTTTGCTCTTTAACAAGCTCCTCGCCATCTCTACTATGGTATGGTTCTTCCTCTTAACCGCCCCATTCTGCTGTGGGGTGTATGGAGTACTGAGCTTCCTCTTCTTACCATGCTCTTCACAATAGGGCTTGAAATCACCATATATAAACTCTCATCCCCTGCCTGTGTGGAGTGTTTTAATTTTATGGTCAGATTTCCTCTTTAGTAGAGCTTTGAATTTTGAAAGCATTCAAAAGTCTCAGACTTGAGCTTGATGAAGTAAACCCAACACACACGACTATAATCATCAATAAAGAAGATAAAGTACTTACGTCCTCCAAGAGACTCCGTTTATATGGGTAGGGGTGGTAATGGGGCGGGGAATCACCGATCCCCTCGGGGACCCGACCCGACGGGGACAGGGATTCCCCAAATCCCTCCCTCGTGTGGACGGGGTCCAATCCATCCCCGTTTCCTAAACTTGGACGGGGCCCGAGAATATCCTCCCCGCCTTGTGGGGATCCTCTCAACCTGATTATATATATATGTGTGTGTGTGTGTTTATAGAGAATCCCAGTGGGGATCCCCACAAGGATGGGAAAGCAAATTTCTCCCGTCGGGGAATCAGAGATGGGGAAGCAAATTTCAAATTGATTTTAATATTTATTTTGTTATATTGATGATTTTATGTATGATTTTCTCCAAAAAAAAATTGAAAGTTGGTGATATTGTAATGAGTATATTTGTGGACATTATTTATAGGTTATTTATTTTTTAAAAATTTAATTGAAACTAAGAAATCTATCGATAAATAAATCTTTAAGGAAAAAACAATAAAAAAAGTCTATTTGAAAAAAATATAACTATATCATAAAGGGTAATTTTGTATATTTACATATTATTCATATCATATCCTATCATTATCTGGTCCACTTCAAATGTAAAATAGGATAGACTATCTATTGGCTTATTCGATATAAGATACGATATGAGCTTATCATGACATATCTTTTCCTACTCTTATCTAATTTTCATATCATATCCATCTGTATTCTATCATGTTCACCAAACGGATCCTTAAATACATATGGAACTCAACTAGATACACATAAATAATAATAAAAAATAATAATTCATCAACATATTCGAATAATAACCACAATTATTTAAGCATTCAAATACAACAAGCATGAGGTAAGCCCATGAACCATGATTAACACTCAAATCAATATAATTATTTCTTAAGAAAAAAAAAAAATGTCATTTTCCTTTAAAACTACAACAATGTTTTAATTTAATGAAACAATGTCACAAAGCCTTGGTCAAGTTTTACTAAAATTGGTTCAAAAAGTGACAGCCAACTTTAGACTTGATTCTAGGCATTACATGGCCCCACTTGGTAGGGAATTTGGGACAAAAAACCAACTGAATTGATTATTGATTAGATTAGCTCCGGCTTTACAGACCTATTTAGATAGACCAAAATTATGATATAATCACTATAGGGGTTGTTTGGATAGGCTTCTCATAAGTGCTTTTAAGCCCAGAAGTGCTTTTTTATAAGTTAAGCACTTCTGGGTTTTAAAAATTATGTTTGTTTGGGCTTTTGGACAGAAACAGAAGCTGTGAAAAAGCTAAAATTCAGCTTTTTTTAGAAGCTGGCCAATAGGTGCTTTTTAGAAAAGCACTTCTGAGAAACTGTTTTTTGAGGCGTAAAATTACTAAGTTACCCTTGATAAATGAATAATTCCCTCATTATTTCTATAAACAGTGCTTATTTTAGTAATTTGCTATATCCAAAAGTGCTTTTACAATTCACATCCAAATAACTTCACACATATAAAAGTGCTTTTGAATCAACTTATCCAAACATAAAATACAGAAAAACACTTAACTTACTCTGAAAAGCACTTTTTTCAAAAGTGCTTTTATCAAACTTAAAAAAAACACTTCTATTAGAAGCCAATCCAAACAAGGCCATAATATACTATAACTTAACATTTTCTAAAAATTATACCATATTCAGCATACTTGATTTTGACATAAAATACATAAATATATATTTATTGGTTTGCGCAAGAAACCTGGTCTTTATTATATAAAAAAAATTCAAAAATTAATTAATGTTTTCTTAAAAAAAAAACCAACTAACCCATTTAATATAGATATAATACTGACATGTACGTATATACAACCGTGGATAGGGTCATCGTGTCCCTTGCCCGGTCAAACCAAAATTAATATGTGGGTAAATACCAACCTGATCCATGAGTCAACACTACCAGACTTGTACTTTGTACAATAATCAATGATAAAAAAAAGAGCAAAAATAACCAAAAATAAGATACCCTAAACATAACCCCTCATTAAACCCCAAAGCAATTGCAGCAGCACAAAGATTTCAACAAAATTCTATTCAGCAGAAAATTCAGCTACATCTGATCTTGCAATTTCTGAATCTCTGCCTGCGCATCCTGCAGTCAGAACAAAAGTAATAGAAATAATTAACATATTTGTCGTCATGAAGAATTGAATCGATAAGCATTCTTATACATGTATGAAATCTGTAATTTTTTTTTCTTCATAAAAATATGGGGAAATGATGAGAATATAAATGTGGGAATGGAATGAGTCATTAGCATGTGGATTGAAGTAGAGAATTCTCACTTTTAACTTATTCCTCAAATTTTCTTCTTCTTTGTCGCGTCGAACCCTTTCTTCTGAAAATATATCTATTAATGCCTCTTGTTCTTTGTTTAGCTCTTCTAGCTTTTTCTCGGCTGCTTCTAACTGGTAAAAAGAGCAAGTGTTATCAGTAAACTCAGTTGGAAAGATACAATATTACGCGCGAACGATAGATGGATACATCAGTTGTTTTTTCTAAAAGTGATTGAATAACAGAAGCAGGGAACTATTTTTATTAAGAAAAAATAAAATGACAAACACTGGAAAGAGAGATCACAAAATTTCTGTTTTGAAGCATATATATACTCATCTTGCGCAAAATGGAAAAAAGTCATAAGATTGTTTGTATAATAGAAAAAAAAAAGCATGATGGAAGGGAAAAGCATTGAACATATCCTTGGAATAATCAAATTTACAGTAAAGAAACAATTAGAAAAACATCAAAGACAACAATGGAAAAGAAGAACGTTCACAAGCACAATGGGATTTCTATTGGAGCATATGAAGACAACAATGGAAAAGACAACATAATTCATATTTGAAGCATATACTCACGTTATTCGATATAAAAGGTCCTATAAGGTAGTTGTACAACAAAAAACCAAACATGATGGAAAGAAAAGGCATAACATATTAAACTAAAAGAAAGTAGAATAGAGTCACACTCACTTGCTCAGCCAAAGATTTATTCTTGTCCTTTTCATTCTGTAAATCAATTGCCATTGATTCCTCCATTATCCGTAATCTACAAAAATTTATATATTAGAATCAGCCAAAGTATCAGTAGAACATTGACTACGGTTCTCAAATATCACAGGATAAAACCTTTCTTTCAGTTCTTTATTTTCAGCTTTCAACTGTTCGAGACTTAATTCGGCTTCCTCTCTTCTGGATCCATTTACATCACATGCAATGCTCGTGGTCTGCCAGATTGATAAAAGTGAATGAGATAGACTGAATTATAAAGAACATTGAACTGCAGAAGCTGACAATAATGCCAATCATGTTTAATGCCTATTGAAGCAAAAGGATTTAGCAAGGACTACACATAAGATTGAGTTCACAAGTGTTCTCAGCCTTTCCAAGACCAAAACCTTACTTACCCTTCACAATATGATAACCTCACATTTGATAAGTTAGTATGGTATATGAATACATAAGTTTGGGTATCGCATCCGGTAAGGTTAGACTTTTGGATTGAATCGAGTCTAAATAATGTGTTTGGTTTGCATAACATGGCATCGTAGCTCATGTAATTGTTCCGTTTCCAATGTGGCTAGCTAAAATAGATAATGTGTCAAAGGAGGCACATGAGAGTAACTAATAGACCCACATTGGTCTAGATTAGTTTAGTAAAGTCTCTCATGCTATAAGCTTAAGCTAATGGGTTGAACTGAGTCTAGATAATTTGTTTGATTAGTATCTAACAAGCAGAAGATGAGGATTTCAAGTATATAACAAAGAGGACCTAGGACAGCAAGCATAATTCTAGATGGAAAACACAATAAAAATTGTACTAATGATGACAGAAAACTCAACCAAACTATATGAGGAACTGATAGGACTTTTAAGAAAACTTTCCATTGAAGTAAAAGTAACAAAGGCTATCTATACACAAAACCTAAATCCAGTGTAAAGCCATACCCAAGGAAGAAGCCTGATACATACACAGCTGAGGGAAAAGAAACTTTATTGCCCTCGGCAATAAAAGGGGGCATCGCATGAAAATTACGCATATACTCAGCCATATTTAACCTAACTATAGCTAACAACTTCGAAGATATAACAATTGAACTAAAGTTTTAAATGAAATTTAAACATCTGCTTTCGCGTCTCGACTTGAATTCTTAGTGCATACATTTTCAAAACCCAACATTCTGGCTTGAGGTTCAAAAGATGCCCAAGAAGATAATAAGAAGTGTATAAAAACTGAAATAGCTGAACATACCTTTGATTGTAATCTGGTAGTCATTTTGTCAGCCGTCACATCTCCTCCACTCGAAACATGATCCCCCTTAGTGGGAGAATGGGAAGACAAGGATGGACAAACACCGTCTTTTGTGACAGACTTCTGAGCAACTGCAGCCTTATCACCACATCCATTTACTGCTCTCTCAGAGGGAATACATTCATCCTCAGAGTCACTTTCTTCACTATCGGACATTATTCTGTTCAATGCCGACCTTCTAGAAGAATTCTTTCCAGACTTCTGAGAAGTTCTTTCATTTGCAATGCCCAAAGTCTCATCTTTATGATTTCTATTTTTAATAGATCCAATAGCTGAAGTACTGTTTTTTGAGCCTGATTAAGGTATGCTAGACCATTGAATCCAACTGAAGAGTATTCACTATAAAAAAGAAATCCAATGGCTGGAAAACATACCTTTTCCAGAACGCCGAGCTGATGGTTGATAGGCTTCAGGCGAGCTCTCTGACACAAATAAATAAATAAAAGAAAAAAAGTAGCTTGGTAAATGGCATGCACACAAGAGCTTCTTTATCAATAAAGTCACATCAAGATTAAGAAATTCGAATAATAGAAGAGAAAAAAAAAAGCACAAAACGGAGATGTGAATAAAGTAAATGGAATACCCTTATCCTCTGACTCAATAAGTTTCTTGTTTCTTCTTGGAGCATAACCAATTTTATGACACTTAGTTGACCTAAAAGCAAAAATAACAAAAAATTAGAGAAAACAATAATTCACTCAAATAATAAAATCATTACTATTTACTTCACATCAGCCAACAGGCATGGCAATCATATAGATGATAACACATACCAGTATGTTTTTTGCATCTGAACCAAACGTGCTTCAAGCCTTGAGAGCACTATTGTCCTTTCAAAATCTTGTTTATCATGTGCAGGCTCAACAAAATTAGCCTCCAATGAACCTGCAACAATTTTGTACCGTGTACTCAAATTCACGTAATATAAGAGATCTAATTCAAATTTAAACATTAGAGAGCTAAAATACCTATTACTCCACGGCCATCACTTCCTGGTGGATTCCAGACCCTCCAAAATGGCTGACAGGTACAATAAAATTTTAGTAGCAGAACCTAATAAACTGACCAAACAGCTAAACCTGAAAAGATCCAAGGCTGAATGCATGCAAGGCAAAGAAAGAGCTAAAAATTTCTGAAGAAACCAGAGTTGTAGGTTTGTTATGAACATAAGAGATCAAAAATTAGTGCAACCCTATTCAATTTTAGAACATCAGTCGAAGCATTACGAAAATAGAGGCATTTGGATTTATATAAAAATCATATATTTTGTAACTGGTACATCCTGAATCTAAAATAGTGATTGTTTTTCTCGAAAACTGGTGTGCATGGAAGGGCATGCGCAACTAAACAGCATCTAAACCATGATGTGAGTGCACATGGCCCTGTACTGGTACATGGGAAAATGTTCATGACAAGTTAATAGCTGCTAACCATGCAATTCTCTCCTTCGTAATTAATGCTTGTTAAATACTTTGTTTAATTTCCACAGCACATGATAAGGATCAGAAACCATAAACCTCCCGATCAAATTATTAAATTATTCTTTAAAGCAAAAATAGATAATATAAACCTATATAGGAAATCATATCCAAAAAACAATAGAGTAAAGCCATACCTTTATCAATCTATTTTTGTGGTAGACATTAAATCCTTGGACATCAATATGGTGTTCGGCATCTTTGACAAAGCCCATGGTCACAACTGCAACCATCTAGCACAGAAATGCACAATTAGTCTTTAGGTAGTCCACATACAAGAGCCAGTTAGTTCAGTTCAAACTAAGAGACAAGTATAATGAATTACATTTGGATCCTTTTGAACACCATCTGCACTTGGCTGTGGCCTGTAGGTAACCTCTTCCTTCATCATCATGTCAGTGACAATATTGTGATGTTCAATCTCTTTGCCACGCAAAATCATTCTGAAGCCCCGAGGAAGTCGAAGATAGAGCATTGATGCATAGCTCTGACAAAGGACAATTGAACAGCTAAAAATAAGAGATGACACATAATCACATCAAAAGGATAACTACACTCCAGACATAGGGAAGATAGTTGGTGAAGCAAGGTGAGAGAATGAGGCAATGCAAAAAAATAATAACCAGAATTTTCCCAAACACAGACAAGCAACTAAAAGAATTGAATGGTTCCCATCAAACTAATCATATACAGGAAAATGTAATCTTCCTTAACAAGAAAAAATGAGCATCCTGCACTTGTTCAAAAGCAACAAAACCTTAACTTCTAATACACTCACCATGTTCGTTATAAATAATACAGTACAGAATCTTTTGCACATAAAAGTGCTCATAACATCATGGTTGATGTAACACAGTAAAACTCATAAGATGTAAATGGAAGCCTATACACAAAGGAAAAGGAAACAATACTGCAAACAGCATTTCATGTAAAACATTGATAAAATCAAATGATGATTCAACCAACAAGGAAATAATAGAAAATAACTGCGAAACAAAAGTCATACTACAGTACAAAAAGGAAAAAGCTGGGATGCATATCAGGAAAAACAGTGAGGGAACAGTTTTTAACTATCAAATGAAAGCCATAAATCACTCAAAGCAATCAATACAACGAATATAAGAATCTAAAAAAATGAATTATTCTTATTTCCTAGAATGTAATTTATATAATAATAAATAGAAGTGCAGAGGGTACCCTAAGAGAATGCCGATATGTTAGGAAATGCCTAGAGTTGGGAAATTGTTTAGCCATTTGAATCTTATTCTCATCCCTGTTGACCCCTCTAACTTGAATATCCTGCCATGGAAAAAAATCAATAAAGCTCAACATGATTGATTCAAAAAAGAAACACAAAGAAAGTAGAAGATGAGCATAGATTATAATGTAACTCAGACAAACAACAATAGTTATCAATATCACACCAATCAACCATAACACAAGACAGAAGCACACAGCAATCAGTGCCGCAAGATGACAGAAACATACATGTTGGTCAGCATCAAAATCAAGCTCTAGCTTCCCTTGATCATCTTCCCATAAATTATATATGACCACTCGAGTCCCCTGATCTTTCATCTTGCTAAACTGCAAGGCACCAAAGTTAAAAATAGATATTACTCATATATAAGATAAAAACACACGCACATAGAGAGAGACACAAACATTTGATTTTCAGTGACATTTCAAAATGCTACGGAGTGCAATAATGAGAATTAGGAAACAGACAAAGGATTAGGAGTAAGCTTCATGATAGGATTTTATAAATGCTATTTGTCCAAGTTAGCTCCACCAAATAGGCTTCCCAATTATTTTCAAGTTCTTCACGAGAACCAAGTGGAAGATGTTGCATAACTTTAGAAGAAATTTATACATTAAGATAGTTGATGGAGATATGTAAAAATAAGAAAGATTTGCACACGATTTATATTGATCTAAAAAAAATATGATAAGGTACTTAGGGAGGCCCATTGGTGGGTTTTACAAAAGAAAGAGGTTGCTACTAGATAAGCAGACCGAATGAAAGATGTATATGACAGCTATTTCACTAGCATTAAAGCTGTAGGGGAGAGATTAGAGAGTTACTGTTACTATAAGTCTACATCAAGGTTCAGTATTAAGTCCTTACATGCTTGCTTGTTATGGATGAACTGACTAAGTAAATTACTTTACTACATTCAAGATCAGATTTCTTGGTATATGCTTTTTGCCTATAATATAGTCATCGTTGATGAAAGTAAAGAAAGTGTCAACTTAAAGTTGAATATATGGGGAAATACTTTAGAAACAAAGGAATTCAAGTATGGTAAAGACAAAATATCTGAATTGTAGTTTCAATAATAAGGCGAGTAGAAAGGAGGGAAAAGATAGAATAGGAGTAGAGGTTTTTAATACCCAAACTCAACAATCCAAGATAATAGGGAACTTATAGGAAATGTCATAAACAAAATTAAGATGAGTTGGATAAAATGGAGGAGAGCTTCTGGAGTTTGATGTGATCATAAAATACCTAGATTGAAAGGTAAGTTTTATAGAACGGTTGTTACGCCAGATATGATGTAGATCAAAATGTTGGATGGTTAAAAACTAGCATACTCAAAAATGTTGAGATGGATGCAATGCATTAACAAGAAAGACTAATTAATGAAAGAATTTATTCGAAATAGATTGGGAATGGCACATATTACTGACAAGTTAAGAGAGAATCGATTAAGATGGTATTGACATATCTTTAGGCGACTAGTAAATGCCACCATAAAAAAATTGGAAGCCCTTTAGGTGGAGAGACATAGAAGTGGAAGAGGTAGATCTAAAAATATTTAGCAAAAACTTTAAGATATGATATGTTTGAGCTTGGTTTATCTCGTCTTTTGGCTCTTGATAAACCAATGTGGAAGTGAAGGATTCATGCTGCTAGTCCCAGTAGTTGAGACTAATGGTCTGTTATTGTTGTTAACAGAATGCCCAATTCAAAAATTGCAAACAAGTAGTAGACTTCAAGGTTATGCATCGGATAAAATAAAGTGCCCAAAATATATCAACAAAGTTTGAAACTTAGATATCATGACGCATCATCAGGCCCTAATGTATACTTGGGTGATTAAATAATTTTTTTTTAAAAAAGCCATGATGAAATCAGAGCAAGATGTGTATACTCATCCACTTTGAAAGAGTTGAATGTACACTACAACTAGTGAAAGTGCCATCCAGCAAAGCAACTAATTATTTTCATAGGAAACTATTAAGGAAGACATCAGTAAGCTGAAAAGAAGCAAACAAACAAATCCCAATAAAAGAAACAGTAGAGCACTGCTAAGGATCCAAACGTCACTTCGAAGCTTCATAGAAATATTAGATGTATGACGGAAAGACACTTAAAGGGAAAGATATGCAATAGATGGATGAGAAAAAAAAAAAAAAAAAAAAAAGAGAAGAAGAAGAAGAAGATGATAATGGCAGATTGAAGAAAATTTGAGCCATGTTTAGAAAAAACCGAACTTAAGAAACAAAAAGAATAAAAGCCAGAGAAGAGTTCTATTTTGACATCATCCAGTGGTTTATGTTTAAATAACCATCTATCCTAAACTAAGATGAATAGGATCTACCTGCCGTAGAAGGTCAGCCTCACTTGAATATGGAGACCAATCAATGATCGTGTTTAGATTTGTATTCCAGTCAATTGAATAAGATGTCGTCATTCTCTTCCAAATCTGCCCTCCTTTTTTATAATCAAGCTGCAAGGAGATGAAGTGTTTAGAAGCGGTCTAGGAATTAAAATCTACCATGCTTGGTTACAAGGAAAAAAAAAGTACACAAAAAATTCAACCTCAGATAGGGAAATTTAAGAGGAAAGCACAGGTATGAATAAGCCAATATTTAATATCTCTATGTGGTGATAGATTTCTTGCACAACAGTGGAATCCATGCTAGTATGACATACCCAGTTATTTGTTTAAGACCTACAACTGCCCTTTTTGTTTTGGGGGAACAAATTACCTTATAAGTCACATAGTATGCAGAACATCCTACGGTAAATTGCCTCCAAATTTATTTGAGAGGAGAGAATGTGAAAACATGTGGGTTTCTCAGTTCCCATGGTAATTAAGAGAGTTGTGACAACAGCTTACCATATGAATAGCACATGCACATGGACAACAAAGAGTAATTCTTGTACATTGTAAAAAAAAAAGATGGTTTAAAGCTGCTAGGAGCTCCTGTACTTTAGCAGCAAGTGACTCATGGAAGGCATCTAAAAAGAGTGAAGAACCATAAAAAAAGATCTATGGTCCAAAACAGCTTTGTCTTGTATCATACTAGCCTATGTTACCCTCTTTCAACTAACGAAGCAAGATTTAAAGGATCTAAAAATAAGCTTACCATTGGAACTACAATATCCTCTTTGCCTGTGTTCCTCAAATATGAATAGGACAGCAACCCAATGCTTTGTGTAGGGCTAAAGGAAATTTTCAGATCTGTAAGTATTAGTTATATGAAGAAAAGGCAAATAACAAGGCAATGCCAAAAATCAATATAGAACAATAACAAGGTATAGCTACTCGAAAAATTCAACTCAAATATGTCATCATTAACATATATATATATATACATTAAGGGACAAATATCATCCTATAAATGATTTTATAATGCTGAATTACTTGGTTAGCATAAGCACCATAAAGTTTAAGAAAAATAACTAATCCAATGCACTCAATTAAAGATGTGCCAAGGTGAATCCACACAATATCTTACTAAATGATGGGAATAATTATGTGTAAAATAAATTGATAAATTAAAAAAAAGTTAATAATAAGTACAAACACATATCCTATGTGGTCAAAGCCAAAATAAGAAAATCAATGTTTCCTATTAAATTAAATAATAGTCCTACATCGATTAATTTGGTATATATAGGTCTAAATATTATAAGCCTGGGTCTCTCAATCTACAAGCTTTAAGTTTTTGGGTTGAATTGAGTCTAGATTATATATTTAGTTTGCATCTAATATGGTTTAAGGACAAAGCTTGATTAATTGGTTTGTTTAGGTTAGTTGCAAAATAGCTAGTAAAAACTATATTAGTTGATATCAAAGGAGCATATTGGAGTAACAAGTAATCTCTCATCTATTAATTTGGTAAATACAAATATGAAAATATAAGCATGGTCTTTCATCCTATCAACTTTAACTTTTGGGTTAAATCATGCTCAAATAAGATGTTTAGTTTGCATTTAATATTTCCAATCCTAAATCAAATTTGAATAACACATAATGCACATTTCCAAACTCCAAAGAAAGAAATTAGCATGATATCATATTAACCGACACATCGTACAACCATCCAACATAAAGATATTATTTGAATATGCATAATTTGTGTGACCAAAGAGAACAACAACAACAATAACAACTAGTGAGAAAATTCATAACTAATATTGGTCAGTAAGGATGACAACATATAAAAAGAGAAAAAAAAACCTTTTTCCATCTCTTCCGCGACTCCGAGAAAACACTATCACATCTGCACCAAGTCTCATGGTGCTTGTTTTAAAGCCGTTTCCATCTACAACGCATAACAAAAAGATAAATAATTATGAAAACAAATAAAATACCAATTAAGCTTTTGCACAATACATCATTGCACTCTAAATGACTAAATAAACTTACACTGCCCAATAGTATTTGCTATTTTGCTCTTTGCTGAGTAGCCTAGAGACATACAATGCCTCATCTTATCTGGATCCATGCCACCACCATTATCTACATGACAAATCAAAACAATCCTTTAACATAGAAGTAAGAATAATATCCTCTATAGCTAGCATAAGTAAGAGCACTAGCCTTACAAGTACCCTTTTCAACCATTTAATAGATATCTCATATTGTTTGAGTGTAAAATAATAGTTTGTCTAATAGTAACTAGCCATTCAAATTGCAAGCTCAAGAAACATGTTCAATGATATGTAAGCTATATAATATAAAAGACAGAGAATTAAAGAATGAACATGAGAACAACAAGAAAAAGGACAACAGAAGATGAGAACAAAATGGGAAATATGTTGGTTACTAACATATGCATGCACTTTGCAACCAACCTTTACATCATCCACAAAATGCACTAGAATATAAACATGCTTATGAAATAATGAATATATTATAACATCATACATGAGGTTATGCAGAGTTCAAATATAAAACATGATAAACAATCATTAGCAACAAGATAACATCAAGAATATGTTTTTCACATTAAAATTTTGAGCATTTATTAAACTATAAAACATGAGGTGAAGAACAAGAAGCCAACTTTCACACTCGAGTCATATGAAGAGCAGACTCTATACCTTCAACAATCAGCATCTTGCTTCCATCTTTTTTATTCTCCATCATGTCTATGTTGACATATGTAGCTCCATGGCAAGCCTGAAAGGGAAAAGAACGTCTATATCAAGGGGAAAAAATCAGACATCTTGAATCACTCATGAATTAGAAAAACCATGGCACCTCATCCAGAGCATTGTCCAGAAGTTCAGCCAAAGCTGTCCAATAGCAAGACAGAGATAGAGTTAGTTAAAAAGCACTTAACGTCAAGTGAATAAGTTCCGTATTATGTATTACACACACAAATATATATAGTAGATTAAGTGCTTAAGGTAGATGGTCATAGAAGAGGTAGAGGTAGATTGAAAAAGTGTTTAGTAGAAACTTTACATAATGATACATATAGTCTTTTGGCTTTTAATAGAACAATGTGGAAGGGAAAAATTCATGTAGTGGATCCCAAATTTTTAGGACTACTGGCTTTTGCTGCTGCTGCTGTTGTATATAGCTACCAGAACAATGTAGATATCAATGAGTTAAAAAAACTACCTCCAAGTGCCCACTTGTGACTGGTAGCATTTGAGTGTAGAAACTTCGGATGAACTCTCACATGATCCATGCCAACTACAGAAATAAGTTGATAGAGTTTAAGAATAAAAGCATGTGTAAAAAGGACTAAAGAAAAAAAAAATCAGTATGCTGCCAAATGAGAAATAGGCATAAATGATAACACAGCCACCGAGAAGAATCTAGCTCTGCAGAACATATCACTTCAATGCAACCATTTTAAATACCAAATAACCAATTAAGTATCAATCAATCTGATAAAACCCGTCAAACACTACAAAGTAGCCAGAATTTGAAGGATTTCAATAACCACGAAGAGTAATCTAGAAATGTCAAAATTAGAAATTTATCAAGTATTTTCATAAAACTAACCAAATAAGCATCAATCAATCTGACAAAACTCATCAAATCCTATACGGTAGCTAGAACTTGAACCATTTCAATGACCATGCACAGCAATGTAAAAAAGTGAAAAATAGCAATTTATCAAGAGTCCTTCCCAGAGGATTATGGAAAGTTTTAAATGCATCACCCAATATCGCAGTTAATTTTCTATTAAAAACAAATAATAGTGATGCCACTCAAAATTAATGAAACGTTGCCATGACGCTAAGCAGTATTTAATGATACCTCGAACCAAAATCCAAACAATATCCTGATCTCCTCCAGCATCAACTTTCAAGTATGTTAAAATCTTCAAATCATAGCAATTCTTCGCAATAGCAAAAAGCACAATCACACAAAACAACGTTTTCATCACGCCAACACAAGAATATTCCAAAAACCAAAAAAGTAAACTTTCTTCTAGGATTGAAGACCATGTTCCTCTTTTCAACAAATCCATAAACAGCATGCCAAAATAAACAAATAAATAAAATCCAACACTCCAGCATTGCCAATCCCTGACTTCAAACCCCAAATATCAAAACAATCAACACAACAATCAAAGAAGAACAGTAAAAAGAACGATCAAAACTACCAGTGACCGACGTGGAATCAACAACGGGAACGTCTTCAAAATCCCCAGCCTTCCAGAACTGCCGGCACCCCTTCCTCACCACCGAGTTGGTAACGCGGGGTTCCTCAAGAGGCAAAGGATCAAGAAACCCAAGTGGGAGCGCAGAGTCAGCCTTGGCCTTCTTAGCGAGCCCTCCAACAACCGCACCACTGGTAGAAACCCTAGTTCTCCCGGTCCCGCCTCCCACACCAACATCGGCGTCGGAATCGCTATCGCTGCTGCTCAACTCGATGACGGTGGACTTGGTCACCGGCACGGCCACCGGCGGTTCGATGCGCTCGCGCTTCACGCCGGAGATCATCATCTTCGGCAAAGAGAGGAGTGAATCGGAGATGATTTCAATGGAAGAAGAGAACCAGAGAAAGAGAGCGAGAAGTCGTGTCGGAGGGCGAGACTTTATAGGTGGGCGGTTCTGTAACTTCTTTAATTAGATGAAAAATTAAGGGGGTATTTGCATAATTTTACATAATTAATTAATTATATTTATTCTTATTTTTAGTGCAAGACAAGAGGTACTTACTGTTTACTTAATAAATTTGCATAATTGTAGATAATAATTATATTTATTCTTATTTTTAGTGCAAGACAACTACAAGAGGGGCTTATTTAATAAATTTGCATAATTGTAGATAATAATTATATTTATTTTTGTTTTTAGTTCAAGATAGGGATATTTATGATTTTTTTTTAATAAGGTTGGTTATTATTCAATTTACATATTAGATTTTGAATATTTTATAAATTTGGTAATTTTGAGTAAATATAGGGTAAAAACCAAAAATAGCCTGCCATGGGCCACTTGGCAGGGTTGTGTAAAATAATATATCCTTTTGTAAAAAAAAATAATAATAAGTGAGGTAAAAGAGAATATTAATTATAAAATAATTTCTTATATAACTTTTTTAAGTTAGATTTTAACTAAAGAGGTATATAAATAACTTGAAGTGTTTATATATATATATATATATATATATATATATATATATATATATATATATATATATATATATATATATATATAAACTTTTTTTTATGATATAAAAAGTATCAAGCAATAAAAGAGGATGCATTGCTTTAAAAGTAAATTAAATTTATATTAGCCATAAGATAAAGGATAAGATGGTTAATTAAAAAAGAAGAAATTCAAATATTAAATATAATTTTTAAAATAAAGAATTTAAAGTTAACTAGATAAACATAAATAATTAAAAAAACACAATATCTTAAACATGAATAATTCAAAATAGGTTTACCATAAGTTTTAAATCAAATTGTATAAATCCTTCAAATCTAGAAAAATTCTAAAACGCTATAAACCCTTATCTAAAATACTAAAATATTAAACTCAAATACTACAAAACCCTATACCAAACCTTAAACGAAACCCTGTATCATAAACCCTAAAAAGTAAATCCTAAATACGAAGACCTAAACCCTAAATTATAAAGAAAAATTTAAGTTTTTAAAAAAAAAATAAAAAGAATAAATGGTATTGATGTCAGACAACTTGGTATCCACATGATTTAGAAAAAACTTATTTGATAAACTTATTTTGTTACTCATACAACTAAATAATTTCGTGGCTTGGTAAAGGTGTTTGTTAATTGATTTGGAGAGGAGACATGACTACCCTAATGCATATACTTTGACCTTCCACAATTATGTTTTATATGAAAAATAAAAACTT
Organism: Dioscorea alata; assembly: GCA_020875875.1. NCBI lineage: Eukaryota > Viridiplantae > Streptophyta > Magnoliopsida > Dioscoreales > Dioscoreaceae > Dioscorea > Dioscorea alata. The sequence continues at coordinate 818,461 of CM037020.1, forward strand.
GAATAAAAGCATAGATTAAATGTACTAAAATGATATCTTTAGTAGAAAGATGTAAACTCCCATATAGAGTGAGATGCTAAGGATCAATTCTGCTGTCTCACCTCTACTGAGGTAAGAGTAGAACAAATTTAATGAACTCAGCAACATTTATTGCAGCCAAGAGATATTAATTCAGCCTCAATAGAAGAACAAGCCACCATAGTTTTGCTATTTAGAGTTCTAAGAAATTGGGGTGTTAAGCCAGGGAAACATACTAATTCTACTATTATAGTCTACACCCACAGAACTACTGTGGATCTTCATTATAAGTATAAAAAAGAGGAAATCTCTACAAGTGTTTATAAACATTCACTCATTTGCTCACCATGCCAATGCTAAGTGCCCCAAGAAAATAACTCTAACAAATAAAACTTGGTATTTCTCCTTTTAAGTATAATTGTTTTCTTCTTCAACTCTAAGCTATAATTGTTTGCACACGACCATGTGGTCTATTGGTAGTCGGGTCCCCAATAGAACCCTTCACAAGTGGTGAGAGTTCGAATCTTGGGTGAGGGCATATTTCTGGGAGTGTGAGTAGTGGTTGTGTGCGGGTGGTCCCTGCGCCCATGTGTGCGCGGGCCTGCTCCCACTTGCTCCGCCGAGGCTTGTGCACGTCCCTGTCTTAGCGGTTAGGCCGCTCATCTTGGCAAAAAAAAAAAAAAAAACAAAAAAAAAAAAAAAAAAACTCTAAGCTATATCAATGAAAGGAGAAGCCCAATATTTACAAGCTCATATCTCCATGTTGCATGTGGTAATCCTTGATTTCTCTATGTAGTGTCATGTTATACATAGTAATGGCAATTATTCTTCTTAAGTTTCCTCAAGAAGTATCCATTATTCATGGCAAGACCAATTCTTTTCTTGATTTTCCCATGTAGTATTCTCTATTCATGTTAATATCAATTATTTGCTTAATTTCCTCACGTAGCATCTGCTATGTATAGTAATATTAATTGTACTTCTTGATTTCCTCATTTGGTATTTGCTACTCATGATAATATCACCTATTCTTCTTAATTTTTTTTACAGAATTTTCTATTTATATTAATATAAAAAAATCTTCTTGATTTCCTGATGTGGTATCCACTAATAATCTTTCAATTGAAGGCTTGATTTTCAATGTTAATGATCTTCTTAACACTCAAGCACCAAAACTCTATTTTCATAAGTGATTTAATGAAGTGATATCATACCTTTGTATGCTTTGTCCTAGCACAATAAACAACATTCTTTGGTAAATGAATAATATTTTGATTGTCATAACATAATTAGCTCTTCTCAAGCTTGTGACTCAATTCTCCTAAAAGGAACCATAACATATTATCTCTTTGCTAGCTTCTGTGACCTCAAAAGTACTCTGTCTTAATAGATAAAAATGCAATACTCTTTTGTAGCTTCAAGGCCCAACTAATTGCTAAAACTTCTATTGTGTACATCTATCTAAATTGGCATCACTATAACCTGTAAACCTAAATTTGACATCCTAAAACATATATGTGAGTTAATACAACCTCTCTAAGTACCCAAGAGTCCACTTATCAACTCAGGGTCCATTTGATATGCAGAATTTCAAGAGACAACATAGGACAACTTCTATTATTATGTGTTTGATTTACAAATAGGGTTCATGTACAGTACAAACCACTAAATCAGTACAACACAACTTCTTAATTATTTTTAAAAACAAAACAACGACACAAAAATTTTAGAGAAGTATATGACAACTTAATGACAAAATTATCACGATTTAAAATTAAAAATTACACTACTTGTTACATAAGTGATAATATGATTTTATTTATTTATTTCATTTTATTTCTTTATTTATCTATTTATTTACCTATCAATTTATTTGTTTTTTAAGATTAAGATTGTAATGAAAGTTTGTTTGTTGTGGATTAAATGTTTTTAAAATTATGTTGATTTTTTAACTTCTTGTTATGTTGTTAGGCGTTGTAGAATTTAATAATTTTTTTAAAAAATATTATAGTTTTTTTATTATAAAACAAATATAGAACAGTAAAAAAGGTATTATTAAAATTTACTATTTTGTGTTCTGTACTTATGTAGATCAAACACTAAACAACACCAAAAAAAAATTGTATTGTCCAATGAAAATCAAACATAAAACAACACAACACTTTAAGGGTCCGTTTGATACGTAAAATTTTGAGGTACAGGACAGCACAACTTCTCTTGTCTCTCGTTTGATTTGTAAAAAAGTTGGGAGTACAGCACAAGGCAAAGTCAGAGTACAGCACAAGTAGACAAAATTTTTGTACCACCAAAACCTCGGTACAAAAAATTTATCGTGGTATAGCACGACTAAAAGACTAGACTACCCTTAATAAATATTAAAAAGTACAATCATGTATTCCACATCCCACTACGCTCAAGTCCCCGATCTTATACCTTCTTCTCTTTCTCCGCTGACACCCCTTCTCATCTTCATAATCTGATCTCCCTCTCTCTTTCCTCATCTTTTTCTCCTATTTTCCTCTCTTCTTATTTTTTTCTCTCTTGTCTCTCTAAAATTTTAGTACCACTTTAAAATTTTAGGGTTTCCAAAGACTCCCAAAAGAGAAATTGATTAAGAATTCACGTTGAAAAGATACCCGTTGTTGATATTATAGATTTAATTATATTTATGATTGATTTATTATTATTTTACAATATTTTGATGGTATTTGTGTTTTCATTTTAATTTAAATAATATATAATTTTTTTAAATACAAAAGGATTGTATTTTTATCTAAATTCATATTCGATTTCTATACAATATAAATAAAAGTGAGAATTATCTTGATTGATATCTTAAAATTAAAATTTTAAATCATAAAAATTAACATAATTTGTTTTTATATTTCTATCCAAAAATTGAAAATTTAAATTGTATTATATTTTTTTCATGTTGATGCACATAATATAAAATAGTTATATTTTTAGTAAAAATATTTATGAAAATTTATTGTTTGTTTCCATAATATCTTACAAATAAATTTTTATATATAAAGTCTATTGCTTGGCAAATTAAAATTTTTTATAGTCTTAAAAATTTATAATTTTAGAAGATCATATTTCAAAATTTTGTTATTTAGTCAATGTGAAAATTAATTGTTTGGAAACTTGGTTTTCTTTAAATTAGTGTATATAATATAAAATTATAATTGTGATTTAATAAGAGTATTAAGTATAAATTAGGTTTTATGGATTATAGATTTTAGTATATTTAATAAGATTATAGAGTAACAAATTTTATTATTTAGAAGATTGACATATTAACCGAATTTGTCATGTATTTTTTAGCAATAAAATATTTTTGCATATATTTTAATAATTAAAAATATATAATTTTAATTTAATAAGTTGATTAATTATAAAAAAAATTAATTAGGCTAATATTGAATGTGAGAAGAACCTTAAAATTTACTTGTGAATTTGTTTATTGTAAAACAAACATAGAACAATGCATCAGAAGTAATTTTACAATATTTTTGTCTAGTACTTGTGGAAATCAAACGAAGAACAGTACAAAAAATTTTGTGCTGTCCATAAGATATCAAACAAGATACAGTACAAGTAGTACAAGTAGTTGTGCTGTACCACAACTACTTGTTCTGTCCTTTTTGTGCTGTACTTAGTTACGTATCAAACGGACCCTAACTGTTTGTATTGTACTATAACGAATCAAACGGACCCTTAGTGTTGCTTTCACCGATTGCCAATAAATCAACTTTCGACTCATACTATGCCTTCTATATTTGATCTTACACACACGATGACATACATAAGACTTCCATTACTAGAGGCCTAAGAAACTTTCTCCATGTAAGTGCTGGAAAAATTGTCCTAATCAAATTAGAGTTAAGAATAATCGTTCAAATCTAATTAGGGCTATTAATTACTAATATTTAATCTACAATCACATAAACACATGAATATATGTGATAGATTTGGGTTACCTCATAGAGATTTCACAAGCACAATATCCTCCAACACGCACACACAATGCTCTTAAACTTTCACCCTTAATCCAGAAAAAGTGATGGCTTCTTTTGCTTCAAGCAACTAATAGGGCTTTCTTGTAGCCGTCAATAATTATTAGTTGAAACCCTAATCTCATATATATATATATATATATATATATATATATATATATATATATACTGTTTTTAATAATCACAATCATGCCCATCAATAAATTGCAATTTAATCCAAAAATTAAAGATATATATTCATATGTGAGATCCCAATATAACATTTTATATATTAATCCCTCTATCAATAAATATTCCATATAAATTGGTATGATTAGACCACCAATGACTAAATAATAACTTTACAATGCAAACCCATAATAAAATATATCATCAAACATGAATAATATAATACCTATAATTATGCATGCAATGAAATAAAACTATTTTATTATTAAATAATAACTAAAATTAGCTTTGTAGGGCGTACTGGTTTTCAATAAGCTCATTTCCTCTTCCTCAAGGGTGACTATTCTTTAGTTGGTTTAAAGTAATAAGCCAAAAGAGTTCATACAAGCTTTACTTCATTAATACTAAATTGACTAAGTAGCTTCTTCACATACTACTTTTGTGATAATTTTGTTTCTCTATCTCTGAAATCCCACATCCTAAGGAATTGTTTCACAGCTCTTAGTCCTTCATAGAAAATTCTTTTGACAACTCTCTCTTGCATATCAAATGAACTCCTCTATACTTGCCCTTGCAATCAATATATCATTTACATATAAAAGTATAATAATATTAGAGTTATCAAACTTCATCATATAATAGTAGTGATTTATTTGGTACTTTAGGAAACCATTATTATATATGAACACGTTAAACTTCTTGTATTACTACCTGGGAGCTTGTTTAAGGTTGCAAACTCTTTTAGTGTCCGTTTGATACACACATAAGAACGACACAAGCTGTACAATATAAGTAATTGTGGTACAACTCAAGTACTTGTTTTGCACCATATTTGATATTCTATGGACAACATAAAAGTTTTTGTGTTACTCCCCATTTGATTTGCACAAGTATTGAACAAAATATTATTAAATTATAGTGATACCTTTTATATTGTCATATATTTGTTTTATAATTAAGTACTTCACAAGACAATAAATTTTGAAGTTTTCTCTCATTTTTAATATCCATCCGGTTAAATTTTTATAATTAATAAACTTATTAAATCATAATTAATTTTTATATGAGTTCAGTAATTTATTTGGTTTGTCCACGAAAATCATAGCCCATAATACATGGATAGATATATAAAAAGATTATTATTTATTTTTATATGATTTTAATTTTTTCAATTTTGATTAGAAATATAAAATGATTTATATTTATTTTTATGAGTTTAATTTCCAATTTTTAGATATTGATCTATGTAGATATTTATCACTTTTATTTATCCCAAAAGATATGATTCAATCAAAGATTTTATGAATCAAACATCATTTGAAAATATGAAATTGAGAAAATATTTGGAAAAAAAAGGCACAATATGAATTAAGAGGATGAAGGCTTGTGATATTGAAATAGAGATGTTTGGGTATTTGTCAAAATAAATAAATAAATAAATAAAATATATGAAAAATGGATTGTGTACAAGAGGAAGGGTGTGTGTAGTGGAAGAGGAAGAGGAGTTGGAGGGTCAAGGAGTTGGGTGTTGTGATATGTGGTGTACCATAGATGTAATTTTTAAGTTTATGCAAGGTAATTAAGTCTTTTAGTCATGCTATACCTCTGATAAGTGCTCGTGTTATAGTAATACGAAGTATTATTATCTTACATTGAGCATTACTTTTCTCAGATTTTATCATTAATTTGTGTGCATTTGTGTGCTTTTGTGCATTGTAGAGTTGTGGAGCCAATTTGGAGAAGAAAGAAGCAAGAATAGGTTATGTTCGCCATTGTTGAAGAGTTCTTGGACCAAGCAAGGAACAAGACACGAGTCTAGACTTGTGGGTGTGTTCCAACCTCCATTGGAGGGGCACAAGGGCAGTCACATTCACAAAAGTCTAACTCGTGTAGCATTAGAGAACTTTGCCAATGAAGAGAAATGAAGTAATCAACATAATCTAATGTTGATTGTGTGCCCAATTCAACGGCCTCGATGCAAAACACTGTAGCAAATTACTGTTTACTGTCGGCAAAAAAACAGAAAAACGGAGAATCCACACGGCCGTGTGGAAATTTTGCAGGCCCGTGTGGAAAATCCACAGGGGCGTGTGGAACTCCGATTTCAGCCTATAAATAGCAAGTTTTCAGATCTATTTGGGGACCCTCCTTTCTATCTCTTACCTATCTTTTGGGGGGCTTTCGGCTAGGATTTGGAGAGGTTCTTGGAGGTCTTTGGAGGCGATTATACGGCATCGACATCGACATCCATTGGAAGATAGCTATTGGGGGAGATTTCGTCGGCATCGATTCGGCGAGGTGTGCCCTAGGCTTGACAAGGGATTCGTTAGAAAAGGTTAGGTGGCTCCATAAGACCATCGATACGATCTACAAGGGGGTTTTCTCTATGGTTTTTATGTATATGTTCTTAAACTCATTATTGATTTTATATTGCTCCATGGAGAGCTAAAACCCTAGTGGGTATTCGAACTTGTGAACCCTAGGATGCTTGTGTTTCTATAACTTTTATTATGCTTTATTAATTTGATGTTTTCTTATTGAGTTCCAATCTTGCATGCCGATTGTATGAGATTTTCCCTTAGCCGTGACACTAGGTTTAAGAATCTATTAGGTTATCCTTTGAGGATGTGACAACCTCTATAGGATTAGACTACACAAGGTTGGAGAGGGTTGAGAGGGTGAGTCGAGAGGTAGCGAAACGTCCCCTTTCCCCTCCGGTGTGAACTTCCCTACCTCCGTATCCCAAGAGTTAATCGCGATCGAAGTAGAGTGAAGTACTAGGAGATGAACTCCCTTGCAAAGGGTCGAGTGAATCTTGGACGACTGGGGCTTAACTTAGATTAGGGTTCTTCCGCCTGGACCAAAGGGTTTGAACTATAATTAGGGATAGGGTCTTTCACTTGGAATCCCTAGAACCCCAAGCAGTTCCACGTAGTGTGAGGCTTAGGATGAGGGACTCCCCTAGGGCTTAGTTGACAGGTTAACGAGAGTTAAGGATCGTAGTGATACCTAATGCCGGGGAATAATGTTGGAATCACTACTACATAATTGCACTTATGCAACGGTCATAAACCGCTGCAAAAGGCCTGAAAACCGCTGCATAAACTCTATTGCAGCGGTTTGGCAACCGTTGCATCTACTTCCACTACAATAGATTATTGTAACGATTCTATACATCCATTGCAACGGTTTTACACTGTTGCATAAATAGTTCCAATTGACACTAGTTTTTGCAGCGGTTTTAATTATGCAACGGTTGCTTCAAATACTGCAGCGGTTTAGTTTGCAATGGTTATTTTATATAATGCAGCGGTTTCACAATATCTACTGCAGCGGTTTGTTAATATATATTGCAGCGGTTTTGGAATATATGTTGTAGCGGTTTAAGAATAGCTATAGCAGCGGTTTGTTAATATATATTGCAGCAGTTTTAAAATATATATTGCAACGGTTTTGGAATGTATATTGCAGCGGTTTAGGAATAGCTATAGCAACGGTTGTGTACAAATTATTGTAATGGTTTCATCTAATCTATTGCAACGGTTTACAATATCTCCTGCAACAGTTAATAAAATCCATTGTAGTGGTTTGTAATCCTGTACCATTTTACAAATAATAATTTTAATAATTCAATTCAATAAAATAATAACATTATCAAACATCATCCAAAAATGTAATAAAACACTTAGATCCAACAACATCACATTAAAATTCACAAAAATATTCAATGACATAAAAATTTAAGGAGAGAACTAGTTAATACAAAACAAATTTGAAGTTAATACAGAACAAGTTATCTTCAATGTTTTGGAATGAAACCAAAAGTATAATATCATTGTCCCTGTAATTATAAAAAATAGTTAGTAAAAATAATAAAAGGAAACTTATTATTTTTGTTCTGAATAATAATATCAAATTTGCAGACCAACATCAGTTTGACCATAAATGGCCTAAAAAATCTGATCTAAAGGATTCAAATTGAACAAATCTGCAGCGGAATAATATGCATGCTGTGTATCTGCATATATATATATATATATATATATTGTTGTAAAGAAACTTTGACACGATGAAATGGAGGAGAGATCCCAGATTGACTCACTGGTGGATATGCTGGCATGTACATAACAGGCCAAGGTTTCCTGAGAACCATCTGCTGCCCATACTGCAAAAGATGATGAAATCATCCAAGCATTAAGATGAGAAAAACAGACTGCCCAGTTGAATAATCCAAGAACAGAGGTAATCTTCTTAATACATATGTATATATAGCATAAGTTTTAGGATGACATACCAAAGGGGCATTAGGATGAATAAATGGCTGAGGAGATTGCATTTGTGCAGCCTGTGCATTATATACGATAGGCTGAGGGCCCACAAATGATGGTCCCATCTACAAAATTTTTCCAAGTTATATCAAGTGAGTCATATGAAATTAAATACATAAATAAGCAGAAAGAACTTGTTTGAATTATGACTATATCAGAGTGGCAGCATGAAGCCTATCAGATATGGATTAACAAGATAACCACCGTCTACAAACTTGGGGCTGATCAATGTTCAAACCTCACCAACAGAGGAAAGAAAAATAAAATAGAACTTTACCGGTATCTAAGCAATTGCCAATGGGATCAGAAGCTGCTACATTACTCACGAAAAAATGAATCAAGCATGCCATTGGTATACATTTCAGTTTCTTTTGTGTTATTTTTTCAAAAAAGAAAAAGAAAAGCCAAAACAAACAAAACTAAAAGAACAAAAATAAAATCAAGGGCTTCCCTCAGTCAAAATTCATGTATGGGACCTTACATAGTAAAAATGATAATATCCAATACAAAACAAGCTATTATACTATTAGTCACACTAGCTCTATCTGAATCTATCATATCCATCTCTCCATCCTAAGTTAATAATAATCAGATTGGGTCTAATTCTGATAGTTTTAAAATTTTTGGTTTCACCAATAGATTTGTCAAACAAGAACATAAATATTCACATATAAAATACCCTGCTATACCTATGATACATAGCACATGAAAAAATCACAATAGCGCAACAAATGAAACTGTGATAATCAGCTAATAATAATATTTTTTTTATTTATTTATAAAGAAAGATCAATCTACACTGGTAAAACAGGCAGCCATGAAAATTCGTGGCGCAGCCTAGGATCCAGTCTACGGATTGACGAAGCAGGAAAGAGCCGGAATGCTTTATTACAAAGCACAACTAATAACGACACAGCGATTAAAAGCAACTAGAAAGCATGCATTTTGCTAAAGATGAAATACGAACAAGCAATCAGTGACATGAAAAAAAAAACAAATGAATTGAGAGAAAGCACCTGGGGAGCAAACATGAGAGGAGCTCGATGAAGCGGAGGAATCTCCGGCATAGGGGGAGCCATCGGATCTGCAGACTGGATGCTGACAACGTGATCCGATCTGGCCAAAGGGTTCACTATAAGGAAATGTATTTTTAGTGATAATGAAAATTGTCACTACAAGTGGTATTTTTAGTCACTTTTATTAATAGTGACCAAACTTTAAAGTCGTCACATCCCGTCACAAATACCTCCGTCACTAATGTAGTAGTGACTGCTTTAAAGAAATGGCCACAACTACTTAATACTTTTGTGATAAAATTTTTGACACTAAAAAACTTTACAATTTGTGATAAAAAAATATATGGTCACAATAACTTTGCTTATTTGTGAAAATATTATTGTCACAATAAATACTAAATAGTGACGAATGAAGTTGTAACAATACATCACTTATTGTGTCAACTTTGTTGACTCTAAAACAAATAAAAATAGTGACAAATTTTTCATCACTAGTGGTATACCTATTTATGACAATTTTGTCATCACCAAAGTACTAAATAGTCACAAAAAAAGTTATAACAATATTTTTTTTGTAGCATCATCATCGTCACTAATATAATTGATAATAGTGACATTTTTTTTTGTCATTGGTTCTATAACAACTAGTGACAATTATGTCAAAATTAAAAAGTAATAAATTTTGACAAATAAAGTTGTGATAATAGCTTCAATTTTTGTGACAATAACATTGGCACTAATATATTTGAAGATTGTAAGATTTTTCCTTTCTTTTTTTTTTTGCCACTCATGTTATTTATATTAGTGACCAGTAAATATAAGAAAAATTAGCCACTGGTGTGTTTATTATCATCATCATAAAATCATCAATGTTGTCATAAATAACATTTGTTGCATCAATGTGAATATCGTAAGAGAATTCTATCACAAAAAGCACAGTTTAAGAGGTAATTTCACAAACCAAATAAAAGTTATGAATACTATATAAAAATAAATAAAACTACAAAAATGTGAAATATTCTAATTTTAAATAAACACATATCATCAAAATATACAAAATTCAAAATTTGATATATAAAATTGGAAATTTTAATATCCAAAATACAATTATAAAATTATCCTTTAAAAAAAAGAAAAAAGATTATAAAATTATCCTAAATTTGGAGATGAAGTCCTTTATGCATTTGAATCTTCTCTTTTACTTTTCAGCCTTAACTTCTGCTAGAATTTAACTCCTTTGTTGGGACTTTAATGTATTGCTTTTCCTTGATGCTTATTCTGCACATTTAAGAAAAAAAAATTAAGAATCTAGTTAAATAATTTTAAAAATTAAAAAAAATTCTAATTTAATTCAAACTTTCATATCATTGTTTCTTTCTTAATTGAGACAAGTTCCATGTTGCATTTGGCTTTTGTGAATTTCATCAAAATCTAAATAACGTATTCCTATGATGAACCTGAACCTAAGATTCAAAGTATTGAAAAAGAAACACTAACAAACAATCATCGTTGAAAAAAAAATCAATAAACCTAACTTTGAGGATTAAAAAAGAGAAAACAAAAAATAATAATAATTATCTCGTATCTATTGCAGAAAATAAGCAAAATAATTTAAGAAAATAAAAATAAGCAAATCTTGTGGCCATCAATAACATGTACCTTGAATTAAGGGCTAGTTGAGTCACTTTAATTCTCCGAATCAAGTGAAGCCGAACCGTTGCCATCGATCTCCATAGACACATAATTACTTGAGGCATCATCACTCTTTTTATATGTTAAATTCATTGAGGATATATATCTTTTGAAATTTTAATTTTTTAAAAAATTATATTATCTAGATTTTGTTTTGTGAGATTTGGTAAATCTTTATTTAATTTCAATTTTTAAAATCTTTCTCTAATACTACAAATCCTAGGTATAATCTAAATTAAAAACTTGTTTTCTATCACTTAAATTATCAATTTTAGGGATTGGGCAAACAATAATAACATGCAAAATAATGAATTCGGAGAATTTTTTTTTATCAATTTTTGTCTCATATTTTTACAAATATTTTTAAACTTACAATGCCTTTTCTTTTAAAAAATGTTTATATATATAGACACACACTTATCGAATTTGATCCTGAAATTTGTTAAACATACTTTAGATTTTTTTGTGACAAAAAATTTGATCACATTTAACTTAAACAATAGTGTTAATTATTTTTTTTATCACAAAAAACTTCATATTTATGATTGATAGTTACAAAAAAGAAAAAAAGAAAAAATCATGATGACATAATTTTTGTAGTACAAGCATAATTTACTTGGTATATTTAAACTAGATTGGAGAAAGCCAGACCTTTTTTTTTTAAGTTACTTTTGGTATTTTTATGTGAAAAATAGTTGTTTATTTGGTAAATGATTTATATATATAGAATATTTTTCTTTGCATTGTAGATACGGGGGCTACACTATTGTATCCAAAATTATCGACACGAAAAGGTAAAATGTATAATTTTTGTGGCAATATTTAGTGGACACTAAAGGGTTGAATTTTGTGACAAAATTGTTTTAACAAAAAATATATGTTGAGTGATGGAGAATACTTTCGTCACAATAAATAAAAAATTATAGTGACAACAATATTTATTGTCACAATTACACATCATTCTCATCAAGAAATTTTTGACATAAAATTTTGTATACTTTTAGTAACGAACATTGGACACAAAAGAAATTTTGTCACTGTTAGTATATTAATAGTGACAATTTAATTGTGACATATACTAAATTGTCACAATTATCACTATAATAGTGATAAAAATATAAGCTATCACAATTAAGTTAAATAATAGTGTCTATTACCTTTTTTGACACAAAAACCTAATATTTGTGACAAAATAACCGAGTGACACAAAAAAGTTGTCACTAAAAATCGCAACTCTTGTAGTGGTTGTAATCGGCATCAGCTTCGGTGAGGTCTCTCCCATCCTTACTGGGGGAGTTTCCCATCTCCTACTCTCTAAGAGCTAAAGCAACGAAAGCAACGAACGAATTGGAGGCATGGGTGAGGTATAAGCTATATGAAAAAAAAAAAAGAACAACAAAGACAGATTGATCACAATAAACAACTAATTCAGATTAATAGATTACTCAAAATTCAGGTTAGATAGAGAAAAATCAGAATTGATAGGTACTGACTATGGCCTTGCTTATTTGATGGTTAATATGCGCCATTTTGCTTAGGTTGCAAATTTTCACAAAAAATAGACTTGATCATTCCCATGTACAAGAAAACTCTCAGAACTTGTCTTTGGTGTACAAGTAACTACTTATAAATTATAATTAATTCTGTATCCAAAGGTGCCCCCTGCTGCCCATCCTCTGCAGGTATCAGTATTACCTTCTGGCTTCTTGCTTAATTCCTTAGCCACATCATTGGCACAAATAAGGATTAATTAATTCTATAGAAACTGTTAACAATCTCATCTCACCAGCAATACCATTTCATCCCAATATTTCATGTATTTTTTTCAAATTATTAATTTATATTTATATTTAAGAACTCACATTGTGATGCTCGATACGTACAAATATAAACTACAAACATTTATGATAGTCTTTCTCAGAAAGGAAACAAATCAGAATGCACATTGCCATGCTCGCTATCGACAAAAATAAACAACAAACAATTTGCATGAAAAAAAGGGAGATAAATTAAACAAAAAATTCACATTTTTAGAAGCATTACCAGTCCTTGCATCCCTCACACTGAACCATGAGATCATTCGGGTTATAAGGCATCTCACACTTGCAATACCTACAATTCAATAGAGAACTCATCAGTCAGACAAACCACCACCAACCCTAACAACCTGCATTCAAGATTAGAAACTAAAAACTCACACAGCAACACGATCAGGAGTAAACCCTCCAGTGGCAGCCTTGTACTCAAACCGACAAAAGTAGTCCTCAGCGCCAACATTCTCCAACTTGGTGTAATTCTTGAAGGAGTGAACAACGCACTTACCCTCAATGGTGTGCGCGCTCTGGACATCGTAGTGGTCGGAGAGGAACAGCTCCTTAGCACCATGGAACTGCCTCCGTCCACCAATCGACTCCTCCGGGCGATAATACCAGCGCACCCGCACCTTCACGTTGTTCCGGTGATCAGCCTCGATCTTCTCCATCCGCGCGACGTATGGCTGCTTCTCTGAGTCCGCAGGCCGCATCAGCACACAGTCCCCAACTACGATTCATCTGACTCCATCAATGGCATGCAGATGGAGAACAACAACAAGAAGAAGACGAAGAAGGATATCATCAAGGAGGGATTACCTTTGACGACCTTGTTGGTGCCTTTAATGGTGTAGGAATCGAGGTCCTTCTTCCCTGGTTTGGTTTTCCCCATTAACGAAGCTTCCGGCGATCGATCTGTGCCCTAATTCCGCTCCTGGATTGATGTTTTTGGGGATCAAACTCCGAAAATCCTGCGAGGATTTGGGATGGAGACGCGAAGGGGATCGAAGCAAAGAGGTTGGAATTTGGGAAACCCTAGAGAGAGAAAGAGATGCATGTGTATATAATGATGGATGTATGACCATGTTGAGCATGCATAGATGTAATCTAATCGGTTGAATGATGATGATGAAGATCATGATCGTTGGTTTTTGGATATGGAGATGATGATGATGATGGTTATGTATGTATGTTTGTATGTTATGTATGAGGTCCTTTGTGGGATATTTTCAAAGTAAATTAATAATTTGAAAAAAAATACATGAAATATTGAAATTACACCAATAACTTATATATTAATATTATTATATTTGTATTTGACACGGTATTAATATATTAATTAATATATTTATATATTTGTCACGGTATTTGGTACGGCATTAATAAATTATTATGTTTGAGTTTTGGAATGATATTTGAGACGGTATTAATATTGTGACAAATTTGTCACAAATTTTTTTGTGCCAATTTTTCGGTGCCGATTTGAGATTTTTCTTGTAGTGTAGCAACTCCGGCGAAAGAGGATTTCGTTGGTGAAAATGAAGAACTCTCTCCGATAGAGGCACCGACGGACGGTTTCGAAGAGCTAACAGCCGGAGAAGGAGAGGCAATCGGAGAAAGAGACGAGTTGGGCGGGGATCTCGGCAGAGATGACAGGAGGAGATGCGAAGGGGATCTCAGCGGGAGGGTTTGCAAAATTTTCTCAACTCCAGGGTTGAGAAAATAAATTAAAATATTTTTAGATAAATATTTATAAATAAAGATAAATAAATATTTATTTATAAATATTTATAAATTAATATTTTTAGATAAATAAATAATTTATAAATAAAAATTAAAATATTTATAATTGTTTTTAGATAAATTGTTGTTTCATATTATTAATATATAGTAATAATAATTAAAATTAAATGATTTGAGCACAATCAAAATATTTAAGTAAATTATTAATTATAAAAATTATAATTATATATATTTTACATGTTTTCTATTAAATATAAAATTATTATATATATCATGCCATATATATTCTTACACAATATTAATTATATAAATTACAATATATAATTATTTGCAATTATGAAACTTAAGCATTTTTATCACATATGCAGCGGTTTCAAAAAAACCACTGCCTATCATAACACATACGCAGCGGTTATAAAAAACCGCTGCTTATCATAACCAATATGCAGCGGTTATTATGAACCACTGCAATAAAATACATATGCAGCGGTTTTGAACCGCTGCTTTTGTTAACATTTGCAACGATTGTATAACCGCTGCATATCTATTCTAATATGCAGCGGTTTTTGCAACGGTTTGAATCAAATGTAACACTTACTTGAAAAATTTCCTGTAACGATATAAAATCGCTGCAAAACTGCTGCAATAAATACCATATTGTAGCAGTTTTATAACCGCTGCATAAGTGCAGTTATGCAGTAGTGAACTAGTCACGGTTGACCTTAGGTTTGGGACCATGTGCTTAAGGATTTTCACGACTCATTAGACACCAATTAGAGGGTATAATACTAGTCTTGCACTAGAAGCATTAGTCCTAGGGGGAGCTTTGTCTGGGTACCCCATCTTTATATCGATTGCCTCTCCTACCCTCATTACTCTTCTTGCACTCTTTTATTTTATTTTACATTTATATACATATATTTCTCTCACCATCGACTTTCCTCATAGCTAAATAGCGATAACACTTATTTCTGAACACTATTTCCTGTGGATACGACTACCCACTCACCAAGGTATTTTATTACTTCGACAACCTGTGCACTTACGGGGTACACACGCAAGGGCTGTGTCAACCTCAATGGAATTTTTGTTCCATTGTTTTGGTAGTACAAAAATTTTATCAACTAGTACAAACATCCTATTGTGTTGTACTCTCAACTTATTTAATCAAATAAAGTATTGGAAAAGTTATGCTAATAAACCTTGTTTGATTAGGGTAGGAAAGGGAAGGGAAGGGGAGGGAAATGTTATATAGTAATATGATTTACCAATTATACCCTTACTTTTAAATAAAAAATTACTTATTTCTGCTTAAACACATGCATTATAAAAATCTCAAATAAATTCACACTATAAGTAGACTTTTTTAATAAATATTAAAATTATTGCAATTATCATTATCATTATTATTTTGATTTTGATTTTTATATTTTAATTTTTCCTCTTCTCAAATACCACTATTTATTTTTCCTTTGAAAATATATCATATATTATTGCCTTGTATAGGACAAAAAAATGTTGCTATTTATATCATCACAATGGACTGATCCTTGATTAGGTCTACTAAAATATAAAATTATTAAATTAACATAAAAGCAAAAATATATATAAAAACAAGGATTTTCAATGGGTGTCATGTGAATACTTGATGAAAATAAAATTAGATTGAAAAAAGTGAAAGAAGAAATTAAGAAGTGACATTATGTAATTATTTTAAAAAATTAAGGGTATTAAGGTCTTTTAAGATATTTTAAAATTTTTAGGAGGTTCTCTCTCCCCCGGCACCCAAATCTTGGTGTCAGAAAAAAGTAGAGTTTCAAAGGGTTTCGGAGAGTCAGAGTTAACCCTTCTTTCTCTTCGTTAAATTAAAAATATCTAACCAAAAGAGAAAAGAGCTCACTTTGACCCTCCAAAACCCTCTCTTTACTTTCCCTCACCGGCCTTCAATTCAAACATAGCATAAAGATTGCACATCATTTTCTCTTTCCCTTGTACTTCAAAACCTTGTGGTTACAACAAGTGTCACCTTTATACCACTTAGCGTTGTCATGCTCTTCTTTTATCCGGTATACCCACTTGTTGTGCAATGCTCTTTTACACTATAAAAGTTCCACCAATCAAATTTTTGATTGGAAGATAGAGAATCCATCTTGTATTTCAAGGCTAAATACCACTTGATTGACTTTTTGGCTTGCACTACTTCTTTGTAAATCCTCAATTCCTCGATTCGTCTTTATTTGTTAGTAAAAATGTAACAAAGTGAAGGATAATAGCTCTTAAGTAGTTTGATTATTTTAAAAGATCTCTTGAGTTCAGTTAGTGGAGTTAGTAGATCTGCCTTTTATGATACCACTTCTTTATTTTATTAGTGATTGGTCTTTATCTTATTCATTAAGATGTCTTGTAATTGTACTTCCAAATAATTTTTTTAGCTTTACGCTCGATCCAGCATTATACATCACATGCTCAATTAAGATTATATCCCAAATATATTAATCTTTCTATTTTGGTCCTCCTAGAAATGATAACTACACTCATTGTTACAATAACCAATAAATAACATTTCCCAAATTTAGAATCAAGTTTACTTATATTTGTTGAATTATGGTGAACATAGGATAAACAATTAACACTTTTAGAAAAGAAATGTTGACCTCTTTAGCACTTCAAACCTCCTTTTGCATTTAGCAATCAAATGGTGTTAAAGGTCTTTTGTTGAGTAGATATGTTGCAATATTGACTGTTTAGCATAGAATGATTTCGGCAATCTAGAATGTAATCCTATACTCATGGTATGCTCATTCAGTGTATTGTTCATCCTCTTAGCTACACTATTATGTTGAGGTATACTAGAAATGGTCTTCTTTTTCTTGATTAGATTTTGTGCACAATACTTCTTAAACTCTCCATCTTCATATTCTTCGCCACTATCGAACAACAAGTACTTTGCTTTGAAGTTGGTCTTCCTTATCTCCATGTTTTAAAAATATCATAAATATTATATTTATTTCTTAAAAATAATCCATATCATCCTGCTCGAAGCAATGATGAAGGTTAAATAATATGTGAAGCTTCTAAGGGATGCTATGGGAGTTGGTGGACACATATCAGTATGAACCAACTCCAATTTTATTGCCTTTGGTTCTCTACAGCCTTTGAAAAAACTAATATATTTTCTCAACAATACAACTTTTACATAAGCTATATTTAACAAACTTCAACTTTGATATTTTTCTGTTTGATAATAGCAACTTCATTTCCTTCTTACTCATATGCCCAAGTCTCTGAAACCATATACTTGATTTTGCCCCAACATTTACAACTGCTAATGTATCTTAAAAGTGAACGCTACGTGTAAAGAGTTTTAATTTTATTGCCTTGAGCAACCACCATAGCTCCTTTGTTGACTTTCCATAAGCCACCTTTAAAGGCCATTATATGTCCTTCATCTTTGAACTATCCTCAAATATGATTTTGCTTCAATCTTTGTAGATATTAATTAAACATCAATAATTAAATATTATTTTATTATAGTCAATAATTATTAAAATTATTATGATATGATTTTAAAAACTTCAAAGATTTAAACTTAATAATGTGGTTACCAAATTAATTTATTATAGTACATAATTATTGTGATCAATTACAATGATGTGATTTTAAATACTTTGTAGGTTTAAATTTAAGAGAAATTTTCAAAAAAAAAAAAAAAAACCTTGTGATTTTAAAGTTTTACAAAATAGGATAGAGATTTTTTTTTTCCTTTTGTTTTTAAACTTTGTGGTTTCTCCAACTAAAAAAAAAGGGAAAAATGTTCACAATGTTAACTTTTTTCTTATTTGGCAAAAGCACAATTATTTCATTTGAAAATTGTCCCATATGGCATAAAAATATTTTTTATCTTTCTATTAATCCCTCCCAAAATTTTAGTAACTAATAAAAAAAAACTTGAAAATCACAAAAGCCAAACGAAATCATGTTTGAAATTATGTTTTTTTATGCCACATGATAGATATTTAAAGGATTTTATCCCTACCAAAGTTAACGATGTTAACAGTTTTCCTTTTTTTCTTTTTTGTTAGTTCAGTAAGACATGACCAAGAGTCTTGCTATTGATCCACATGGTACTCGAGCGATTGCTTCTGCTGAAATGTATATGGGCCAGTACAAGGGCGTGTACCCTGATAGTGTATTATGCTTTTTGCTTGTTTAAGCACCAAAATACTCCAAAATTGCTCCTATGGCCCTTATGCTTCTATAACCTGTGGAACAAAGTGAACAAATAAGTACCAGTTATTTGTGCAAATAAAGCCAAAAATAGTCAATAAAGTGCTAAGCAACATAGATCAATTACGTACAATATAACACTTATCAACATAACAAAGTAATAAATCATTATAAATAGTAATCTACATAAAATTAATAACATATAAAAGAATTTCCAGGAATTCAATAACTTAATAGTTAAAGCATAATTTACCAATAATACATACAAGTAAACTTTTCTACACATTGAACACAATTCAAAACATAGGCTTGCCTCAAATAATTCCTGAGCTAATTGTGGCTGCAACTAGATACGATACCACCAAGATGTTTTTAAACTTTTTAAAATGCAAAATGTTTTCTTTCTTGGTGTTGGCTATTGAGATCCCCGTGTGGTGGCCCCATGTCTTTCGCCTAAATGATGGTATCACCCTTCTTGAACTCTATCAATGGGTATACACACATCTTGACCAGGGGTAAACATAGGGTTGATTACACCACCTCCTATCAGGTCAGACCGTGGGCCCCACTGTAGCGTCAGACTAAAGTCCGTAGTCACCATCAAAGTCAAAAACATAAACATAGATCTTTCCAATCAAACTCAATAAATCCATCGTACAAATGGCTAATTAAATAAAGAAATAAACATCAAACCATATTTCCTTGGAATGTAAATACATACACATACAAGCATATTTCTTTCAAGATAAATACATATAAGTATTCTAGGTTTAACCACTCCAATAAATTCATTCTTGATAGATAAAATGAAATATGATTTAATATAAAAAATATGATACAAAACATACAAAGAAATAATATAGTACTCTTATGAAGTCTTTGCAAATACAAATTTAACCACTCATAGAACCATTCATCTTACCTCGAGACATGCTCACTCATCAGCAATTTCCTTCCCCTTGGAAGATACTTCGCCACCTAGTCACATGCAGAGAATCCAAAAAGCAATCAAAACAAGAATGAAAGACTAAAAGACATGCGTATGCGATGTTACATATCGAATATGTAATACTAGGGTTCTAGACCAAAATTTCATTTTGGACACAACCGACTTTAAATTGGAGTAAAACTAAATGAATTCCAATTATGAAGAGCTTAATTTTCAATTTGGACCAAAGAAAAACAAGAAATGGTAGAAAGATTTTGGTGCTATAGTAAAATCGGGATTTCTACCATACTAATAACTGCTACAGAAAAAGTCAACCCTAACAAATGATTTTCCCTCAATTTACATTATTAAACATGAAAATTTCTTTACAATCATCCACAATAATGAATCATAAGATCAATGGCTTCATTTTAAACCCATAATCTCCCACAAATCAAACATACTCTATGAGTTAGATCTAGGTTTTCAAATAATCATATATGATGAAATACAAACAAAATACATTAAAAAAAAACTCATATCAAAGCTTCTACCAAACTCAAGAGTAAGAGAGGAAGAGTTTTCATCCTTTGGTTCACCAGAATTGGTCACTAGAGATTTCCTCAAGAAGAAGAACAATTGGTGCGCCTAAGGCTTCTACATAAGTTGGACATGCCCAACTCATGGAGCACAAAAGCCATGTACCACTATTAGTTAAAAAAGGCTACTAGATGTGGTACATATATAATATTTTAATTACCAAAGAGGACTGAGCCATGCACATAGATTAACAAATTAAATTCCAAACATAGTTTAAAATTGTTGCTCGGAGATCGGGTGCTAACTTGAAGAAAGGAAGTGAGATAGAATGTAGTGCGGCTTGGCTATAAATGGTTAACTTCACTTGAATTTGAATAGCATATGCACTCATGGAGTGCTTTTACAGGACTTGGTTTGACCAAACATGACTCTACTACCAAGGTTTTGGACACAACATCCAATACCATTGACTCAGGACAACAAAACTTAAATAAAGACAAGACACATGACACTGAAACAGTAACATAGACCATGCACACAAACTCATGAATCTACTCATACCAAATAAGTAACAACCAATCACATTCCCGCTTCATGGTTAACACCTCATCCATGCACATGATATATGAATCACTTCTCAACAAAAATTAACTCTCATGCGAAGGTGATCAAAATCGGACTCCTAACTTCATGTTTCGTGGATCTCCATAGCAATTGCCCCTCCACTGTCTCACCATGGGCTTAATGGAATGCCAGTTACCTCAAATTCAACAGTGAACTTCCTTTTCTGATCAAGTTTTGAGAAGCGAAGCTTTTGAGGAGAAACATTAATGCTAATAATTCCTTTTGGTTTTTCAACCATTGCATGATAAACTTCAGTACCTCCATTGACCACATTTGTTAACACCCTTGTGATATTCTTCTTCACTTTTGGATCTAACGTAACTGATATTGAAGGATAGTTTAGGTTTTCGGCATTGATCTTGACAAGGTTGGCACATTGGATTTGGCGCTTAGCTATGGTCGAAACATTAACATCATTGTAGCCAAGGCCACAGAGGTATTGGATATAGTTGAATGGTTTTAGGTCATATACGAGACCAGGGTCATTAGCCGCTTGTGGGTTCACTTGCCCTGCACCTAAGGCAAACAAGTTGGCAGGTACTCGGCCAGTGCTATTGAAATCATCGGTGAAGTCATCAATGATTGGCTTAAGGTCAAGGTCTAACCTATCTGCTGTTGTCATGATTGCTGACTTGATTACTGCAGGTGACCAATTCTTATGTGTGCTTTTAAGTAATGCAGCGACTCCAGCGAGATGAGGAGTTGCCATTGATGTCCCGCTTAGAAAGTTGAAGTATGACCCAGAAGTTGATTTAGGTCCTGGACCTGGCTTAAATGGCCATGCGGAGAGAATGTTAACTCCAGGTCCAACAATATCTGGTTTCAGAATACCTCCATTAAGCATGCTCGGCCCTCGAGAGGAGAAGTAAGGAATGGTTGGGGAGGGACGTTTTCCAAAAACAGTGCCACCAAAAGTTATTGTCGCATTTGGATTAGGAATAGAATTAATGTAAGCAACAATCCTCTGCAATCCTTGATGATCTACATGTGCTGCCGGAAGGACATGAACATCAGAAAATGTTGTAAACCCTTCTAGAATCGTGCTTGTTACGATCATTGCAGCTCCTCCTGCATTCTTCACATGCACACCCAAGTCAGTGAATGCTCCTCCAATATTGTAGCACACAACTATTTTTCCTTTGACATCAACATTATTAAACGAGTCATTTCGGCAACCTTCCGTGCCATTATGAAGAGCACCAGGGAAAATAAGAGGCAATGTGGCATTGAAATTGTTATCTTGATATCCCGTTTCTCCATCTATCTCTGTGCCATCTCCAAGCTTTACAGTTGCCTTCGCTTTTCGATCATGACTGCTAGCTCCCACTGTTATTGCCCATGGCTCATCATTCCGTATCGAACTATGGTCGGGGCCCAAATTTGCTGCCACAAAGCAAACAACCAACCCTTTGCGAGTCGCTGAGAATGCACCGATGGCCATGAGATCTCTATAGAAAGGCCTGGGAACATTATATAGAGAAATAGATAACACATCTACTCCATCAATAATTGCTTGATCCATAGCCTTCAATACATCACTCTCTTTGCAACTTGTCGTTGTGCATGCTTGATAGATTGCTAAGTGAGCTCTGGGCGCCACACCAGATGCAGTGCCTTTGGCAAGACCACGAACATCAGCATCAGGGACCATGCTTCCTGCAGCAATACCCGCACAATGTGTGCCATGTCCTTCTTTCTTTGGAACCCTTGGTGGTTGACTTTGCCCTCTTTGGAATGCTATTGCACCAATGAGCTTATTGTTGCAGTAACGTTTTCTTCGGAATTGGCACTTCCCCTTCCATTTCATTGGTGGTGGTGGCATTGGTGTGTCAACGGTGCTATCTTTGAAGGAGGAGTGGTTTGGATAGATACCGTCATCAATTACTCCGATGATCACTCCTTGTCCCATAAAAGAATCGACCCAAAGACCATGCCTTTGGCTTAAACCTATGAAAGAGGGAGTGTATGTGGTCGCAATTGATAGTTCTTCATCTTGTTGTGCATGTATAAATCCCTCCAATGATTTCATGGCCTCCACTTCTTGGTTTGTTAGTCTTGCAGCGAAGCCACTAATGACTTCTCGGTAGGAATAGACTAGTCGTTGCTCACCAGAGTCGAGGGTGGTGTTTGGAAAGAATGATCGATGCCAAGTCTCTCGCTCTTCATCACCAAGGAACTCATTTTCCTTTTGCATTTGTACGTGAACAATGTATGTGTGAACTTGGTTTTCATCAACAACATTGGGAAATGTTTTCGCATGAGCAATAATGAGAACAAAGAAGATGAAGATGTTTGAAGTTAAGTGGAAGATGGATTGTTTCTTGATAGCCATAATTGTGATGATCTTATGGTTCTTAGGGGGAGTGGTAGTCAATTTAAAGGAGGAAATGAGAGAAGGACAAGATCATAGATGTTCCTTTGCATGCAAAGCATGAGGAAAATCAAAATCAGTACGTGCCAACAATTGGATTGTACTAGCGAAGGATCTAATTGTAAACGATGCATTTATCTCATGAAGATATATAGCATGCTAATGCTATATATCAGTTTAAAACTGTTGGGATCTTCAAATGGGATATTTAATTTATTCCATAAATTCAGTGTTTCACTTTGCTGATAAGTATCCATGTAATAGTTTTTAATTTATCTCCCATGTATAAGACTTTTATATTTGACTGAGATATTCAAGTAAATTTCTGATGCTAGTGATAGAAATAGAATTTTTAAAATATTTTTGAAGTTAAGCATCATGTTTTGGTTAATAAATTAGTGATTTATCCACTTTTATAAAAAAATAGTTTAGGAATGTTTTACACAATACATGAAAGGAATACAATGATAAGGAAGAAGCCCGCAATACATGAAAGGTTTGAGAATGTTTTACACAATATATAAAAGGAATACAATGATAAGGAAGAAACTTCTTCTTCTTCTTCTAATTATTATTTATTTATTTATTTATTGCATTTATCTTTGCATTTCACCCATATCTAACTTTTTGATGTATTGTATGCCTAATGCAAAAATCACAAACACATCAGCGATATATGACAAGCATCATATAATTTCATCGAAGTTATCTAACCACCACTTTCAACAATATTTTGCAATTTAATGCAGCATCTTTCCCATCTTTTAAACAAGATTGGCCAGTACGTTGATTAGGCCAAACAAAAGTATAAGTGTACGAGAAGCCGATGAAAAACAAATAAACTATTGTATTATTATCAAAATATTTGGTGTGAAACATTAGTCATTCGCCTGTAAAGCATATGACCACAGGCAATACATGAGAACTTTTATAATGATAAAAATAATATTAAATACAATCCGTCAAAGACATCATGCATTAACCTTGCATCTTTTGTTTTTATGTTTTTTGAAAAACCACAAATAGAATTCCCTAAACAGACCCCTCATAGGGGTTTTGAGTTAGGCCTTACATAGATTGAATTTTTTTTTTCCAGTTAACTCATTATTCTGGTCCATGAAAAAACATCAAAATTGAAGCCACATTAAACATTCTTGCCCGTAGTTTGAATTCCTTCTATTATCAACAAAAATAATATCTCAACACTTGGTCTTGCCAAAATGTCATGCCCCGAGCTGGGTCTGGCAGTGGACAAACGTTCGTGCACCCACAAGGCTGAAACCCACAGGCATGCAAAACCTACACACTTGACTCAGAGAAAACAATCTAACAATTACTTATATTGTGTCACTGCCTACCATGACTGAACAGTAAACATGCGAGAAAATTAGAAAAAAAATATAATTTATTGTTGAGATATATAATCAAAGAATGATTTGTGCGTTTAAATGTAATTATAATTAAAATATTTGTGGTTGTCCCCACCCCATGTGTGGGCATATGAACATGTCACTGAAAGTCTTTAACCATTTAGTGGTTTGAGTTAGTGTTAGAGATTAATTTGTGATTGGTATCAGAGATTAATGGTGTGACTTTCAAGATGCAATGATGCATCTACTTTGTTTATGAAATTATTTATTTAAACTATAATCAAGCATTTAAACACCTTATTAACATGCTAATTGTCATGGGCCCATGGCCTAGGGTCAAGGGGCTTCACCATACTAGCTTGTAGCAACCTTTTCATCATTTTGAGCATTCTCCATCAAACTCTGACGGCCCGGCCAAGGGCCATTGGGGGTTTTGCAACCAACCAGGGGAGGGGGGTTGAAGCCCCTTCTTGGTTTCACCACTATGGCTATGTTTGATTGGCAACATGGAAAATGGGTGGAAAAGAAAATTTTCCATGGAAAAATTTTCCGTGGAAAATGAAAAATCTAGCTAGAAAATCAAAAATTTTCTATGAAAAATTCTGATTCTGCTGTTTGATTGCATCAATTTTCCACGGAAAAAAATATTAAAAAATTGTTTAAACATATTTTTAAAAAACGTTATATATGGATCATATATATATATATATATATATATATATATATATATATATATATTGATTAGATATATATGGCAGATCAAAGCATATCAATTGAGAAGAACCCTAAAATAGTGTATCTTGAGAAGATCCAAGCAGCCTTATTTATCTCGATGGAGATATAATTCGAGAAATTCACCAATAATTCACCAAGAATCTCTCTGGGATGAGAAATGCCTCTCTCGCTCGGCGGAGATCCGATGTCGCGGCACTGCGGGGAGGGAGAGTAATGATTTCGGCGGAGGCTTGGAGGGAGAGAAGAAACTAGGTTTTTTTTTATCTTTTTACGAAACCCCCCTTTATTTTTTTTATTACCAAAAAGACCTCTCTATTTTCCTTGGAAAATTTTTCCTAGGGTGGAGGCAGGAAAATTTTTTCACTGATTTGAGGGAAAATAGGGTCATGTGACCAGGTTTGTGGAAGGCAATTAAACACCCTAAAAAACTGGAAAATCACCCGTGGAAAAATTTTCCATGGAAAAAAAGGGCAATCAAACACACCCTATATATATATGCTCTCATGAAAAGTTTTCCCTTCAAACCTAAATAAAATATTATAATAATATTAAATACTAAATAATAATAATATAGTATAATTATCTTACTATTTAATTTAAAGACACAAATAGATTATTTTTTCAAGATAAATAAAATTTATAAAATTAATATTGATAAATATCTTATCAGATTATTATATGTATATGAAATTGTAAAATTAAAAATAATAAATATCCTATCTTATCTTAATTTAAATGTTACAAATTTTGTCTATATATATAGTAAAGTAGCAAACATGAATCTTATAAGTTGTCGTTTTCATTAATAAATCAATTATTGAGATTAATATTTTTAAAATAACTTTTCAAAATATAATTATAGGTTAATTCATCTCAAGATAAATTAAAGTTTTTTATTTATTCAATTATAAAATTGACAATGATAAATATATTATTTTATCTTATTTTTAATATTATAGTCTATATATAGAAGCTCAAGTTTTCATTAATCAATCAATTATTTAATTTAATATTTTTTAATTACTATTTCATTTGTTATCTTTGTTATTTGTGCGATGGTTTTGATTGATTAGGTTCCAAGTCGAATGTAATTGTGTTGCGTAAAAAACTATTGTGGGTTTATGATTGTTTACAACTATTAATGCTGAACATGACGGTTCAATTAGAGTAGATGGCACTCCAATTATTCAGATATCAAGCAATAATATGAAAAAATAAAGTAAGAAATTTTTTTAAGTAATTCATATAGGGTGACTTTATATGTATTAATTTTCTGCAATTTAAAATCTAAATTATCATTTAATTTCAATAAAAATAATATAATTTATTTATATAATTTTTTTTATGAATATTAATACTACAATCATTTAAATGCATATAAATAATTTCATTAGGTATATCATTAATCGTTTTAATGTGCAAATAGATTATGGGTTGTTTTTTTTTTTATTAATATGCTTTATTTATTCAATGGGATAGAACAAGTTTGTTTATATTTAATTTTTCATTGGGAAACAAGAATCAATCCCAACTAATTATATAAATTAATTTCAATTATAAAATAAAATTGTACTCGAATCCGGATTAAGGAAGAAAATTAAGTTGATTCGTCTAGGAGAATAAAATAAATTTATTTAAAAAAGAAAAACATTAATTTTCACATATATATAGTCAAATATTTAGCATATATATAACCAAATAATTTTAAATAAGTTTTTCCCCTACCAAAGTCATCTTATTCTATTGCATTCTTCTAAAATTAACGTGTTACTTATATGTAATAAAACATTAACATGTATTCCAAATATAAAATTAATTTAAAATTTGGTTAAAATCAAATACTTTAATTAAAAAGTAGAGTAATTTTTTTGGGTGGGTACTTAACTTTGCCCGTGTTGCAACTTGAGCACTTAAGTTTAATTCGTAACAAAGTGAGCACATAACTTCTATTTTGTTTCAACGGGAGGGCACCAGCGCTATTCCGGCCTTTGTTTGCTGATGTGTCCACCGGCCTGCTGATGTGTCAACAGTGCACGTGGTAAGCTCCACGTCTGCAACTTATCCACGTGGCCACCTTTCAACTCCACATAAGCGCCACGTGGATAAGTTGCACCTTTTCTTCTTCTTCTCCCCCGAGCCCGAGAGCCCTAATTTCTAAATCTCGAGATCACCGGTGAGCCCGAGAGCTCTAATTTCTCCAGATCCACCGGTGAGCTCCGGCCAGTGACACCACTCCTTCGAGCTGCTCACCAAGTGACCCAGGCCAAATATATGAAGGAACTAAATCCCTCGTCCACCTGTGTGATCTGGTCAAGGATACGAAGCAGCCAATATGTCCGCGAAAGATTTGAATTTATTGTGAAGCCCTAAATTTATTTCTGTAAAGCTTTGAATTTACGGAGCTTTGAATTGATTATTGAATTGATGGAGTGAAGCTTTAATTTTATTATTGTAAAGCTTCGTCCATGATTTTATTGTTGTACTTGAACAATGTTGCAGAGGATTTATGATTTCAGAAATTTAATCCACAATTATTGTTAAACGAATTGCTGAGATTTCTAGTTAATCATGTATAAACAATTAAATTGCAAATGATAAAGAATGCCAAAAAATATCTGGATTCATGCATAGAAACACTAATTGTTGTATATCTGGATTCACTGTTGCATAGAAACACTAATGCCAGAAAAATATTCCTGGAGATATATAGAAACACTAATTGCTGTACATGTACAAAAAATATTCTTGTAGATATACAGAAATACTAAAGGCTATAGATGTACAAAAAATACTGAATACTGAATATGTTTCACCACGCTATACATTCCATTGCCAAAAATACATTGGAGAATTTCATCACCAAAAAATATCATGTTTTAGAACAAATTTAAGTAGCCTATGTATACATCAAAATTGGCCACAACATTCCAAATAACTTGTTTCAGTACAAAATTAATTACCATGTTTGAATACAACAACACCAGAAAAAAAAAAAAAAAAAAAATCCAGTGCATCAGGTCAAGTTGTTTTTCCAGCCCCCAGAAGCACCACCAGCACCTGGTGGCACCCATCTTTTTCTTTTTTGGGTTCCAACTTCTGAGGCTCTGGCACCTTTCTACTTCTTGGATTTTGCTTCTTTGCATTTTCTGCAGAATTTTGCACCTTCTGTTTTTCACTAGGATTTTGAGCCTCAACTACATTCAGGGCCTTTCTTTTTCCTCCTCTTGTTTGAATCTTTGTTCTGTTTGTTAAATTTTTAGAGGCAGTACATGCACAATGGGATCTTTCTCAACTGTATTAACAACCTGCATCATTGAAAATCACATCAGGTTAGTCACATTAATATTACCTACATTACAGTGTGTTTGACCTACAGTACATTAATATCACCTGTGATATAGATTCCATAGGTTGTACTGGAATATGTTCAGGTCCTTCATTTTCAACATGGAATTGAGTTTCAATTAAGTTATCAACCTAACATAATCAAAAGAAATTGCTCAGTGGAATTTTATACATGGTGGAATTTTGACACAATGGAATTTCAAGACAGTGGAATTCATACCATTTGCATATGTTCTTCCAGAACTTGTGGATCTATTTCATCCATAGGGTTATTAGCATTTACCTTTGAAGGGGACAAGATTAATTCAAAGTCAAATTAAATCATTCAATTTAGCATGACAATCAATTCGCAAACAGGTAAAAGTTAAATACCCATAAAAAAAATTATTCCTCACCTCATTCTCATTAGTTGTCCCAGAAGGTTCTGTAACATGGACAGGTAATTGTTCTCTGCCTGAATGCCTTTCAGCCTTATGATGTGCACATGTATACAAATTTTCCAAACCATGAATAAAATTGAAATAGATGTAAGTTGAATTCATGATTAGAAGGAGAATAAAATTAACCTACCTGTAGTCCATGTAATCTTTTGTTGTGGCCTGTTGCACCACATGTACTACACTTATTTTGTGTGCCTTTCCTGCTCACCTTGCCTTTACTAAAGCCAATCTCCTCAGTTGGATCTCTCCCTTCTCATTGTTGTTCTCCTGCCTCTTTTCCTATTTACAGGGTGTGGTGGGATCATTGGGCATTGGCCACTTTTGGGCCAACAATCTTTGCATTGTGTAGGATAAAGAATGTGACTATATATCTCTAAAAATGTTGACACCTTATAGCATTCATCAATATAGTTCTTAGGTTTGTCTTTGTTGTAATATATTATAGAAATTGCATGAGCACATGGCACTCTTGTAAGCTGCCACCTTCTACAACTACATGTTTTCTTATTGTTGTCAATAACAAATTGTCCATCATTGCCAGAACTTGGTATTGGGCACCCCCTGACCATGTTGTATTGTAAGAAAAACTCATTGTCTTTGCCTTCTCCAATTTATTGAGAACCCTAGGGTAGTACACAATTTTGCATTTTTTCATGGCATCCCTCTTTTGTTGTATTCTGCACATCAACTTTGTTCTAATTGTTTCATTCAATGTGACTACCCCTTTGGTTCTAGCCCAGAGAATTAAACTATTGAAACATTCACATAGGTTGTTCAAAAGCATATCACACTTAAAATTAGTTTTAAAGGGTGCCCTAGACCAATGTGCAGGGGGTATTTTCTTTAAAAACTCATATGCATCAGGTGACATAATTTTCAAGGTATCCATTGCCTTGTTAAAAGCAGGGATGTAACTGGCCCTAGCACATTTCCATAACTGATCTTTTAAAGCTTTCCCCTTGTAATTACTCCTAAAGTTGCCATGTATGTGCCTAACATAGTATCGATGCTCACTATCGGGGAATAACTGTTGTAATGCAGGTATTAGGCCCTATGATGATATTTATTTTGGCATACAAGGTTTCATGAGTATGGGAAAACAAATAGAGAAAAAAACAAAACAGAAAATGCATCAGTTACTATATAAATGAAACATAATAAATGAATACATGTGTACAAGTGTTTAGATAATTAACCTTTTGTCGATCACTAATGAAAGCATAATGGTGGTTGTTGTTAATTTCTAGATCCATTGCTAGTAACTCCAAGAACCATGCCCAATTATCATAGTTCTCTTTCTCCACGACAGCCCATGCTATGGGATAAATGCAATCGTTTGCATCTATTCCCACAGCTGTAAGGAGTTGACCTCCAAATAAGCCCTTAAGCCAACAACCATCTACTGAAATGATTGGTCTGCATCCTGCCAAGAACCTTGCTTTAAATGAAGATAAGCAAACATACACACCCTCGAATCTGCCTTCACTACATTTAAACATGATAGTCGATCCTAAATGTGTCCTTATAGCTCAAGCCTATAGTCATACAAACTCCTCACCTATTCACTTTCATCATATTCTAATATACTGTTTAGATAAGAAGAAAAGGTGCAACTTATCCACGTGGCGCTTATGTGGAGTTGAAGGGTGGCCATGTGGATAAGTTGCAGACGTGGAGCTTACCACATGAGCTATTGACGTGGTAAAGTATCGTCCATGTCAGCAAGCCGGTGGACACATCAGCAAACAAAGGCCGGAATAGCACTGGTGCCCTCCCGTTGAAACAAAATAGAAGCTATGTCCTCACTTTGTTACGAATTAAACTTAAGTGCTCAAGTTGCAACACGGGCAAAGTTAAGTACCCACCCAAAAAAATTACCCTAAAAAGTATGAATAAACTACTTATGGACTATTAACTTGGAAGTGAAGTAAAATTATAACTTTGAAGAAAATTAAAAATAAAGAATAATTTTTGCTAACAATTATATATATATATATATATTGTGAATAAAAACTAAAATTATTTGCAGTGATATTTTGAGCTTCTTTTGCGGTCTTTGAAGCTCCCACGGAAGCGAAGGAGATGCCATTAATGAAGAACGTAGCTTTAAATCGAGGATTGTATGTGACTCCTTTAATTGTTGTGGCATACTCCAATAGAGGCCAATATCTTTGCTGACAAATTTTAATCATCTTATGTTTAATGATAACCTGGTGATTATTACTAGGGCTTCTAGGAAAGCTGCTAGGTCCGTGAAGCTTTGTCTTGACTTTTTTGGTAATTTATCTGGTTAGCTCTCTAATGCTTCCAAATCTGCTGTTTATTTCCCCTCTTGGATTAATAGGCGGGTGGCCAAGAGTATCTGTTCAATTATTAATTTTCCGAGTGCTTCTTTTGCTTTTAAGTACCTTGACATCCTTATATCTCCTAAACGCCTGGCTAAGGCTGTCTTTGATTCACTCATTGGAGATATTAAGATGTGGTGCTCTGGATGGATGTATGCTAAACTCTCTCCTGCTGGTAAGGTTGTTCTTATTAATTTTTCCCTGCTTTTCCTCCTTATTTACTACTTGTCTGTGTTTTCAGTGTATGACTCTGTCATCCAAGAGATCAATAGAATTGTTAGGAGATTCTTTTGGAGGAAGAGTAGCATTGGAAAGGGCATCTATTCGGTAGTTTGGAGTGATGTTATGAATCTTAAGACTGAGGGGGGTCTTGTAATCAGAAACCTACTTCTTGCTAAGCATTCGCTTATGGCCAAAAATGTTTTAAATACATCAATGGTGATGAGTACTTCTGGGTAGACATTCTGCATATTAAGTACGGTGTTTTCAATTTTTGGAGGG
The DNA here is from genome assembly GCA_020875875.1 of Dioscorea alata. Classification (NCBI taxonomy): domain Eukaryota; kingdom Viridiplantae; phylum Streptophyta; class Magnoliopsida; order Dioscoreales; family Dioscoreaceae; genus Dioscorea; species Dioscorea alata. The sequence goes on from CM037020.1 coordinate 850,682, forward strand.
ATTCTATCCCAGCTGGCTGCTCTTGGTTTTTCAGGGGTCTTTGTTATACTGCTATTAAAGTTAGATCCTGTTTGAGACTTAATTTGGTGAATCCTTATCAAGCTTCTTTGTTACATCATCCTTGGTGTTCGGAGACTCCTTTGTCTCTTTTCCCTACTTTTTATAATTCTGAGCTTGATTTGGATTCCCTGTCTATTTCTGATTTTTGTGTTGAAGGAGTGTGGGACATGCATAAGCTTGGACAATTATTTGGTATTCATTTAGACCTCTTCACTCCTAATCTGGGGAATATTGTGACTCCTGGTAACAACCACTGGATCTGGGCTCCTAAATCTTCAAATTGTAATCTCTCAGCTACTGTTTACCGGTACTTGAATGGTTTACATTCTATAACTGATAATTGGATTGGTTGGAAAGCCCTTTGGGATTTAAGGGTGGCTCCTCGTGTAAAGCATTTTATCTGGCTTGTTTTTAAGGGCAAGGTCAACACTTCTGAATATCTTTATTATGTCAATTTGGGTCCCCGAAGTCATTGTGTCATGTGCAACCTTGAATATGAATCGATTGAGCATTACTGTCTTCGTGCTACAGAGCACTTGAAGTCTGGAATTTTATTAGCCTTAAGCTTAATGTTCCTATTTCTTTCTTTGGGGGGTTCTGCTATGGTGAATGGCTTACTAGTACATGTTATTCTCCCTATGCCTAGGAGTCATTGCGGCCACAGCATGGCATATTTGGAAGAATAGATGTGACAAAATTTTTCGGAACTCTTCTGTCTCCTGTCAAATTGTTGCTTCTCGGGCCACTAATCATGCCAAAGATTTTACCAATGTTCATGCTAACCTTCTTGGCATGAGATTAATCCTTAACAATTTTTCTTTGAGTGATGGTCCCTTACTCTTTGTTACTAGCTTCTGGAATGCTGCTTCAGAGATAGGTGGTGCTGGATTCCTTTGTGTTTCTTCTAACTATTCTGTTTTGCTGGCAGGTGCTTGTCCTATCCATGCCCAAAGCTCTACTGAAGCTGATTTACTTGCGACCAACCTTGCTCTCCAAGCTGTGATGGACCTGGGGACCTGGATCATGCACTTCTTCATCACTAGTCCGGAATTGGGCAAGGCGATTTCCCTCAACCATAATGATGATCACAAATTTCAACCCTGGCTGCTAAATATCAACAATCTGCTGCACAACGCAGGAAGACTGGGCTTGCACGTCATCCTGAAATCATGGGTTTCTCCTGTTTTCAAACTTGCAACTCACGCCATTAACTTGCATGCACTCACGCTTTACTTTCAGGGGCCGGAATTGCCTCACTGGATTATGAAAGCTATTCTTTCCTCTGGATTTGTATTTTAACCTTGTTTTTTTGGTGTTTTGCTTTTCTGTTTTCCTTGTAGCTCTTTGTTTTTGTTGTTTTGTAACTCTTAAACTCTGTAATTTTTCCTCTTATCAATAAAATTAGCTCTCTGAGCTCTTTCCAAAAAAAAAAAAAAACATCTTTGCTAACAAAGTTCTTGGAGTCAGGTTTTGTACATCGCCGGAAATTGCTAGTCAGGTGGTGGAAAACAAGAATAATACTAAGGAAAACATGGTGTATGGGTGTGTATATACATATATTGGCATTTATTTAAGTATCAAAATAAAATGAAACAAAATAATAAAAAAGAATAGATAAACGAAAAGGAAAAAAAACGAGGGTGGCTATCACTTGTCAATCTCGCATAAAGAAAGGGACGTAGTCATCTCTCATTGTTGTTTCCTCTACAAAGGCCAGCTTTTTAATAGCAAACTAAAAGAATCTTTAGTTTGAACCAATAACGATTGGCAAGGAATGGCCCAATCATAGCATTAATTGTTAGTTTTGCCAATTTTGTATTCTATAATTGGTCATTCGTGAGAGGATCTTTCAATGCTAATCTAGGCTAGCTATTCCAATTTTTCTGCAGTTGTCAAAAGAGGTGAACCAAGCCCAAAGGGCATTTAAAACAAAGAATTGTTACGGTTACTTCTTGATTGAATGTCTGGTGTTATTGCAAAAATTATTTCTTACTGGCGTTTTCCATTTTGTTTGTACTTAGATCTACAATGTTGTAGCTGCTTTTGTTCTTAGTTTTGTAGTTTTAAAATAACCATTTTATTAAACCATTTCTAGCATTTTATTACAATAAGGCATCTAGTAATTGCCCATAGAATGATGGTTTTATCCTTGTTTTACTCTTTGAAATAACAGTCAATCAGCATTTAGTTTTGATTTTGAATACAATGACAGTCAGTAAGTCAATATGGAGTTTTGATCTTAAATACAAAATTCTTTCATTTTATTACTTCTTCCCCTTAGGGCTATTCTTTTAAAGTCCCTTTGAGATTTTTAAATGATTAGCTTATTAGGAAAAAAGAGTCAAGCTCAGACTCCATCCTCTCATACCATCAAGGCTCAAAGTGAAAATGAGGACAATATACATATACCCACTGTATCCAATCATTCTCAGACGTTGGTAGTCGAGAATGAAGTGTTCTTTCCTGATGTTGGAAATGTGGTTAATGTTGAAGCTGGCAGAACTTCAAAGGTGGGTGAAAACTATTAGGTAAATACATTACCTGAGAGTATCTTTATTTTTAACCAAGAATGATTGACAGAAATGACCTAATCATAGTATTATATGTTATGTTTGCCATGTTTTGTATTCTATAATTGGTTATTTGTGAGAGGATATTTCGATGCTAGTACAGGTCAATTATTCCAATTTTTTGTGGAAGAGGTAAATCGTGCCTATAGGGCTTTTAGAAAGAAAGAATTGTTAGGGTTACTTCTTGAGTGAATGTCTAGTGTTATTGCATAAAATTTTTATTACTTACTTTTCTATAGGGCTTTTATTGTTAAGGTTGATGTTGAAGTTGTTAGGACTTTAGAGGTGGGTGAAAATAATCTGTTGAAGGCATTATTTGTAAGTATCTTTAATTAGTTTGAACCAAGAATGATTTTCAAGAAATGACCTAATCATAGCGTTATTTCTTATGTTTGCCTGCTTTGTATTCCATAATTGGCCATTCGTTAGGCGATCTTTCATTGCTAATCTAGGCCAACTATTCCAATTATTTGTGAAGTTATTGAAAGAGATAAACAATGGCCATAGGGTTTTTAGAAATAAAGAATTGTTGGGGTTACTTCTTTAGTGGATGCTTGGTGTTCTTGCGAAAATGATTTATTATTGGCTTTTTCTCTAAAAATAAGTCAGTTTTGTATCAAATTTTTTAAAATATACATCCAGTAGTTAGTTCAAAATAATTACCACTCTTATAATATTTAAAACTTTTCTTTGTTTTTGTTCCATACTTTAACTGTACTCAGTAGGATTTTATTTGGTTTGGGAGTTTTTGGTTATAGAATAGCCTTTATAATTGGGTTTCGGCACAGCCTGTGCCACCTCCGGCCATGGATCTTTTTGTTGGGCTAAAATCTTCATAGTTTGTGCGAAATGATACAACCTGTGCCAATTCTAGCCCTCAAAAATTTATCAAGACTGAGATCCATACAACCTGTGCGAATCCTAACATTTAAATGTTAGTTGAGCCGAGTTCCGCATAGCCTGTGCCATTCCTAACCGCAAGTCTTTTTCTTCAAGTTTGAGGTCCGCACAACTTGTGCGAGCCTTTCTTACATTGTTTCTTTCTTTTTGTCACAAGGGCATTTGAGTGTTTTTTTTATCCTAAACCTCTTTTTATACCTTTCTTCTCTCTTTTCTTCTCATTTTCTTGGCCATCTATTGTAGGAGGAGATAGCTTTCGATGATCCTCCACTTCCCTTTGGTGGATTGATGCCCCAACCTTCATTCTTTCCATCTCCTTGAGTCCAACAAGGTAAACACTTCTATCTTTCTTGATTTCTCATTGTTTTTCCATTGTGTTTGGATGAGAGTGTAGGATCTAAGGCTGTTTGCAATGAGTTTGATTCTTGTTCATGCATCTTGTTGTTAGAACTTGAGAGAGGCATATGCATTGCCTTGTATTCCTTCAATCTTGTGGAATCTATGGACTTTCTTCTTCCTTATTATAGGATTATTGTAGTATTACTGTAGCTCCTGTAAGACTTGCTTGTTACATTTCTTCCTTGTATTGGATTGAAGCTAAGAACATTTAGGAACTCTTTGGAAACCCTTGGACCCAAGTTTGAGCCAACCTAGGCCTCTTAAAGAGTTGCATGGCATATAGGTTTAAGATTTCTTTGTGCATCTCTTCTTCTCATTTTCCCTTGTACCTCATTTTTCTTGTTGGTTGAGTTATGTTGTGTGTGTGTGTATGTGTTTTGATTAGGTGGTGAAAGCGCGGCTCTTGGCAAATAGCCAGTGGAGGACTAGTACCTTTGGGAAAATCCGATCTTCTAAGTTTGTGAGTGGGTTAAGTTGAATGCATAATTATATTTAAATATTCAAATGTTTTCATTGTTTAAGGAAAAACATTTCATGGTTTTATCATATTAAATTGGTGTTTTGATTGGTTTAAAATGACATTGATTTGGCCTCTTTAGCCTATAGATGTGATGAGAATGACTTTGGGCATGTTGTCTTAAATTCATTAGAAAATCTTGTTGTGATTTTAGGTTGTGATGGTTTAATGTGAATTCATTGGAATATATGCCTTTTAGATGAATGGAAACTGCTAAAATTTCAATGACCATAATGAATGGAAAATCTCATTTATTTGATATGAATGGAAACTGTGAGTGAATTATATTCTTATGAAAACAAATCAATGTATAGTTATGAATTGAGAAGTAAATGAGGAGGAATAATGGGCATAATTGATGCATGCTATTTTGTAGTCTTTATGTGGTTGATGGTAGAACACTACAAGAAAAATCTCAAATCGGCACCGAAAAATTGGCACGGGAAAAAATTGTGGCGAATTTATCACAACATTTGACACGGAATTAATAAACTGTGTCAAATATATAATTTTTTTAAAAATAATTTTTAAACTTCGTGCCAAATATCGTGCCAAATACCGCGACAAATATAAAAATATATTAATATATTAATAGTGTGCTAAATATAAATATAATAATATATTAGTACCGTGCCAAAAATACAAATATAATAATATATTAATACCTTGTCAAATACGGTGCAAAAAAAAATATAAATAAACTAATATATTAATATAGTGCCAAATACAGTGCCAAATACAGTACCAAAAATACATATAAAATAATTTATTAAATATGTTTCTCGCTACGCAGCCACACGATTGCCTAAAGATCGTAGCTAAACCTGATAAGAAGCCACACCCATTAAAAATACGGAATCGACCCATCGCCAAACATCGCTCTTTATACTCACCCGCCACATCAAATCTCGTCCGTCAATTATAGCCTTCTTTAAATCCAAAAAAAAATCACCAGCAATACGATCTCCATCACTATCCCCTCCAAGGCCCCCTATTCTTAGGGATGGCAATAATACCCAAATCCGATCCGACCCGACCCGACCCGACCCGAGTTTGACGGGTAAAACCCAATTTGACCGGGTTTCGGGTCAAGTTCGGGTAAAACCCGACTAATATAAAGCGGGTGCGGGTATAGGAATCCTGATACCCGACCCGAACCCGAATCCGAACCTGACCCAAAATTCAATTAATAAATATTTCTAATTATATATGTTCAATTTTTTTATTAAGGTTTTTTAAATTCCCACTATATGGTGTTGAATTTGTCTATTTTTTGTTACTTTGAATGTTTATTTATAATTTCTATTCTATGGTGTTCATTCAAATAAAAAAATTTATGATTTTAGATTGACATTTTTAATTTTTACTTTGTATTTTAATTTTATTTTAAATATTTTTAAATAGGGTTATGGCAGGGCAGGTATACCCGCGGGTACCCGATTACCCATCTGGTGCGGGTGTGGGTTGAGGTTTTAAAAACCCGTCAGGTTCGGGTACGGGTTCGGGTATGGGGGCGGGATAACGAGTTCGGGTACGGGTATATATGGCAAAACACGCACTAGACCCGACTCGTTGCCATCCCTACCTATTCTCCTCATTTGATATCCAAATCCCAACTCTCTTCCTTTTCAATCTCTCGAGGAGGAGATGAGAGCTGAATCTCTCCACGGCCATGGATTTCATGAAGGTTTTTTATCAAACTGTGCGAGATATATATGCTTTTTTCCTTTCAGATCCATTTTGTCTCCTCGACCGATTCCATTTCTTAGAGTTTATTGATTTTTTTTTTTTTTACTTTTTTGGGGGAGTTTTTGTTTTTCTAGTAAAAGGGAGGTGAATCTCAAGGTTCTTAAGGTTCCGGAGATCGAGCAGAAGGTTTGGGACCAAATTGTTTGGTTTGGCTTAGTGTTCTTCTCTGATTTAGTGTTTTTTTCTTTGATTTTCTGTGTTTTATTGCCATGTTTATCGAGCAACTGGTATAGCCGCTTTTTTCATGACTACGAACAAAACTATTCTCGGAATAGCTAGGGAGAACTCTAAGAGCAAAGAATATAGGATTTGTATCTAAGAACTATAGGTATATGTCTTCCCCTTTCACTGAATTCTTCTTTTGGATGAAAAAGGATAAGAGATGTTCATGTGTGTGTCTGCTCCAGTGCATGTTTAATTTAAGACTCTATTAGTTTGTCATTATTAAATCTTTAACCCAAATTTTAATTCCGTCACTTCGCCAATTCACTAAATCATTTTCCAAATTGGTATGCCAAGCTGATATTCAATAATAAACTTGAACATTTGCATAACTGCAGAGCTTTGAATTGAATAGATAAAAGTAATGTAGCATTTGCCAAAAGACATGCATTTATTCTCTAGCATCAACAGTTGTACATTTAATAAGAAACTCATTAAATTAATTAAATGGTAATCACATGAACTTATGAATCTTAGCCACCATTTTTTCTTTAAACCAAGAGTTTTGCTGGTGTGAGTAATGAGAATAATCAATTCATACTTAGCTGAGCAAACAACCTGCAGAAAAATTATGTGTCTTAAAGCATTATTTTGTCATAAAAATTATATTTTACAATTAGGCTGTGTTTGATTGGCAATTTTTTCATGGAAAACTTTTCTATAAAGTAGGTCATGTGAACACTTTTTTCTCAAATTTGTGGAAAAATTTTCCTCTCCCAACACAAAGTAAATTTTTCCATGGAAAACTGAGGGGGCTATTTGAAAAAATAAATTAAGGGGTAATTTGAAATTTTATTTTGTAATAATCTTGAAAAAAAATATCCTTATTTAGGATAAATAAAACATAAATAATCTCCGGTTTTTTCAAATTCGGATAAATAAAACATAAAAAAATAAAACAACCCATCTTTATTTCGGATTCATGTAAAAAAAGGGAAATAAAAATATTTTTTTATTATTAAAATAATAAATCCGGGAAAAAACCGAGAGATAAATCCTAATAAAGCAAAAAAAAAAATCTCCCAATACCTTTTTTAATTCGGAAAAAATAAAAAAAATAAAAAATAAAAAAACGTCGAGATTTTTATGATTAAAAAACCGAAATATCGAATTTTTTAAAAAATAATAAACCAAGAAAAATGAGAGCCGTCGAACTACCTCCCAACTTTGCAAGATCCGCATCACCGAGTGTCACGTTGTTTTAATGGAATAAATATGTGTACTTTGAATTTTTTTTAGTTGGAGTACTTTGAAACAATAGACATATTTGCAAAAATAATTCTGAATTTTGAGGTTTACTATATCAATTTTTTAAGGAATATAAATGACTTATGTTATTTGAATGATTTAGTATGATGATTTTTTAAAGTCAGTAATGCATAAATAATTTTTTTTAATGATCACAAAATAGAAAAAAAACGGTTGATTAGGATTAATAGCTAACCAAAAATACTATTTCCTTAGAGAATATAAAAAATTTTCTAAGGAAAATGTAATTTTTTTCCGGGGAAAATTGATGCAATCAAACAACAAATGAGATTTTTTTCCATGTAAAATATTACATTTTTCATAGAAAATAGGAGCAATCAAACAACAAAATAAGAATTTTTCATAGAAAATTCTTGATTTTCTAGCCAGAAAATAATGCCAATCAAACAACAATTTTTTTGTTTTCCATGGAAATTTTTTTTTTCCACCAATTTTCAATATTGTAATCAAACACAACCTTAAGAAAATTTATCAGATTAACATGAAATTCAGCAGCAGAAATCAGGTGGCCATTAATTAGTTTTTGTCTATTTAACAGACATAGTTGTTGACAAGTTAAAGCAAATTCAAATTGAAGATAAGGTGAAGATATTTAGATAATGACTTAATGTAACATCAGCAATATGATTTGTCAAAGCTGATAAAAAGATTAAATTGATGATAAGATATGATTAAAACCAAAGTGGACATCAACATGATATGATGATTAAAGTTAATACTAATTAAATTTCCTCTAGTGCATTCACATGTCAGTAAATACATGGATAGTTAATTAATTTAGTGATGTATGCAAATGTTCGCATATGTCTTATTATTTCTTTTTGGTGAAGATTTTATACTTTTACAATCTAATACTATTCTTTTGGCCTTAATTACAATGAATTAATTAAAGTACTGTCTTGCATTAAGATTAATTAGTAATTTATCTCTAAGAGTTATTAATTAGTTTTTATCACTAAATAATTTCTCTATTTCAGATCTATATGCATTTGGTACAGGCTTTTCATAAAAATAGATTCAGAATTGATTATATAGAAAATATAACATAACAAAATATCAAACGAAGTATTTAAACTAGATTTAAAAACTAATTAACTTGGCTGTTTGCTTTGCTTTGCTTTGCTTATCAGGCATCAAGCTTACGCCAGCTTAAGAGAGAAAGAGAAAGAGAGACAGGAGTGTCAGAATAGACTCATAGAGAGAGAAGAAAATTTGAAAAGAAGGTCCAGCTCCCATAATATATATATATATATAGTTGTGCATTGAACCTTTTCGAATAGTTCTATAAACAGCTTTGTTTAATAATAAATTAACCCCTATTTTTATTTATTCATTTATTGGATAGTTTGGACAAGCCATGAACTCTCAACCATTACGTTTTTCATTTTTTTTTTTTTTGTTTTTGAAAATGTATCGACAATGTAAGTGGAACAGTGTCAAACATAGGTATTAAAATTAAAGGAAAAAAAGATGGCAAAGGATGGGGAATATAATGAACATTTTGAAAGTAGGACCAAAGTGAACAATACTGCAAGGTAGAGAGATTAAAAAAAAGAAAAAAAAAAAGCTACACTAAAGCATGCAACCAAATGTAACTGTACATGCTATTTCTCAAATGAACTAATCTATCACTCCTACTAAAAAATATCCTCTAAAAACTCAAGCCTGCAATAATTTAAACATATGTTCTAGACAAGGCAGCCAACACACATATTATAATACACTTCATCAAACAACTTTTTTATAACTCATTACAAAATAAATTACTAGTTTTAACCTTGGCATCCATCTTCCACAGAACAACAATGGTACAACAAACTGAACAAAGGTACAACAAAATAAAAGTATTCCAATAAAAAAATGCACAAGAGAGAAAGCAAACTCTGAGCACCAAACTCATCAGAAAAAATACAAGTATTTGTTTGAGCAATTCATTTCAATGTCTACCAGAAATCTTGGTACAATATTGCAATGTAATTATGAATTTATAGGCCACGTACTCAATTGTGCAGCAAAAACCCTCACAAGTCTGCAATGTTAGAGGGAAAAAGAGAATATCATTAGTTTGTGTCGAATCTATTTCTATTACAAACTTGAACAGTCAATCAGTAATTTACCTTTTCTTTTCAGGAACATTAGAATTGGGGTTAGCTCCTTTTTCTAAGCCTGACTGCTTCTCAACCATCATCTTCATCAATTTCATCAGTTTTTGTATCCTCCGAAAACCATCATCTTCCTCATCTCCGTTGGATAAAGAAAGGACCATCATCACTATCACTATCACTATCACTATCACTATCATCAGATGCATCACCATTGTCAGCAGGTAAATCAACCATCTGAGCAACACTCGCATGTTCAGAATCATCTGTTGTCTAAGCAGGTACACTCTCATTATTGTTGCCAGCATCATCACCTTCAACTACATCTTTTGCTTCAGATGACACTCTCTCATCACCACCACCATCATCACCATCATAGGCATCTTTTAACACACACTCATCGTTGTCATCATAAGACTCATCGCTATCATAATCATCACCATCAGATGAATTTTTTGACTCCGGTGACATACTCTTCTCCTCCTCATAATCCTTTTCCTCCTCTTTCCAACCATCATGATCATCACCCTTTCCTTCTCCTCCTCATAATCATCATCCTGTTCCTCCTCATCCTCTCCCTACTCTTCGTCAACATCATCCTTTTCCTCATCATCATCACCGACCTGTTTTGACCGATATAATGATATGCTCGTTAAGAAGATATTTTGGAGCCTTTAACGAACATGCACTGCAATCTGAGCTTTTTAAAGAACAATAACAAGAACATTTGCATGATTGCATGAACAATCACCAATGACCTTTTCAAATATTATCAGAGCATTAGGCACTGGGTAAATAGAGACAAAAAGATTTTATATTTTGAATTTATTATCTATCATTTAATGATCCTTTCTCCAAAAGTTTCCACATAATCATGAGCACTTGATGTCTGACATAGCTACAGAACAAGCTAGCTAGAGTGTCAAAAATTAAAACAAAACTTTTCCTCAGCTAGAGCATCATGCTTTTTTACATGTGTGACTATCAATTTTATTTTAAAGCATCCACGTTATCTGTTAACGTGTGCTAGTGATGGTGTCTGTCAACTGATTCATAGTTTGTAACCGAAAGGACAAAAATCAGCATCTGCACTACCTAAGTGACAGCATATCTAGAGCTACCATAGTACAATGTGAATAACAGATGGTTTGATTCAAAGGCATCAAAAAGAGCACATGAGTAAGGTTCAAATCAATATGGCTAAAATCCCTTTTCTATATGTTGGCAAAGCAAAGGAAATTTTTGTTGTTCAGAATTCAAAAGTTTTTAGATAAACATGCAAATTCATATGAATTTTAGTACCTCATCTCCTTCTGATCATGTTTCACTAGATGATGGCTGACCAACTGTTTTTCTTCTCCCGGGCTTCTTTACTTCCTGAAAAATAAAACCAACTCTAAATTATGCAAGAAGATGATATATCTAAAATGTGTGGGCAAGTTAATTTTAACAAAGATAGCAATGTTATGGTAGGAGTAAGACCTCTTCTTCATCAAGTTGAGCATTCCTAAGAACATGAGGACGTTTTAAAAATGCAATCAACTCTTGTGCGATCTCTTTCTGCAAGTATGGAGCAAGCTAACTTGTGAATCTTCATGGTCCATATTCAGAATGAAAAAAGTCAAAAAAATAAAGTTTCTAATTAAGCAACATTAGTGTTTCCAGCTTTCACACTTCTCATTTCAAACAAGCTACAGAAATCCAAAAACTCAGATTTTTTACATTTAGCAACTTTTCCATTTAATCTTCGCCTTTCTTTTCTACAAAGAGAAATTTGATTCACATGTAAACAAGCCATCAAAAACAAGGTATTACGTATTACACAGATTTTGAACCAAAGAGATTTGCTTCACATATGAATAACATCAAAAATAAATTTTCATCCCAAAACATCATGCCAGAAAATGGAAACTATCTCCACAAATAGGAAGCAAAATTACCTTCTCTTGAAGACCCAACAAAAACCCAAAGAAATCCAGTATATTTCTCTTTGGATCTTTGTCCTGAAGAGAAATAATTTCATTGATCAGTAAAAACTTGAGCAAAATTAACCGACGGCTTTACAAGAAACGCATCATATGAGAAACTCTACCTTGGCCTTCATCCCATGAAATAAATCGCACAAGAGTTGATTACATTTTTAAAAAGTCCTGAAGATCAGCATCAGTCTTTCTCTTTTCCTAATTTATGACACTAAAGCATTCGACATTAAGAACAAACATCAGGGCATAAAAAATCAAATCATTTTGCCAATATTCAAACTACTAATAATCATACACTCCGCGAAAAGATTAAAAGGGAGTAACATGAAAAGTTTAAAGAATAGCATTAGTCTTTCTCTTTTTTCAAATATCAAGACACTAAAGAATTTGGCATTATGAAAAAACATCAGGGCACAAAAAATTAAATCATTTTGCTAATGTTGAAACTACCAAGAATTATACATTCCATGAAAAGACAAAAAAGGTGTAACATGAACGGATCACAGATCAACATCGGCCATTCTCTTTTTCAAATTTAAAGACACTAAAGAATTCAACATTATGAACAAACATCAGGGCATAAAAATCATATCATTTTGCTAATATTCAAACTACCAAGAATTATACACTCCATGAAAAGATTAAAAGAGAGTAACATGACAAGATCAAGATCAGCATCGGTCTTTCTCTTTTTCAAATTAAGAACGAGCATCAGGACATAAACTATCACATCATTTTGCTAATATTCAAACCACCATGAATCATACATCCAGGAATTAAAAGATAAAAGAATTAATCCACAAAGAAAGATCAATGTACCCTTCTTGATGTCCCTCAGATTAATTCCATTACCATAAAACCATAAGAAAGATTCGAATTTCAATAGAGAACCGTATAATTAACAAGAAAACCATAAACGATTCCAAAAGAAAAGAAAACAACAAGAACCCTAATTTACCTCCGGGATGCGCAGGGGCTCTTCTTCTGGAAATCCTCCGGTCTGTAATAACCGACGGGTTTTCGATTTTTCTTTGGCCTGCACTTGCTGTGATATCGCCGGAGCTCCGATCATTCAATCGCCGGAGAAGCGAGAGGGTTTTGGGGAAGCAATTGGTTTAAATAGATGGCGAGTTTCAGTGTTCATATCTCGAGGACGCCCATCAAATGATCTGAACCGTCAAACGTTTTCATCATTTGTTTTATTTTTAAATTTTTGGATTTTTTTTTTAATAGCCCCTCAAACATTGGTAATTTCAACTATATTCCTCTAAAAATAATATTTTTGCCAACATAGTCCTCTAAATCAATTTTACTTATTTATTTCTTTAGTTATTTATTATTATTTATTTTTGAAAATGGTTTCTAAGTATATAAAGTAAATATTATTTTTATAATGTTTAATAAGGTGTACAAGCTCTTTTCTCTCTAAAAAAGGAAGATTTTTCATTTAACCTAGTAGTAATTAAAAATATCAATAATTACAACAAATGTATAATTCTCCAAAAATTTGTTATCAATTTTGTTCGGTTGTGAAAAAGTTTTTCGAATATTGTGGTCATATAAATAGGAATGGAAGTGGGGCGGGGCGGGGCGGGGAATGGGATCCCCGTCCCCATCCCCGCTCTCCACGGGGCGGGGATTCCCCACCTCCAAATTCCCCGCGGGGGAGAAATTCCCCCCACTCACTCCCCCGCGGGGATCCCCGCGGGGTCGGGGAATCCCCACCCCGCCCAAAACATTAATCCAATTATCCAAAAATTGCAATTAAAAACCATCAAAAATTATTATTTGGGCTATACTTAAACACTAAATTAAAAAAATGCATACAAGAATTTCTTGTAAATAACTATAATATTTCTAATGCATTTATGTTGCACATATGCTAAAGATGCTATATACAATTGAAAATAAAAAATATAATGTATGATGAAATAAAATAAAAATTATCAACCAAAGTTTTTTTTACAACATACACATCATATATAAAATAAAAATTCACACAAAATATTTCTCCTAACAAGTCTTAATATAATGTACGATGAAACAACAACATTAAGGTACAAATTAAGTAATACAAATAACATAAAGTTTATTAATAACTAAAAAATATTATCTTAATAACTAAAAAATTAATTTTAAATTAATTTTAAAAAATATTACTAAAACTTATTAATAAGTAATAACTAAAAAACATTATCAAATATATATATATATATATATATATATATATATATATATATATATATATTAATAACTAAAAAACTTATTAGTTATATATATAATATTATATTAATCTTGAAATAATTTTTAATAAATATATTATATATATTATATATTTATATTTTTTTGTTGGGGAATCCCCGCGGGGAGCGGGGCGGGGATCCCCGCGGGGCGGGGAGGGCATTCCCCGCCCCCGCCCCGCCCCGCTAGGCGGGGAGGAAATTTTCCCCGCTCCCCGCCCCGCGGGGTGGGTGTTTCGGGGAATCCCCGCCCCGTCGGGGCGGGGCCCCGCGGGGGACGGGGATTCCCCGCCCCACTTCCATTCCTACATATAAATAAGTTTTCAAATCATTGCAGACTATAAAAAGATCCACTCTGTCCCTCATCAATTTTTTTCGGTTGTAGACAATTACATATGAATTTTGGAAATAAATTTTGACTCTCTTAGTCAAGTATTATTATGGATTATTGGATTGTTGACACGTGTGTTAAAAAAAATAAAGTATGATTACTAATAAAATTAATGGAAAAATACATATAGTTCGTTATTTTTCCCTTTATGATGGTTAGAGCTAATAAGAAAGTCCTTATTTCACCTCTAAAAATAGTGGGCAAACTATATAAGGATTAAATTTATTCGTTATGGTTCATTTCAAAATATTAAGTAACGTGTTACATGATGATAGGATTATAAATATTTATAAAACCATAATCCATATGTTTAGAAGCATATCTATAAATTCATATATCTTTTTATATATTTAAAAAAATTATTTATAATCTTTACAGATTTAAAGTTGTTTATAATTTTTTTAAATAAATATGATAAAATATAAATTTAAAAAAAGAATTGAATTTGTTACTAAATTTTAAAACTTTCGTTTCTAAAATTAAAAATAATTATTTTCGTTTCTAATTACATTACTTTGAAACCAGTACTGTAAGTTAAATAATTTTATATAATTTTAACATGTTTATGAAATAATATTTTATATATTAGACTTGTAATTATGCATAAAGATACTTTTCATTGTTTCCTAAACTATTATATTAAATATTTATAAATTTAAAAAAATTGTAAATTTTTAAAATAACTTTAAATTAAAAATAAATTTCCTAAAAATAGAACACAATTCAATTTCTAATTATTAAATATGAAAATAGTTAAAATAGAACTGGTATAATTTTGAATATTTGTAAAATATTATATAATGATAATATTTATTATTAATTTATTGATAGTATTATGAACATTATCATTACTATAGATATCTATTATCTATATGCATAACTAATCAATATCGAGCTATCTATATATACAATAATATAATTTTGAATATTTGTAAAATATTATATAATGATAATATTTAATATTAATTTATTGATAGTATTATAAACATATCATTACTATATATATCTATTATCTATATGCATTACTAATCAATATCGAGCTATCTATATATACAATAATCTTCCTCTCATATCTAAAGTTGGATCACCAAAAATCAAAACCCATAAATATGTTTCGTATTTTTTTTAAATAATATGGATAAATCATAGCTTTTATTGAAAAGAAAAAGTAGGAACAGAAATACGGTCCTCTCACCAGAATATGTTTCGTATTCTCAATAAGCTTAAGCTTGTGGAACATCAAGCAAAGGATGTGAAAAGGCAATGTACAGAGCGTCTTCCATTGATAGCCAACAGAATAGCAGGCTTAGAGAAGTCAAAGTTTATAATGAAAAGCTATAAGGAAGGGGGGCTAGAGCAAACTACATAAAATATAATAATAGAAGAAGGTCAACAAGAAGAGGAATTTCAAGAAGAAGAAGAAGAAAAAGAAGATGAAGATGAATGGTCATCCGTCTACGGAGTTAACAGATTCGGAATAAAGCAAATGCGTGCCAGCTTGACATTAAAAGGTTATCCCTACGATATGCAAGTGATCAATATAAGAATTAAATTTAGCAACTTGGTATTGCAACGCATATATATATGAAGCAGAAGAACCGGAGAAAACTGAGATGGAGGGCAGGTCTGCATGATCTATATATAGGAGTTAGGAGTTAAATTAAATTGGATTATGAAACTTTAGTGTTTTTTTTACTTTTTTACTTTTTTCTTTTTGTTTAGCAATTCTTATAATAAAATTTTTTGCCTGTCAAAGGTCAAGAGAAGTTTGGAGTTTCGACTTCCAAAATGGCGGAGCAGGAGGATCCTTCGGTGCCCCCCTCCTCCTTGGGTGAGATTTAGCTTTGGTCAGTCGGTGTTACCCCTTAAAGGATTTCTCTATCCTTTAGGGCTATCTTTTGTGTTTTTTCTTCTGCTGTTGCTGACTTATGTATGTACAGTTTATTATTGTTAAACCGCCGTAGATGTACCACTATACCTTCATGTCCCTTGATACCCTCTTGTGGGGTGGCCCTTGTCATAATGTCTAAGATGACAACATAGAACTATACATCGATCAAGACCAATATATAGAAATTAATTAGTTCAAATTGGATTATGCAACTTTAAGAGAATTTTTTTTTTAGAAATTGAAACTTTAGCTTTTTGTGGTTAATGATTTTTTTGTTAGTTCAGTAAGACATGACCAAGAGTCTTGCTATTGATCCACATGGTACTCGAGCGACTGCTTCTGCTGAGATGTACATGGGCCAGTACAAGGGTGTGTACCCTGGCCGTGTATTCTGCTTTTTGCTTGTTTAAGCGCTAAAATGCTCCAAAATTGCTCCTATTGCCCTTATGCTTCTATAACCTGTGGAACAAAGTGAACAAATAAGTACCAGTTATTTGTGCAAAAAAAGCCAAAAATAGTCAATAAAGTGCTAAGCAACATAGATCAATTACATACAATATAACACTTATCAACCTAACAGAGTAATAAATCATTATAAATAATCTACATAAAATTAATAACATATAAAAGAATTTCCAGGAATTCAATAACTTAATAGTTAAAGCATAATTTACCAATAATACATACAAGTAAACTTTTCTACACATTGAACACAATTCAAAACATAGGCTTGCCTCAAATAATTCCTCAGATAATTGTGGCTGCAACTAGATACGATACCACCAAGGTGTTTTTAAACTTTTTAAAATGCAAAATGTTTTCTTTCTTGGTGTTGGCTATTGAGATCCCCGTGTGGTGGCCCCATGTCTTTCACCTAAATGACGGTATCATCCTTCCTGAACTCTATCAATGGGTATACGCACATCTTGACCAGGGGTAAACATAGGGTTGATTACACCACCTCCCATCAGGTCAGACCGTGGGCACCCACTGTAGCGTCAGACTAAAGTCCGTAGTCACCAACAAAGTCAAAAACATAAACATAGATCTTTCCAATCAAACTCAATAAATCCATCATACAAATGGCTAATTAAATAAAGAAAATACACATCAAACCATATTTCCTTGGAATGTAAATACATACACATACAAGCATATTTCTTTCAAGATAAATACATATAAGTATTCTAGGTTTAACCACTCCAATAAATTCATTCTTGATAGATAAAATGAAATACGATTTAATATAAAAATATGATACAAAACATACAAAGAAATAATATAGTACTCTTATGAAGTGTATGCAAATACAAATTTAACTACTCATAGAACCATTCATCTTACCTCGAGACATGCTCACACATCAGCAATTTCATTCCCCTTGGAAGATACTTCACCACCTAGTCACATGCAGAGAATCCAAAAGGCAATCAAAACAAGAATGAAAGACTAAAAGACATGCGTATGCGATGTTACATATCGAATATGTAATACTAGGGTCCTAGACCAAAATTTCATTTTGGACACAACCGACTTTAAATTGGAGTAAAACTAAATGAATTCCAATTATGAAGAGCTTAATTTTCAATTTGGACAAAAAAAAAAAAAAACAAGAAATGGTAGAAAGATTTTGGTGCTATAGTATGTGGGATCGAAAATATGCGCCCTAGCGTCGTGTCGGTGAAGAGACACCAGAAGATATATCGAGTCACAAATGTAATTTATTTTATTTTGTTGTGGACTCTTCTATTCCTAATAGAGACAAGCCTCTATTATTAATTACCCCAGATTAAAATCTTAGGAACCTCTGATTAAGAGCTCGAGTACAAGTAAAGGCGAGGGAATTATAAATTTCATTATTTATTTAATACACATATATATTACATGTGAACATATAACTTATATATATATATATGTCGCTGCCTGTGCATTGTCATCATGTTGCCTGCCTTGCTACCGTCTTCAGATATATATCTCATTGTCGCTTTATATATATTAATTTTATCGCCGCTTTGAAAATGAGAATTTTTATGGGAATCATAAGCCCAGCACAAATCCCGAGGCATTATTTTCAAGGAGGTGGATGATCTTATTCATCATATTATGCTTGCCTACCATGTATAGTGTTTGGATTTTAACTTCACAATATTTAATTTATTCATTCCCATGTGATGGTGGGACCGGCCTGAATGATAGCCCATGGGTATATATATATGCATGCATGGCACCCCATGTATCTCATGTATCCATTTGCCATATATCTTGATCTTGAATTTGCTAAGATGCCAAATAGCCATCACGTGCATTCCATGCAACTTGTTATTATTATTATTATTATTATTATTATTATATATATAAATATATGCATGCTTTTGCTTTCAACAATGCCCTAAGATGCATCAAAGTCATCATCATCTTTCTATCCACTCAAACAATAATTTCATCAACATTATAGGAAAATCATCTTCAATCTGATGATAATGAACAATTGTATACTCTACTTCTTGCCAACACTAGGAGATTTTATTTTATTTTATTTTATTTTTTTACATTAACACCAAATTTTGAGCAAGTGCTTTTCATATTACATCACTATCACCTACTTGGTTTCCATTTAAATCCAAACATTAATTGCCAACAAACAAATGACTATTTTGATGGGAAAGATAGACAAAAATGACTAGTGCCAGTAAGATGAGAATAATCATGTGGATTATTTTAGCTCCCAAGTGTTGTTTTTTTTTTTAATGGGCATTACCCACTTGATTTTCATTTAAGTCCAAGCATTGACTACCAACAGACACATAATTATCTTGATGGGAAATATAGAACAATCATATAGACCATTTTGGCTCCCTAGTGTCGAGTTCTTAGTGGCTGAAGCATTTTCTTCAAAGGTAATTAGATACTGAACAGTATATATATATATGAATATCACATCTTTCTTTGGCTTTCACTTTTGAAATCATCAATGAGAACAGGTCAAGCTCCTTTGGGATCATAACCATCAAGATCCTTCATTCACACAACGGTTGAATGCCAAGTTCCATGACATAAATAGTTGCACATGATATTCTGCTGTTGAACTATCAAGCCAAACTTTGACTTCCTCAGGCTTTTTT
The DNA here is from genome assembly GCA_020875875.1 of Dioscorea alata. NCBI lineage: Eukaryota > Viridiplantae > Streptophyta > Magnoliopsida > Dioscoreales > Dioscoreaceae > Dioscorea > Dioscorea alata. Next base: position 870,096 of record CM037020.1, read on the forward strand.
TATTTTTGTACAAGATCACAAAACAAGACCATATAGATACGTCAGCTATGGTCATGATAGGTGATCTTCTTCTTTCTTCTTTAGATTTTCAAAGAAGGGGCGGAGAAGGTGATGGCGCTGAGGCTTTTGGTGATGAAGAGATCAACAATGACCAGGCGGCTCAGACATGCCACCGTTGTTGTATCAGACAGGGATGGAAGCCTTGTGACCGTAGGTCCATCATTGTCATCTCCCGGAAGCGTCTTGTTGAGTTTAATCTGCAGCATCTCTATCCTCGCGATCACGATGGCCATAGGGTTTTAAATTTGCATCTATCTTTTGTAAGCTTGATATCTCCAGCACCTCAACATGCATCTTGGTCTTGAGAACATCTTGAAGACCCCTGGTGATGTTGATAGTCACATATGCAGAGCCTCCAACTTGTCCAGCACTACCTCAACATTTGAATTAAGAATACTAGATCATTTTTGCGAAGATGGGGAATCAACACATCAACAATGACTACAACAACGGTAGCAGTGGGGCTTTAAATTTGAATTGATGGCCAGGCGAGCAAGGGGTATTCCACCCTCGCTAGCCTTAGCAGTAATGACAACAAGCAATATCAACGACAGCGGCAAGGGTGGCAGTGGGGCTTTGAGTCAACAGCCAAGCAACGAGGGATATTCCACCCTCGCTAACATGGCGGCAGCGGCGACTATGACACGATGGGGCTTTGAGTCGTCGGCCAAGCAACGAGGGATATTCCACCCTCGCTAACATGGCGGCAGCGGCGACTATGACTATGATGCAATGGGGCTTTGACAGTCAAGCAGCGAGGGATATTCCACCCTCACTAGCATGGCTACAGCAACGATAGGCAGTAGTGGCAATCAACGGCAAAGACAGCGGCAGCGATCTCCTCTTTTTTTTTATATGGATGTATATGTGGGTATAGGAGGAGAGAAGCACCTTCTTCTTCTTTTTTTTTTTTAGCCTCGTCTTCGTTCGTTCGGTCCTCTTTTTTTTCTCTTCGTCCATCCTCTTTTAATAGCCTGTAGATGGTTGCATGGATGGTGAAGCAAATGTGAGGCCGTTGTGTTGATCGTGGGGAAAAACGACGCACACAACGAATTTTATTTATTTATTTATTTATATACTATTATATTCGTTTGAATTTTGAATTCTTTTTTTTTATTTTAATTTAATTTGATTTTTTTTAATTATCTTAATCTGATTTGGATTATCATTATCATTATATTTATTTATTTATTTTATCTTTATCTTGATTTATATAACTAGATATATTTTTTATTATTATTTGTATTATTATTTATTTATTTATTTATTATTATAATTATAATTATAATTATTTTTATTTTTATTATCTTTATTTGATTTTTTTTATTTAAAAAAAATTTTAAATTTTGATTTATATACCTATATATATTTTTATTATTATTTATATTATTTATTTATTTATTATTATTACTATTATTATTATATTTATTTTTATTATCTTTATTTGATTTTTTTATTTATTTTATCTTTATTTTTAATTTATATATATATTATTTGTATTTATTTGTTTATTTTTATATATTATTATCATTATTATAATTATTTTATTATTATTATTATTATTTACTTTTATTATTATTATTATCATTATTTTGCCTCGTGATTTGCATTCACAAATAATCATGACATTTGTGTAGTTTAGATCGCCTCGAGATCTGTGCTCTAAGCTAATATTGATATTTAGATATTTTTAGATCGCCTCGAGATTTGTGCTCTTGGCTGATCATGAGATTTATATGTTTTAAATCGCCTCGAGATCTGTGCTCTCAACTGATCTTGGGATTTATATGTTTTAGATTGCCTCGAGATATGTGCTCTCGGCTAATCTTGAGATTTATATGTTTTAGATCACCTCGAGATCTGTGCTCTCGACTGAACTTGGGATTTATATGTTTTAGATCTCCTCGAGATATGTGCTTTCGACTGATCCTGATATTTGAATATTTTGATCGCCTCGAGATCTGTGCTCTCAGCTAATCTTGAGATTTATATGTTTTAGATCGTCTCGAGATCTGTGCTCTCGGCTGATCATGAGATTTAACCTAATTGCATTGCGATTTGGCTGCATGTAACTAAGACAAACATATTTTATAATTTTGATTTTGATTTAAATTAGGACATGTGTTATTATTATTATTATTATTATTATTATTATTATTATTATTATTATTATTATTATTATTTATTTATTATTATCTCTTTTTTTTTTGGTATAAACATAGTAAAATCGGGATTTCTACCATACTAATAACTGCTACAGAAAAAGTCAACCCTAACAAATGATTTTCGCTCAATTTGCATTATTAAACATGGAAATTTCTTTACAATCATCAACAATAATGAATCATAAGATCAATGGCTTCATTTTAAACCCATAATCTCCCACAAATCAAGCATACTCTATGAGTTAGATCTAGGTTTTCAAATAATCATATATGATGAAATACAAACAAAATACATTAAAAAAACTCATATCAAAGCTTCTATCGAACTCAAGAGTAAGAGAGGAAGAGTTTTTATCCTTCGGTTCACCGGAATTGGTCACTAGAGATTTCCTCAAGAAGAAGAACAATAGGTGCGCCTAAGGCTTCTACATAAGTTGGACATGCCCAACTCATGGAGCACAAAAGCCATGTACCACTATTAGTTAAAAAAGGCTACTAGATGTGGTACATATATAATATTTTAATTACCAAAGAGGATTGAGCCATGCATATAGATTAACAAATTAAATTCCAAACATAGTTTAAAATTGTTGCTCGGAGATCGGGTGCTAACTTGAAGAAAGGAAGTGAGATAGAATGTAGTGTGGCTTGCCTATAAATGATAAACTTCACTTGAATAGCATATGCACTCATGGAGTGCTTTTACAGGACTTGGTTTAACCAAACATGACTCCACTACCAAGGTTTTGGACACAACATCCAATACCATTGACTCAGGACAACAAAACTTAAATTAAGACAAGACATGACACTGAAACAGTAACATAGACCATGCACACAAACTCATGAATCTATTGTGGTCCTCTCTCCCACCTGATCTCCTCTCTTCTCCTTGCTCTGCCCCTAGCTATGGCTAGTGGGGGGCAGCCCCCGTCTTCATGGGCGGACATCTCCGGGAAGAGTAGATCATCTCCTTCAATTCTGCAGGATACTTCGATGCTAAACAAGCTTAAAGTAAACTCGTCTGATTTTATAGGTATGGATGGTGAATCTACGGCCAGAGCTCGTCATCGATTTCAGAATGCTTTGTATGGGAAGTTTTTTGGGAAGCCACCTCCTTTTGATCAAGTTAAGAAGATTATATCAACAATGTGGAGTAACATTGGTGAGGTCTTAATATCATACTTGCCAAATGGTTACCTTCTTCTCAGATGTGCTTCTCAGGAGACTATGCAGAAAATCTTATTTGAGGGTCCATGGGTTGTGAATGGCATCGTCCTGCAACTTGCCCAGTGGCAACCTTTCTTTGAACCGGTGTTCACCAAGCTTACTTCGGCTGCTGTTTGGGTGCAATTCCATAATTTACCTGTGGAATTCTAGGATGGCGAATCTCTTGAAACCATTTCTACATGTTTAGATAGATTACTTAAGGTTGATGATTATACTTGTTCTTTATCCAGGTCAAAGTTTACAAGATTGTGTGTGGAGATTGATCTGTCAAAGCACCTGAAACAAGGCTTCTGGTTAGGAGATGACTGTCATCGTGTATTTGTGGTTGTTCTCTATGAGAGATTGCCGACCTTTTGCTACTCTTGTGGTGTCATAGGTCATGGAACAAATACCTGCAGCCGCCGGAACCTTGAAAGCAAGAGCATGCCAAATCCACCCCATTGTCCTGACCCTGGTGTCGAACAAGGGTCTGCGGTTTTGGAAGCTCAGGGTTTTCAAAGGAACGGTTTGGAGGCAGATATTGTTTCTCGGCCACCTATCCTGGAAAAAGACTTGGAACTGTTGAAAGATGCCTCTAAAACTGATTTTTGTCCATGGATGTTGGTAACCCGACGACGAGGTCGCGGAGGAGGACGCTGTGGTGCCGGTGGCTCTAGGAAACCGGAGTCACGAGAGGTGCATGCGAACTCACGTGATCCTGTTGGCGAAATTTCCAATGACACAGTTGTTCGCTCTTACGTTGCTCACTCGCCACGTGGTGGACGGGCCCGAGGGAGAGACGGTTTCGCTTCTTCGAGGTCTCAAAAACCGGAGGTGCAGTGTTCCAATGTTCCTTTAGTCCCATCCGCATTGAATGGGCATACTGCTCAAGACTATAATTCAACGGCTCTGTCTCCCAACACTGTCTTGGAAGGAGATATGGGTGGCTTGTTTGCTACTTTTTCTAGTCCCAAGGCTTTAACTGGGCCCAAAGAAAAAAAGAAAGAAATAATAACTGATGTCTCTCTGGTTCCAATGCTCAGATCCTCTGCTGATCCGGATCTAGGGTTGGAGCTCGGAGAATCATCTTCTCCTCACCTTATGGCTGTGGATCGTATAGCCGATCTCCTCCGACCTCCTGAATCACTCCAAAGGAAACCTGATGCTGAGATGAGTGAATCAAAAGAGTTCTCTGGATCAGAGTTGGAATCAGAGGAAGATGATGAAGAAGATAATGATATGAAGATGACGAGGAACCGGATGATCACATGACATTAGATCAATATCGATCTGGAATTCGGAAGGAAAATTTAGTCCGAAGGGTCTCTCAAGAGGATTCGACCTCTCCGAAGAAAGGGAGGCTAGACAAGGGAGTTGTGGAAGTACTCTAAGTTGTTTTCTTGCTTAACTTGATCTTTATTCTTTTCGTTCATGCTTCTTAAGTTTTTAAGTGCCTTTCTATATTTGTGTTTAATAATGTTTACTGAACTAACTAAAATTAGAGGTATTGGGCAGGGATACTACCTCTAGAATTATACACATGGTAAGAAGGTTTAACCCTATTATTTTTTGTTTGGTTGAAACTAGAGCGGATTCAGCTCGTCTTGAGAAATTTTGTAGAATACTTGGTAAAGCCTAGAACTGGGCTGCTTTACTCTCTGTCCAGTATTCTGGAGGTATTATCACTTTTTGGAAAAATAATATTGGTAATGTGACTCCTTTGGCTAAATCCCGTTATGCTCTTCATTTGGTTGTTACTACTCACAATAAGGATTCCTGGGTTCTTTGTATTATTTATAATTCCAATCACATACAAGGTTAACGGATGCTGTGGAATGAGCTTTCAGGTATGGCTTCTATTAATCTTCCCTGGATTGTTGTAGGGGATTTTAATGTTGTCTGTTCTGACGAAGAGATAAGAGGGGGTTCTTTTTTTTATTATCGGCTCAAAGCTCGTGAATTTTCTAATTTCATTACTTACAATAATTTAATGGATGTTAGATATATTGGTTCTGCGTACACTTGGTGTAATAACCAATCTGGTTTGGCTAGGCGTTGGGCTAGGTTGGACCGGTGCCTAGTTAATACTAATTGGAATGCTCACTTTAATAATTATTTTGTTACTCATCTTTCTAGGATATTTTCTGATCATTCTCCTCTTGTTTTAAACATTTATCCTAGTGCAAATTATTTATCTAAAAAAATGTTTCGTTTTGAAAATTTTTGGTTAGATTATTTGGGTTGTCATAATGCGGTTAGAGAAGCTTGGTCTATTATACCTCATTCTAACCCTCTCAATGCTTTCTCTCATCTGTTAGCTCGTACTAGATCTTATCTTCTTAATTGGAAAAAGACAGGCACAAATCGGTTGGATGTTGATATCAAAAAGACTGAACAAGCAATTGCGGAAGCTGAGGACTATGACGATATTGATGGACCGGATATGGTTACTCTTAATAGTTTAAACACTCTTTATAATAAACTCTCAGCTCTCCAGCGTCAGAATTCTACTAGATAGGCACAACATGCCAGTTTGCTCTGGATCCAGTGCGATGACAACAATACCTCCTTCTTTCATAACTCTATTAGAATTCGGAATCATAATAATTCCATTATGCATATTGCTGATTCTGATGATAATTGTTTCACAGATAGAAATGGTATTGAAAATACTTTTATTACTTTTTTCTCTAATCTGTGGACTGACAATAGTGACCTCTCCTTTAATGAGATTTTTCAAGCTCTCCCAGGTGATCTTCCTACTGTGGACCCTACTGAAGGTGAGATGCTTACTAGAGAGGTAACTAAAATTGAAGTCTTTCAAGCTTTGCAATCTCTTCCCTCAGGTAAAAGTTCTGGTCCTGATGGCATGAATGCAGAATTTTATCGTTTTTTCTGGGATGAGATAGGTGATTCTTTATATTTGGCTATTAAATATTTTTTTGAGAACTCTATTTTGCCTAAGTCTTGGGGTCAAACTTATATTGTTTTAATTCCTAAAAAATCCAACCCGACTATTGTTTTGATTATCGTCCGATATCTCTTTGCAATGTCTGCTATAAAATTATATCTAAAATTCTTGCAACCGCCTTAAGAAATTGTTACCTCGTTTAATTGGCAAAGAGCAATCTGGTTTTGTGTCTGGTCGATGTCCATTTGATAATATTATTGCTCTTCAAGAAATTGTGCATTCGATGGATAATGATACCACCTCCCCCCCTAGGATGCTAATCAAATTGGATATAGAAAAGCCTATGATACTTTGAGTTGGAATGCAATTCTTGCCACTCTTTACCGAATGAATTTTCCTAGTATATGGATCTCCTGGATTAATGTGTGTATTAAATCTGCTTCCTTTTCTTTACTGATTAATAAGAAACCCACTGATTTCATTAAGGCTTCTAGAAGGCTTAGGTAGGGTGATCCTATTTCTCCTTATCTTTTTATTTTAACTACTCAAAACTTGACTGCTATGCTTAACTTTGCCTTGAAATATCAGATGATTCCTGGATTTAGCTCTTCTCTTACATATAATTTCAATCACTTGATGTATGCTGATGATTTAGTGCTTATTACTCAAGCCTCTCGGAAAACTGCTCGTAACGTCAATCTTTGCCTTTCTATTTACCAGAGATTGACTGGTCAAAAAGCTAATAAGAACAAATTAGAGATTTTCTTCCCTACCAGATTTAATAAAAGATTACATAAAAGCATCATTGATATCCTTCAATTCAAATCTGGTTCTTTCCCTCTTAATTACCTTGGTATTCTTGTGGCCCCTAAAAGATTAGCCTTACATCATTTCAACAACATGATTGACAAAATCAGAAGAACTATTAACATTTGGAAACATTCTAAGATTTCAGCGGCTGGTAAGACAATTCTGATCAATTCTACCATTCTTTCTACACCTCTTTATTATCTCTCAATTTACCCTGTGCATGATACTATCTTGTATGATATCACCAAATATGCTAGGTATTTTTTTTTGGTCAAAGAGTGGTAATAGAAAAGGCATGAACTCAGTTAGTTGGACAGATGCCATGCTTGATAAAACTGAGGGGGGGCTTTCCATACGAAATTTGCACAAGTCTAAAATCTCCTTAATGGCCAAGAATGTCTTGAATTACTTAAATAAACATGATGCTATTTGGGTTGATATTCTTTATCTGAAATATGGGAACTTTAATTCATGGACTGATGAGATTAAGGCTAATTGCTCTTGGTTCTATCGTGGTCTTTGTCGCACTGCCAGGGTTATCAATAACAACTGTTGGATTCTCTTCATTAACCCTTTGAAAACATCCTTTTTGTTTGACCCTTGGTACTTTGAGATTCCTCTTGCATTTAAACCTACATACCTCAACATGGAAGAAGACATTGATCACCTTCATATCTCTGATTTTTTGGTTGATTGTCATTGGAACATGCATTACTTAAATACTGTGTTTGGCAGACATTTAAATACTGAAACTCTAAGTCATGGTAAAATCAATTATGATTCTAATAATACTTGGATTTGGTTTCCCAAAATCACGATACTTAAAGTTTCTTCTGCTATTTACTCTCATATGACTAACTTGGCTGGTCAGCAGGATCATTGGGATGGTTGGGATAACATTTGGAAGCTTCGAACTACACCGAGAGTTAAACATTTTTTATGGCTTATTTTTCATAATGGTATTAAAACTTATGACTATCTCTATCGTTTACGTTTGGGTCCACAAACCAATTGTGTTTTCTGCAGCTTGGTCTATGAAGATGCTGAGCATCTCCTTCATTTGTGTCCCAAATCTCAACTCATTTGGACCTATGTCAAGAATATTACTGGTAAAGCTTTTAACTTTGAGAATGGTTTTACTTCTGGGAATTGGCTGAGCTCTCCTTCTTCTGGTAAGGACATTTTGACTCAATCTGTTATTGCAGTCACTGCATGGTATATTTGGAAGGCAAGATGCAACATGATATTTAGAAATGAATGCTTGAATTGCTGGCTTTTGGCTTCTAAGGCTATGGCCCATGCTAGAGAGTATTTCCACTCTTTTGTTTTTCAGCCTGGGAGGAATCTTATTATAAATAATTTTACAGCCCTTGATAGTCCTTTTATTGTGATCTCAGCCTATTGGAATAGAAAATTATTTAGTTCTGGGGCGGGATTTTATATCTTTGATGCTAATGCTAAAATTCTAATTGCAGGTAGCTATAGATTTAAAGCAAATTCTTTAATTGAAGCTGAGGCAGAGGCAACCAAAACTTTTCTTCAATGTATGATCCACAAGGGTTTGGTGGCCAAGCAGATGTTTATTCCTAATGGTGGACTTGTTTCTCTCATTAATCAAGGTGTGCATATGAAAAACTGGCGAATGATGACACTGATGGGTTGTATCAGAGATTTAATGTGGAACTTGAATGATATCAAGCTGCATTCTATTCCAAAAAGTTGGGCCAAAGCTGCATATTGTCTTGCTATTCACAGTGGAGATCTTCATGAGATTACCTTATTCCACCAAGGCAGAGAGCTTCCCAGATGGATTATGAAAAATTTCCAGAAATTTGGTTTATCATTTTAAGCTTAGACTTTTTTAATTTTGTTTTGTTGTTATTGTTTAGTTGATTACATTGTAATTGTTCTGCCTGCTCTCAGACTCTTGTGTCCTTTGTTCTTTGGTTTCTCTTTTCAGTATTTTAATAAAAGCTTTTGAGCTCCTTTACCGCAAAAAAAAAAAAAAAAAAAAAAAAAAAAGTAACAACCAATCACATTCCAGCTTCATGGTTAACACCTCATCCATGCACATGATTTATGAATCACTTCTCAACAAAAATTAACTCTCATGCGAAGGTGATCAAAATCGGACTCCTAACTTCATGTTTCGTGGATCTCCATAGCAACTGCCCCTCCACTGTCTCACCTTGGCTTAATGGAATGCCAGTGACCTCAAATTCAACAGTGAACTTCCTTTTCTGATCAAGTTTTGAGAAGCGAAGCTTTTGAGGAGAAACATTAATGCTAATAATTCCTTTTGGTTTTTCAACCATTGCATGATAAACTTCAGTACCTCCATTGACCACATTTGTTAACACCCTTGTGATATTCTTCTTCACTTTTGGATCTAACGTAACTGATATTGAAGGATAGTTTAGGTTTTCGGCATTGATCTTGACAAGGTTGGCGCATTGGATTTTGCGCTTAGCTATGGTCGAAACATTAACATCATTGTAGCCAAGGCCACAGAGGTATTGGATATAGTTGAATGGTTTTAGGTCATATATGAGACCAGGATCATTAGCCGCTTGTAAACAACCAACCCTTTGCGAGTCGCTGAGAATGCACCGATGGCCATGAGATCTCTATAGAAAGGCCTGGGAACATTATATAGAGAAATAGATAACACATCTACTCCATCAATAATTGCTTGATCCATAGCCTTCAATACATCACTCTCTTTGCAACTTGTCGTTGTGCATGCTTGATAGATTGCTAAGTGAGCTCTGGGCGCCACACCAGATGCAGTGCCTTTGGCAAGACCACGAACATCAGCATCAGGGACCATGCTTCCTGCAGCAATACCCGCACAATGTGTGCCATGTCCTTCTTTCTTTGGAACCCTTGGTGGTTGACTTTGCCCTCTTTGGAATGCTATTGCACCAATGAGCTTATTGTTGCAGTAACGTTTTCTTCGGAATTGGCACTTCCCCTTCCATTTCATTGGTGGTGGTGGCATTGGTGTGTCAACGGTGCTATCTTTGAAGGAGGAGTGGTTTGGATAGATACCGTCATCAATTACTCCGATGATCACTCCTTGTCCCATAAAAGAATCAACCCAAAGACCATGCCTTTGGCTTAAACCTATGAAAGAGGGAGTGTATGTGGTCGCAACTGAGAGTTCTTCATCTTGTTGTGCATGTATAAATCCCTCCAATGATTTCATGGCCTCCACTTCTTGGCTTGTTAGTCTTGCAGCGAAGCCACTAATGACTTCTCGGTAGGAATAGACTAGTCGTTGCTCACCAGAGTCGAGGGTGGTGTTTGGAAAGAATGATCGATGCCAAGTCTCTCGCTCTTCATCACCAAGGAACTCATTTTCCTTTTGCGTTTGTACGTGAACAATGTATGTGTGAACTTGGTTTTCATCAACAACATTGGGCAATGTTTTCGCATGAGCAATAATGAGAACAAAGAAGATGAAGATGTTTGAAGTTAAGTGGAAGATGGATTGTTTCTTGATAGCCATAATTGTGATGATCTTATGGTTCTTAGGGGGAGTGGTAGTCAATTTAAAGGAGGAAATGAGAGAAGGACAAGATCATAGATGTTCCTTTGCATGCAAAGCATGAGGAAAATAAAAATCAGTACGTGCCAACAATTGGATTGTACTAGCGAAGGATCTAATTGTAAACGATGCATTTATCTCATGAAGATATATAGCATGCTAATGCTATATATCAGTTTAAAACTGTTGGGATCTTCAAATGGGATATTTAATTTATTCCATAAATTCAATGTTTCACTTTGCTGATAAGTATCCATGTAATAGTTTTTAATTTATCTCCCATGTATAAGACTTTTATATTTGACTGAGATGTTCAAGTAAATTTCTGATGCTAGTGATAGAAATAGAATTTTTAAAGTATTTTTGAAGTTAACCATCCTGTTTTGGTTAATAAATCAGTGATTTATCCACTTTTATTAAAAAAAAATAGTTTGGGAATGTTTTACACAATACATGAAAGGAATACAATGATAAGGAAGAAGCCCGCAATACATGAAAGGTTTGAGAATGTTTTACACAATACATAAAAAGAATACAATGATAAGGAAGAAGCTTCTTCTTCTTCTTCTTCTTCTTCTTCTTCTTCTTCTTCTTCTTATTATTATTATTATTATTATTATTATTATTATTATTATTATTATTATTTATTGCATTTATCTTTGCATTTCACCCATATCTAACTTTTTGATGTATTGTATGCCTAATGCAAAAATCACAAACACATCAGCGATATATGACAAGCATCATATAATTTCATCAAAGTTATCTAGCCACCAGGCCCACCACTTTGAACAATATTTTGCAATTTAATGCAGTATCTTTCCCATCTTTTAAATAAGATTGGCCAGTACGTTGATGAGGCCAAACAAAAGTATAAGTGTATGAGAAAATAAGCCGATGAAAAACAAATAAACTCTTGTATTATTATCAAAATATTTGGTGTGAAACATTAGTCATTCGCCTGTAAAGCATATGACCACAGGCAATACATGAGAACTTTAATAATGATAAAAATAATATAAAATACAATCCGTCAAAGACATCATGCATCAACCTTGCATCTCTTGTTTTTATGTTTTTTGAAAAACCACAAATAGAATTCCCTAAACAGACCCCTCATAGGGTTTTTGAGTTAGGCCTTACAAAGATTGAATTTTTTTTTTTTTCCAGTTAACTCATTATTCTGGTCCATGAAAAAACATCAAAATTGAAGCCACATTAAACATTCTTGTCGTAGTTTGAATTCCTTCTATTATCAACAAAAATAATATCTCAACACTTGGTCTTGCCAAAATGTCATGCCCCAAGCTGGGTTTGGCAGTGGACAAACGTTCGTGCACCCACAAGGCTGAAACCCCACAGGCATGCAAAGCCTACACAACTGACTCAAAGCAAAGATACAATCTAACAATTGCTTATGTTGTGTCACTGCCTACCATGACTGAATAGTAAACATGTGAGAAAATTAAGAAAAAAATATAATTTATTAGCTAATAAGTATGTTGAGATATATAATCAAGGAATGATTTGTGCGTTTAAATGTAATTATAATTAAAATATTTGTGGTTGTCCCCACCCATGTGTGGGCATATGAACATGTCACTGAAAGTTTGAGTTAGTGTTAGAGATTAATTTGTGATTGGTATCAGTGAGTTTCAAGATGCAATGATGCATCTTCTTTGTCCATGAAACTATTTATTTAAACTAGAATCAAGCATTTAAACACCTTATTAACTTGCTAATTGTCATGGGTCCATGGCCCAGGGTTAAGGGGCTTCACCATACCAGCATGCAGCAACCTCTTCATCATTTTGAGCATTCTCCATCAAACTCTGACGGCCCGACCAAGGGCCAAAGGGGGCGGTTCCGCCACTATATATATATATATATATATCATAAAAAAAATTTCCTCCAAACCTAAATAAAATATTATAGTAATATTAAATACTAAATAATAATTATAATATAGTATAATTATCTTACTATTTAATTTAAAGATACAAATAGATTATTTTTTTCAAGATAAATAAAACTTATAAAATTAATATTGATAAATATCTTATCAGATTATTATATGTATATGAAATTGTAAAATTAATAATAATAAATATCCTATCTTATCTTAATTTAAATGATACAAATTTTGTCTATATATATATAGTAAAGTAGCAAACATGAATCTTATAAGTTGTTGTTTTCATTAATCAATCAATTATTGAGATTAATATTTTTAAAATAACTTTTCAAAATATAAATATAGGTTAATTCATCTCAAGATAAATTAAAGTTTTTTATTTATTCAATTATAAAATTGACAATGATAAATATCCTATTTTATCTTATTTTTAATATTATAGTCTATATATAGGAAGCTCAAGTTTTCATTAATCAATCAATTATTTAATTTAATATTTTTTAATTACTATTTCATTTGTTATATGTGTTATTTGTGTGATGGTTTTGATTGATTAGGTTCCAAGTCGAATGTAATTGTATTGCATAAAAAACTGTTGTGGGTTTATGATTGTTTACAACTATTAATGTTGAACATGACGGTTCAATTAGAGTAGATGGCACTCCAATTATTCAGATATCAAGCAATAATATGAAAAACTAAAGTAAGAAACTTTTTTTTTTTTAAGTAATTCATATAGGGTGACTTTATATGTATTAATTTTCTGCAATTTAAAATCTAAATTATCATTTAATTTCAATAAAAATAATATAATTTATTTATATAATTTTTTATGAATTTTAATACTACAATCATTTAAATGCATATAAATAATTTCATTAGGTATATCATTAATCGTTTTAATGTGCAAATAGATTATGGGTTGTCTTTTTAATAATTTGCTTTATTTATTCAATGGAATAGAACAAGTTTGTTTATATTTAATTTTTCATTGGGAAACAAGAATCAATCCCAATTAATTATATAAATTAATTTCAATTATAAAATAAAATTGTACTCGAATCCGGATTAGGGAAGAAAATTAAGTTGATTCATCTAGGAGAATAAAATAAATTTATTTAAAAAAGGAAAACATTAATTTTCACATATATATAGTCAAATATTTAGCATATATATAACCAAATAATTTTAAATAAGTTTTTTCCCCTACCAAAGTCATCTTATTCTATTGCATTCTTCTAAAAGTAACGTGTTACTTATATGTAATAAACCATTAACATATATTCCAAATATAAAATTAATTTCAAATTTGGTTAAAATCAAATACTTTAATTAAAAAGTATGAATAAACTACTTATGGACTATTAACTTGGAAGTGGAATAAAATTGTAACTTCGAAGAAAATTAAAAATAAAGAATAATTTTTGCTAACAATTATATTACTAATATATATATATTGTGAATAAAAACTAAAATTATTTGCAGTGATATTTTGAGCTTCTTTTGCGGTCTTTGAAGCTCCCACGGAAGCGAAGGAGATGCCATTAATGAAGAACGTAGCTTTAAATCGAGGGTTGTGTGCGGCTCCTTTAATTGTTGTGGCATACTCCAATAGAGGCCAACATCTTTGCTGACAAATTTTAATCATCTTATGTTTGCTAATGACCTGGTGATTATTACTAGGGCTTCTAGGAAAGCTGCTAGGTTCGTGAAGCTTTGTCTTGACTTTTTTTTTTTTTTTGGTAATTTATTTGGTTAGCTCCCTAATGCTTCCAAATCTGCAGTTTATTTCCCCTCTTGGATTAATAGGCGGGTGGCCAAGAGTATCTGTTCAATTCTTAATTTTCCGAGTGCTTCTTTTCCTTTTAAGTACCTTGACATCCTTATATCTCCTAAACGCCTGGCTAAGGCTATCTTTGATTCACTCATTGGAGATATTAAGATGTGGTGCTCTAGATGGATGCCTGCTAAACTCTCTCCTGCTGGTAAGGTTGTTCTTATTAATTCTTCCTTGTTTTCCCTCCCCATTTACTACTTGTCCGTGTTTCCAGTGTATGACTCTATCATCCAAGAGATCAATAGAATTGTTAGGAGATTCTTTTGGAGCAAGAGTAGCAATGGAAAGGGAATCTATTCAGTAGTTTGGAGTCATGTTATGAATCTTAAAACTGAGGGGGGTCTTGCAATCAGAAACCTACTTCTTGCTAAGCATTCGCTTATAGCCAAAAATGTTTTTAAATACATCAATGGTGATGAGTACTTCTGGGTAGACATTCTGCATATTAAGTGTGGTGTTTTCAGTTTTTGGGGGGATTCTATCCCGGCTGGCTGCTCTTGGTTTTTCAGGGGTCTTTGTTATACTACTATTAAAGTTAGATCCTATTTGAGACTTAATTTGGTGAATCCTTATCAAGCTTCTTTGTTACATCATCCTTGGTGTACTCCTTTGTCTCTTTTCCCTACTTTCTATAATTCTGAGCTCGATTTGGATTCCCTGTCTATTTTTTATTTTTGCGTTGAAGGAGTGTGGGACATGCATAAGCTTGGACAATTATTTGGTATTCATTTAGACCTCTTCACTCCTAATCTGGGGAATATTGTGGCTACTGGTAACAACCACTGGATCTGGGCTCCTAAATCTTCAAATTGTAATCTCTCAGCTACTGTTTACTGGTACTTGTATGGTTTACATTCTATAACTGATAATTGGATTGGTTGGAAAGCCTTTTGGGATTTAAGGGTGGCTCCTCGTGAAAAGCATTTTATCTGGCTTGTTTTTAAGGGTAAGGTCAACACTTCTGAATATCTCTATTCTGTCAATTTGGGTCCTTGAAGTCATTGTGTCATGTGCAACCTTGAATATGAATCGATTGAGCATTTACTGGCTTCGTGCTACAGAGCACTTGAAGTCTGGAATTTTATTAGCCTTAAGCTTAATGTTCCTATTTCTTTCTTTGGAGGGTTCTGCTCTGGCGAATGGCTTACTGGTACATGTTATTCTCCCTATGCCCAGGAGTCATTGCGGCCACAACTTGGCATATTTGGAAGAATAGATGTGACAAAATTTTTTGGAACTCTTCTGTCTCTTGTCAAATTGTTGCTTCTCGGGCCACTGCTCATGCCAAAGATTTTACCAATGTTCATGCTGACCTTCTTGCATGAGATTAATCCTTAACAATTTTTCTTTGAGTGATGGTCCCTTACTCTTTGTTACCAGCTTCTGGAAGACTGGGCTTGTACGTCATCCTGAAATCATGGGCTTCTCCTGTTTTCAAACTCGCAACTCACGCCATTAACTTGCATGCGCTCACGCTCTACTTTCAGGGGCGAGAGTTGCCTCACTGGATTATGAAAGCTATTCTTTCCTCTGGATTTGTATTTTAACCTTGTTTTTTTGGTGTTTTGCTTTTCTGTTTTTTCTTGTAGCTCTTTGTTTTTGTTGTTTTGTTTTGTTTTGTAACTCTTAAACTCTGTAATTTTCTCTCTTATCAATAAAATTAGCTCTCTGAGTTCTTCCAAAAAAAAAAAAAAACATCTTTGCTGACAAGTTCTTGGAGTTAGGTTTTGTACATCGCCGGAAATTGCTAGTCAGGTGGTGGAAAACAAGAATAATACTAAGGAAAACATGGTGTATGGGTGTGTATATACATATATTGGCATTTATTTAAGTGAACCAAGTTTAAACTAAAGATTCATCTCTCATTGTTGTTGCTTCTACAAAGGCCAGCTTTTTAAAAGCAAACTAAAAGAATCTTTAGTTTGAACCAATAACGATTGGCAAGGAATGGCCCAATCATAGCATTAATTGTTAGTTTTGCCAATTTTGTATTCTATAATTGGTCATTCATGAGAGGATCTTTCAATGCTAATCTAGGCTAGCTATTCCAATTTTTCTGCAGTTGTCGAAAGAGGTGAACCATGCCCAAAGGGCATTTAAAACAAAGAATTATTACGGTTACTTCTTGATCGAATGTCTGGTGTTATTGCAAAATTTATTTCTTACTGGCGTTTTCCATTTTGTTTGTACTTAGATCTACAATGTTGTAGCTGCTTTTGTTCTTAGTTTTGTAGTTTTAAAACAACCATTTTATTAAACCATTTCTAGCATATTATTACAATAAGGCATCTAGTAATTGCCCATAGAATGATAGTTTTATCCTTGTTTTACTCTTTGAAATAACAGTCAGTCAGCATTTAGTTTTGATTTGAATACAATGACAGTCAGTAAGTCAATATGGAGTTTTGATCTTAAATACAAAATTCTTTCATTTTATTACTTCTTCCCCTTAGGGCTATTCTTTTAAAGTCCCTTTGAGATTTGTAAGTAATTAGCTTATTGGGAAAAAAGAGTCAAGCTCAGACTCCATCCTCTCATACCATCAAGGCTCAAAGTGAAAATGAGGGCAATATACATATACCCACTGTATCCAATCATTCTCAGACGTTGGTAGTCGAGAATGAAGTGTTCTTTCCTGATGTTGGAAATGTATTTAATGTTGAAGCTGGCAGAACTTCAAAGGTGGGTGAAAACTATTGGGTAAATGCATTACCTGAGAATATCTTTATTTTTAACCAAGAATGATTGACAGAAATTACCTAATCATAGTATTATATGTTATGTTTGCCATGTTTTGTATTCTATAATTGGTTATTTGTGAGAAGATATTTCGATGCTAGTACAGGTCAATTACTCCAGTTTTTTGTGGAAGAGGTAAATCGTGCCTATAGGGCTTTTAGAAAGAAAGAATTGTTAGGGTTACTTCTTGAATGAATGTCTGGTGTTATTGTATAAAATTTTTATTACGTACTTACTTTTCTATAGGGCTTTTATTGTTAAGGTTGATGTTGAAGTTGTTAGGACTTTAGAGGTGGGTGAAAATAATCTGTTGAAGGCATTATTTGTAAGTATCTTTAGTTTGAACCAAGAATGATTTTCAAGAAATGACCTAATCATAGCGTTATTTCTTATGTTTGCCTGTTTTGTATTCCATAATTGGCCATTCGTTAGGCGATCTTTCATTGCTAATCTAGGCCAACTATTCCAATTATTATAATATTTAAAACTTTTCTTTATTTTTGTTCCATACTTTAACTGTACTCAGTAGGATTTTATTTGGTTTGGGAGTTTCTGGTTATAGAATAGCCTTTATAATTGGGTTTCGGCACAGCCTGTGCCACCTCCGGTCATGAATCTTTTTGTTGGGCTAAAATCTTCATAGTTTGTGCGAAATGATACAACCTGTGCCAATTCTAGCCCTCAAAAATTTATCAAGACTGAGATCCACACAACCAGTGCGAATCCTAACATTTAAATGTTAGTTGAGCCGAGTTCCGCATAGCCTGTGCCATTCCTAACCGCAAGTCTTTTTCTTCAAGTTTGAGGTCCGCACAACTTGTGCGAGGCTTTCTTACATTGTTTCTTTCTTTTTGTCACAAGGGCATTTGAGTGTTTTTTTTATCCTAAACCTCTTTTTATACCTTTCTTCTCTCTTTTCGTCTCATTTTCTTGGCCATCTATTGTAGGAGGAGATAGCTTTCGATGATCCTCCACTTCCCTTTGGTGGATTGATGCCCAAACCTTCATTCTTTCCATCTCCTTGAGTCCAGCAAGGTAAACACTTCTATCTTTCTTGATTTCTCATTGTTTTTCCATTGTGTTTGGATGAGAGTGAAGGATCTAAGGCTGTTTGCAATGAGTTTGATTCTTGTTCATGCATCTTGTTGTTAGAACTTGAGAGAGGCATATGCATTGCCTTGTATTCCTTCAATCTTGTGGAATCTATGGACTTTCTTCTTCCTTATTATAGGATTATTGTAGTATTACTGTAGCTCCTATAAGACTTGCTTGTTACATTTCTTCCTTGTATTGGATTGAAGCTAAGAACATTTAGGAACTCTTTGGAAACCCTTGGACCCAAGTTTGAGCCAACCTAGGCCTCTTAAAGAGTTGTATGGCATATAGGATTAAGATTTCTTTGTGCATCTCTTCTTCTCATTTTCCCTTGTACCTCATTTTTCTTGTTGGTTGAGTTATGTTGTGTGTGTGTGTATGTGTTTTGATTAGATGGTGAAAGCGCAGCTCTTGGCAAATAGCCAGTGGAGGACTAGTACCTTTGGGAAAATCCGATCTTCTAAGTTTGTGAGTGGGTTAAGTTGAATGCATAATTATATTTAAATATTCAAATGTTTTCATTGTTTAAGGAAAAACATTTCATGGTTTTATCATATTAAATTGATGTTTTGATTGGTTTAAAATGACATTGATTTGGCCTATTTAGCCTATAGATGTGATGAGAATGACTTTGGGCATGTTGTCTTAAGTTCATTAGAAAATCTTGTTGTGATTTTAGGTTGTGATGGTTTAATGTGAATTCATTGGAATATATGCCTTTTAGATGAATGGAAACTGTTAAACATTTCAATGACCATAATGAATGAAAAATCTCATTTATTTGATATGAATGGAAACTGCCAGTGAATTATATTCTTATTAAAACAAATCAATGTATAGTTATGAATTGAGAAGTAAATGAGGAGGAATAATGGGCATAATTGATGCATGCTATTTTGTAGTCTTTATGTGGTTGATGGTAGAACACTACAAGAAAAATCTCAAATCGGCACCAAAAAATTGGCACGGGGAAAAAATTGTGGCGAATTTATCACAACATTTGACACGGAATTAATAAACTGTGTCAAATATATAATTTTTTTAAAAATAATTTTTAAACTTCGTGCCAAATATCGTGTCAAATACCGTGACAAATATAAAAATATATTAATATATTAATACTGTGCTAAATATAAATATAATAATATATTAGTACCGTGCCAAAAATACATATATAATAATATATTAATACCGTGTCAAATACGGTGCAAAAAAAATATAAATAAACTAATATATTAATATAGTGCCAAATACAGTACCAAAAATACATATAAAATAATTTATTAAATACGTTTCTCGCTACGCAGCCACACGATTGCCTAAAGATCGTAGCTAAACCCGATAAGAAGCCGCACCCATTAAAAATACGGAATCGACCCATCGCCAAACATCGCTCTTTATACTCACCCGCCACATCAAATCTCGTCCGTCAATTATAGCCTTCTTTAAATCCAAGAAAAATCACCAACACTACGATCTCCATCACTATCCCCTCCAAGGTCCCCTATTCTTAGGGATGGCAATAATACCCAAATCCGATCCGACCCGACCCGACCCGACCCGAGTTTGACGGGTAAAACCCGGTTTGACCGGGTTTCGGGTCGGGTTCGGGTAAAACCCGACTAATATAAAGCGGGTGCGGGTGCGGGTATATGAATCCTGATACCCGACCCCAACCCGAATCCGAACTCGACCCGAAATTCAATTAATAAATATTTCTAATTATATATGTTCAATTTTTTTATTAAGGTTTTTTAAATTCCCACTCTATGGTGTTGAATTTGTCTATTTTTTGTTACTTTGAATGTTTATTTATAATTTCTATTCTATGGTGTTCATTCAAATAAAAAAATTTATGATTTTAGATTGACATTTTTAATTTTTACTTTGTATTTTAATTTTATTTTAAATATTTTTAAATAGGGTTAGGGCGGGGCGGGTATACCCGCGGGTACCCGATTACCCATCGGGTGCGGGTGTGGGTTGAGGTTTTAAAAACCCGTCAGGTTCGGGTATGGGGGCGGGATAACGGGTTCGGGTACGGGTATGGCAAAACCCGCACCAGACCCGACTCGTTGCCATCCCTACCTATTCTCCTCATTTGATATCCAAATCCCAACTCTCTTCCTTTTCGATCTCTCGAGGAGGAGATGAGAGCTGAATCTCTCCACATCCATGGATTTCATGAAGGTTTTTTATCAAACCGTGCGAGATATATATGCTTTTTTCCTTTCAGATCCATTTTGTCTCCTCGACCGATTCCATTTCTTTGAGTTTATTGATTTTTTTTACTTTTTTGGGGGAGTTTTTGTTTTTCTAGTAAGAGGGAGGTGAATCTCAAGGTTCTTAAGGTTCCGGAGATCGAGCAGAAGGTTTGGGACCAAATTGTTTGGTTTGGTTTAGTGTTCTTCTCTGATTTAGTGTTTTTTTCTTTGATTTTCTGTGTTTTATTGCCATGTTTATCAAGCAGTTAGTATAGCCGTTTTTTTCATGACTACGAACAAAACTATTCTCGGAATAGCTAGGGAGAACTCTTAAGAGCAAAGAATATAGGATTTGTATCTAAGAACTATAGGTATATGTCTTCCCCTTTCACTGAATTCTTCTTTAGGATGAAAAAGGATAAGAGATGTTCATGTGTGTGTCTGCTCCAGTGCATGTTTAATTTAAGACTCTATTAGTTTGTCATTATTAAATCTTTAACCCAAATTTTAATTCTGTCACTTCGCCAATTTTCCAAATTGGTATGTCAAGCTGATATTCAATAATAAACTTGAACATTTGCATAACTGCAGAGCTTTGAATTGAATAGATAAAAGTAATGTAGCATTTGCCAAAAGACATGCATTTATTCTCTAGCATCAACAGTTGTACATTTAATAAGAAACTCATTAAATTAATTAAATGGTAATCACATGAACTAATGAATCTTAGCCACCATTTTTTTTTTAAACCAAGAGTTTCGCTGGTGTGAGTAATGAGAATAATCAATTCATACTTAGCTGAGCAAAGAACCTGCAGAAAAATTATGTGTCTTAAAGCATTATTCTGTCAGAAAAATCATATTTTACAATTAAATAAAATTTATCAGATTAACATGAAATTCAGCAGCAGAAATCAGGTGGCCATTAATTAGTTTTTGTCCATTTATCAGACATAGTTGTTGACAAGTTAAAGCAAATTCAAATTGAAGATAAGGTGGAGATTTTTTTTTTTTTTTTTTTTTTTTTTTTGAAAAGGTGGATAAACCACTTCTATTAAACGAAGAGCAGGAAGGTGAAGATATTTAGATAATGGCTTAATGTAACATCAGCCATATGATTTGTCAAAGCTGATAAAAAGATTAAATTGATGATAAGATATGATTAAAACCAAAGTGGACATCAACATGATATGATGATTAAAGTTAATGCTAATTAAATTTCCTCTAATGCATTCACATGTCAGTAAATACATGGATAGTTAATTAATTTAGTGATGTATGCAAATGTTCGCATATGTCTTATTATTTCTTTTCGGTGAAGATTTTATACTTTTACAATCTAATACTTTTCTTTTGGCCTTAATTACAATGAATTAATTAAAGTACTGTCTTGCATTAAAATTAATTACTAATTTACCTCTAAGAGTTATTAATTAGTTTTTGATCACTAAATAATTTCTTTATTTCAGATCCATATGCATTTGGTACAGGCTATTCATAAAAATAGATTCAGAATTGATTATATCGAAAATATAACATAACAAAATATCAAACGAAGTATTTAAAACTAGATTTAAATACTAATTAACTTGGCTGTTTGCTTTGCTTTGCTTATCAGGCATCAAGCTTACGCCAGCTTAAGAGAGAAAGAGAAAGAAAGAGAGACAGGAGTGTCAGAATAGACTCACAGAGAGAGAAGAAATTTTGAAAAGAAGGTCCAACTCCCATAATATATATATATATATATATATATATATAGTTGTGCATTAAACCTTTTCGAATAATTCCATAAACAACTTTGTTTAATGATAAATTAACCCCTATTTTTATTTATTTATTTATTGAATAATTTGGACAAGCCATGAACTCTCAACCATTACGTTTTTCATTTTTTTTTTTAAAGCCTATTGACAATGTAAGTGGAAAAGTGTCAAATATAAGAATTTGAACTAATCTATCACTCCTATTAAAAAAATATCCTCTAAGAACTCAAGCCTACAATAACTTGAACATATGTTTTAGACAAGGCTGCCAACACACATTATAGTACACTTCATCAGACAACTTTTTTATAACTCATTACAAAATAAATTACTAGTTTTAACCTTGGCATCCATCTTCCACACAACAACAATGGTACAACAAAATAAACAGTATTCAAATAAAAAGTGCACAATAAAGAACGCAAACTATGAGCACCAAACCAATCAGAAAGAATACAAGTATTTGTTTGAGCAATTCATTTCAATGTCTACCATAAATAGTTGTTCGGATAAAGGTCTTAGTGTACATCAGATATATTTGAAGAGTAAAACTGGATAGTCACTATAATGCACATTATAACATGATAAGGCTGTCTATAATCCATCCTCCAATTAAAACAGATAAGCACAACCAAATAATATACAGCCCCAAGCTCACATCACTAAAAGTAACGGTGCAATTGGTGCACATTAGATATTGTGGCATTCAGGCCTATATAAGAAATGTACAAGTTACAGATTCCGAGCCTTTGTACAGGATATTCAGCATCATAATGTAATTGGTTACTAGCTCTTTGATTTTGTTCACTATCTCATGCTTTCAATCAGATAAACAACAAAATGTGCAGCTGCATGTTAAAGTTTTAGCTAGTGAAATTCAGTAATGTAACACAATGATATTAATTGAATCAAAGGAATTGAAATCAATCTTGGTACAATATTGCAACATAATTTCCAATTTATAGGCCACGTACTCAATTGTGCAGGAAAAAGAGCAAAAACCCTCACAAGTCTGCAATGTTAGAGGG
The DNA here is from genome assembly GCA_020875875.1 of Dioscorea alata. Lineage (NCBI taxonomy): Eukaryota > Viridiplantae > Streptophyta > Magnoliopsida > Dioscoreales > Dioscoreaceae > Dioscorea > Dioscorea alata. The sequence continues at coordinate 893,381 of CM037020.1, forward strand.
AAAAAGAGAATATCATTAGTTTGTGTCGAATCTATTTCTATTGCAAACTTGAACAGTCAATCAGTAATTTACCCTTTTCTTTTCGGGAACATCAGATTTGGAGTTAGCTCCTTTTTCTCAGTCTGACTGCTTCTAAACCATCATCTTCCTCAACTCAATTTCGACAATTTTCGTATCCACTAAAAAACAATCATCTTCCTCATCTCCATTGGATATAAAAAGGATCATCATCACTATCACTATCATGAGATGCATGCTTTGCCACGGCAGCCACATTCTGATCAATATTTTCATTATTGTTGTCATTATCACCAGCATTATTTATCTCAGCAGACTCCTTGCCACCAAGTTCTTCTATCATCAGAAGAATTGCATTCTCATTTATGTCATTGACAGCAGGTAACTCATTGCCACCAAGTTCTTCTGTCATCTGCAGCACTGCATTCTCATCCATATCATGCACAGCAGGGTAACTCATAGCAAAGCAAAATCCCATTTCTATATGTTGGCAAAGCAATGGAAATTTTTGTTTTTCGGAATTCAAAAGTTTTTAGATAAACATGCAAATTCATATGAATTTCAGTACCCCATCTCCTTTTGAAGATGTTTCACCAGATGATGGCTGACCAACTGCTTTTATTCTCTTGGGCTTCTTTACTTCCTGCAAAATAAAAGCAACTCTAAATTATGCCTGAAGATGATATATCTAAAATGTGTGTGCAAGTTAATTTTAACAAAGATAGCAATGCTATGGTAGGAGTAAGACCTCTTCTTCAGCAAGTTGAGCGTTCCTAAAAACAAGAGGACGTTTTAAAAATGCAATCAACTCTTGTGAGATCTTTTTCTGCAAGTACGAAGCAAGCTGACTTGTGAATCTTCATAGTTCATATTTAGAATGAAAAAAGTCATAAAATAAAGTTTCTAATTAAGAATCATTAGTGTTTCCAGCTTTCACATTTCTCATTTCAAACAAGCTACAGAAATCCAAAAACTCAGATTTTTTACATTTAGCAACTTTTCTATTTAATCTTCGCCTTTCTTTTCTACAAAGAGAAATTTGATTCACATGTAAACAAGCTATCAAAAACAAGGTATTATGTATTACACAGTGATTCTGAACCAAAGAGATTTGCTTCACATATGAATAACATCAGGAATAAAATTTCAACCCAAAACATCATGCCAGAAAATCGAACTATCACCGCAAATAGGAAGCAAAATTACCTTCTCTTGAAGACCCAACAAAAACCCAAAGAAATCTAGTAGATTTCTCTTCAGATCTTTGTCCTGAAGAGAAATAATTTCATTGATTAGTAAAAACTTGAGCAAAATTAACCGACAGCTTTACAAGAAACGCATCATATGAGAAACTCTACCTTGGCCTTCATCCCATGAAATAAATCTCACAAGAGTTGATTACATTTTTAAAAAGTCTTGAAGATCAGCATCATTCTTCCTCTTTTCCAAATTTTAAGACACTAAAGCATTCGACATTATGAACAAACATTAGGGCATAAAAAATCAAATCATTTTGCCAATTTTCAAACTACTAAAAATCATACACTCGGCGAAAAGATTAAAAGAGAGTAACATTAAAAGTTTAAAGAATAGCATCAGTCTTTCTCTTTTTTCAAATTTCAAGACGCTAAAGAATTCGGCATTATGAAAAAACATCAGGCCACAAAAAATCTAATCATTTTGCTAATGTTGAAACTACCAAGAATTCAACATTATGAACAAACATCTGGGCATAAAAATCATATCATTTTGCTAATATTCAAACTACCAAGAATTATACACTCCATGAAAAGATTAAAAGAGAGTAACATGACAAGATCAAGATCAGCATCGGTCTTGATCTTGATCATAAACGATTCTAAAAGAAAAAATAAACATCAAGAACCCTAACTAACCACCATGAATCATACATCCGGGAATTAAATGATAAAAAATTAATCCACAAAGAAAGAAAGATCAATGTACCCTTCTTGATGTACCTCAGATTAATTCCATTACCATAAAACCATAAGAAATAATCGAATTTCAATAGAGAACCATCTAACCAACATGAAAACCATAAACGATTCCAAAACAAAAGAAAACATCAAGAACCCTAATTTACCTCCGGGATGCGCAGGGGCCTCTTCTTCTGGAAATCCTCCGGTCTGTAACAATCGACGGGTTTTCGATTTCGCTTTGGCCTGCACTTGCTGCGATATCGCCGGAGCTCTGATCATTCATTCACCGGAGAGAGAGAGAGAGAGGGTTTTGGGAATAGATCGATAGCAATTGGTTTAAATAGATGGCGGGTTTCAGTGTTCATATCTCGAGCAGGCCCATCAAATGATCTGAGCCGTCAAACATTTTTTTCATTTTTTTAATTTTTGGATTTTTTTTAACATAGCCCCTCAAAAAATAATATTTGTCAATATATTCTTGTAAATCATTTTAGTTATTTATTTATTATTTTTTGAAAATATTTTGCAAGGATATAAACTTTAAATGGTTCTTTTATATATAAAATTTTATTAGCAATTCCCATTTTAATAAGGTGTATATATAAGCTTTTTTTTCTCTCTCTAGAAAAAAAATTTAAAACTTAATTTTAGATAAATAAAAATAAAAATTTCAGTAATTACAAAAAATATATAATTCTCTAAAATTGGGTAATCACCCACTTAACATATATATTAAAAGTATTTGCTAAAATCTAATTTACATATACTATAAACCAAGTTAAAATAGAATAAAATAAAATAAAACAAAACATCATCATGTATTCCTGAAAGGAATAAGAGGAAAGAATGCTCAATGTTATTTTGTTTTTTAGGGGGTGGCAAAAGGTGTATATACAAAAACAGTACAAAATTATGCAAATATTTTCGATGATAATAGTATACAATGACCTTCTTAAAAAAAATATCAATAAAAGCATTGGTGCCCTCTATGATAGGAGAACTAAAATGGGTTAGATAGACTTAGATAAAGTTCTATATGTGTAGTTAATATACTTCACTACCAGGGTTTTCATAAGCGAAATGACTTTTTTTAATAAAGACACTAAGGGCGTTTTGGTTCTCGGATTGGGAATGGAGAGGAATTGAATAAGAATGGAAATGATGGGGGAAGTGAAGTAAAAATAAAAATAAAGAATGTGTTTGGTTGGAAAAGTATGAGAAGATAATTCATTGGGAATGATAAAAATAAAAATAAAAAATAGTAGAATGACTTTTTATACCTTGATGATGTAAATAATATTATATATAAAATAAAATGTTAGGTTAAACGATAAAAATATTTTAATTATAAAATATGTTGAGTATTATTATTTTCATTATTATAATTGAATATTTAAATTTAAATTTAATTTTAATAATAAATAAAATTACCTATTTAATTATTATTTAAATTAGAATATGTTTTAACTATTATTTATTATCATTTCATTTTAATTATTATTTTAATAATAATAATAATAATATTATTATTATTATATATTATATTAAACATCAAACATTCACGATCATTATTTATTAATATCAGAGGCAATTTTGTCATTTCAACCACAAAAGTGAGTAATCCTCTCCTATTTAATTTAAAATAATTCATATTAATTATTACTTTCTTTAATTATTATTATCTTTAATTACAATAATTAAATATTTAAACTAATTAATTCATATTAATTATTATAAGTAATTATTTAATTTAATAAATTTTATAATTAGAGGATAAATGGGTAATATACCTTTCATATGCATCTGCAAAAATGAACTGGGAGTGGGTGTCAATGACAAGGAGACCTGCACCAGCTTTGTTGGTTCAAGGAACCCAAGACCCATCAGTGAAAAGAATGTGAGACCAAGGTTGGTCTCACATGTTTGAGGGCTGACTGGACAACTCTTTTAGTATTAAAAGAGACACCTCTGAAAATAGCATTACATCTGTGTTTCCAGATAAACCAAATAACATTAGCAATAATTGAGTAATTGAGACCTTCTTTCTTTGAAATGTAGAATGACTGTAACTTAGCGAATTTAACCCCCGAAGACCATGGACTAAGTCAAAGCTTAAACCAGTCAATTCACTGACTCTATTCCAAATCCATTGGGCCTTGGAACAATTTAAAAAGAGAATGTTCAATGGATTCCATTGAACAAGCCCACAACAAGTACACAGAGAAAAAACATTTGCATGAAAAGACCCAGAGTATCATAAGTTAGGATTTTTCCATATAACATCAACCAAAGAAAAAATTTGACCCTAGGGCAATATAGAGTTTCCAAATATTGTGTCAACCAATTCGATTTCCTGTAGTGGATTTCTTGCTAATAAAAAAAAGAGTAAACAACTACAAAAATTCTATGGGCAAAGGTCACAGAAAACCAAACCCACTATATTTACCACCAGAAAGGATATGGCGATTAGTCAAAGTAGAAGCTAAATTATTGCCAAACACCTTTGTGAGAGCAAGAAAGTTCCTGGCAAGACCTGGCAGGGTTGTGCTTGTTAATAGCTCCATCCTCACTGTCCCTAACTATTATCTCTCGGTCATGCACCTTCCTAATACTGTCATCCAGGAAATCAACAAACTTGCTAGAAATTTCCTCTGGGGTAGGACCAGCAATCGAAATGGCTTCCATTCAATTGGGTGGACGGTGACTACACTTAGCAAACCTGATGGGGGGGGGGGGGGTTAGGTATTCGTAATCTAAACTTTTCAAAGCATTCTCTCATGTCTAAAAATATTTTCGCCATTCTAAATTCTGTTGATAAATTGTGGGTTGACATTTTCAAACTTAAATATGGTCACTGGAGTGTTTGGAACATTGGGTCCTGCAGGGATACTTCCTGGTTTTTCAAATCTTTCTGCAAGACTTCTGAATTTATAAGACCTAACCTCTTGATTTCGGCTTGTAACCCCGGTACTTTGAATGTGTGGAATGATCCTTGTATTTTGGATTTACCTATTTCACTGAAACCAACCTTTCTCAATATGGATCTTTTACATGAAAACTTGAGCCTTAATGATTTTATTTCTTCAAATTCTTTGGATGTTAATGCTTTGATCCCTGTCTTTGGCCCTAATCTGGATTGGAGTCGGCTACAAAATATGGTGGTCGACTCTCCCATTAACCACTGGGTGTGGGGACCTCCTTCCACTAAAACTACTTTGGCTTCTGTGATCTATGATTGGCTTAATGGTGGTAACAACGATAGTGGGGATTGTTGGCATCATATTTGGCGCCTTAGAGTTATTCCCCGTGTCAAGGTTTTCATTTGGAAACTTGCACATGGGAAATTAACTACTGGGGCTTATTTATACGATCTCAATATCGGGCCTTTTACCATGTGTAAATTCTGTGGATTGGAACCTGAAACGGCTTTGCATGTCATTTGGGATTGTTGCAAGTTATCTCCATGCTGGTCTAAAATCCGTGGCTATCTAGGCCTGTCACATATGCAGCATCATATCCTTAGCTCTGGTCTTTGGCTTAACTATTCCTTTGGGAGCCATCTTCAAAATCAATGTGCTAAATCCATTATTGCTACCTCTGCTTGGCTGATTTGGATAGCCAGATGTAATCTCATCTTTAAACATTGGCAGCCTAATTTCAACTCCATCCTGGACAGGGCTTTGTCTTATCTATCTGACTTTGATCAGATATCTGTGAGGTTGCCCAGGGAGTATCCCAAATCCAACCCTTCACTTAACCTTATAACCATCCATACTGACGCTTCTTGGGACCTCTTTTCGCAGGACTGCGGCTTGGGATTTATGATCATTCTCAACTTCAACCGAGTTCTCCTTGCGGGATCCCGGGGTGGCTCCTCTATGACTCCAATTCAAGCCGAAATTGATGCCATTACCTTTGCTCTCTCTTTTTGCAGATCTAATGGTTGGGATCCGGCCCGCATCTTTTGCTACTGCCCGGGAATCAAGCAAATGCTGGATAACTTTCAAATGCCGGCTGCTTGGCGCTTCCATTCAAACTTGCATCTTCTTAAGCTTTGCCTGAGGTTCTTCCCCAATGTGACTTTGGAAACTATCGACCGGGAATCGAACATCCTTGCTGATGCTCTTGCAAACTTTGGACGTTCCAACCCATCAATCTCATTATTTGCTCAAGGCCTGGATCATCCCCATTGGCTGGAAGGCATCTGCGTGCTCCTGAAGCTCTCCTTTTGATTTTCAGTTTTTTTGTTGTTTTTTCCTTAGCTTTTGCTCTTGTTTGCAAAAAAAAAAAAAAAAAAACCCATTGGTAAAATAAAAAACATGATAAGCATCAAAAGGAGAGTCTATGTTTAAGAAAGTGGGCTTATGGCAAATGGGAATATAAAAAAAAAAAAACCAAGGGTTATTTATAGAAGAAATTTCATAAGGATTGATATCTTTAATACAAACATGAGGATTAATCATGTTATAGGTTCTGCACAGAGCCCTAAAGAAATGCGAGCATTTGGGAGGAATATTGCTCTGCCAAGGCCTGTAATTGCCAAATTTAGCATTAAGGATATCAACCCAAATGAGATTTTTATCATCCAAATAAGAGAAAATATATTTGGACATAAGATTCATTATGGTTGTTCTCAAATCTTTGATGCCAGGACCCCATTAGACTTTTTAAGCACAATCATCTATCATCTCAAGAACTGCATTCTCATCCATGTCATTGTCAGCAGGTAAATCAACCATCTGAGCAATACTCGCCTGATCAGAATCATCTGTTGTCTCAGCAGGTAAAGTCTTATTACTGTTGGCAGCATCATCACCTTCACCCACATCTTTTGTTTCAGGTGACGCTCTCTCATCACCATTAACATCACCATCATATGCACCTCTTATCTCAGTTGACACACACTCATCGTTGTCGTCATCACTATCATCATCATCATCTTCATCAGATGAATTTTTTTTACCCCGGTGGCTTACTCTTCTCCTCCTCATAATCCTTTTCCTCCTCCTTCCCACCATCATGATCATCATCCTTTCCTTCCTCCTCCTCATAATCATCATCCTGTTTCACCTCATCCTCTTCCCACTCTTCGTCAACACCATCCTTTTCCTCCTCTGCCTCATCCTCATCATCATCACCAACCTGTTTTGACCAAAATTATGATACGCTTGTTAAAAAGTAATTTTGGGGACTTTAATGAACATGTACTGCAATCTGAGCTTTTTGAAAAAAATAACAAGAACATTTGCATGAATACATGAACAATCGGCGATGACCTTTTCAAATATTATCAGAGCATTGGGCACTAGGTAAATCAAGACAAATAGACTTGATGTCTGGCGTAGCTACAGAATAAACTAGCCAGAGTGTCTAAAATTAAAACAAAAAGTTTTCTCATCTAGAGCATCATGCATTTTTACATCCGTGATTATCAATTTTTTTTTTTTTTAAAGCATCCAGGTTATCTGTGAACTTGAGCTTGTGATGGCATCTGTCAACCGATTCAAAGTCTGTAACTGAAAGGAAAAAATAAGCATCTGCACTACCTAAGTGACAACTAGAAATATGTCTTTTCTTTTAGCTCATGTACAGCGTATCCAAAAAGTCCATCTTACAATGTGGCTAACAGATGGTTTGATTTAGAGGCATCAAAAAGAGAATATGAATAAAGTTAAAATTAAAATGGCTAAAATCCCATTTCTATATGTTGGTGCTGCAAAGGAAATTTCTGCTTTTTGGAATTCGAACGTTTTAGATAAACATGCAAATTCATATGAATTTCAGTACCTCATCTCCTTTTGAAGATGTTTCACTAGATGATGGCTGACCAACTGCTTTTCTTCTCTTGGGCTTCTTTATTTCCTGAGAAAAAAAAACGACTGCAAATTATGCCAAGAGATTATATGTCTAAATTGTGTGTGCAAGTTAATTTCAACAAAGAAATAAATTTTGACTTTTTTGGTCAAGTATTATTGCGGATTATTGGATTGTTGACACGTGTGTTAAAGAAAAATAAATTATGATTACTAATAAAATTAATGGAAAAATACATATAGTTCGTTATTTTTCCCCTTATGATGGTTAGCACTAATAAGAAAGTCCTTATATCACCTCTAAAAATAGTAGGCAAGTATAGAAGGAGGTGAATGCATGTTGAAATGCAGAATATCAGAAGTGGTATAGATCATTAACATTAAGCTTTGGCAAAATAACAACAATTATGATTAAAAAAACATTAACAAAAGAACACCAACAAATATTAACACCTAAAAATAATGGAATTCGGATATTTACATGAATACAGTTGATTTTACTATGTACAAACATTAGCAACAACAAACCAGATGTGAGACATTGCATACTATTACTATCAAGAGATGGATTACATCATCGATGGACCAGAAATCGTTCTAACAATAGATGGATTAATGTGAAATAAGAGATAAAGAATGCTGGGCAACCAGTCTAAGAAACCCACTAATTTCTACAAAATTGAGTCAAGGTTAGTAAAAGAAAGCCTTTTGATGTTGGTAATAAAGTATAAAATCAAATGAAAAAAAAGAGCCAGGTTCCAGAGTGGAAAACCTCTCACTTTCTATATGGGTAAATACGAGTAAATAATGACGTGATTAATCTAGCCTAGTATTATTAGATAACTTCTCCCTGCATATTCTGTCAAACAATAATGAAACTAATATATGAACTCAACAAACTCAATTCTATTAAAGAAAAAAAGATTCTTGTCCTAATGAGAATAATAACATAGACTAATCATAAAATTTTTACCGTACTAACACTCACAATATTACTATAGTGAGCTTAAGAATGTCAAAGTAGCCCCAAAAAATAAAGAAATAATAAAATAATAAAATAAAGAGGACTCAGTGTAGCCATGAAAGCTTTAAATGTAAGAACTCACATTAAACTTTTGTCCTATTAATATCATCAAATTCCATTTCTATAAGTTTCTTCATCAAAATTTTGTTTTCACATCACCACACATTAGGTTCTTGCTGTAATATCATTAAATTCTACCTCTACAAGTTTCTTCATTAATTATAGCCATCACATCACTACAACGTCTTGACAACTAAATTGGCTAGCGCCCTCTTCCTAAACCAAAATAGATGATAAAAGTACCAAAACATTCAACCAAAGGAAAATGACAGCAATTAAGATTTGTTTCTTGATTTTTTTTTTTATTTTGTTAAGAGTTTTTTATATTCTCTGTTGGGGATTGGTAGAGATAGAGAAGTTGGATGGCTTATCAGTAGGATCATGAAAGAATTGGTTCTGAATCGTTAATGGCGGGTTTTGGTGTTCATATCTCGAGGAGCCTCATCGAATGATCTGAATCGTTGATGGTTTTTCTTATATAACTTCTCATAAATTTGTAATTCTATCTCAAACATTTTCTTCATTTTTTTAATTTTTTAATATTTGGATTTTTTTTTTGTTTGAATAGCCTTCAAAAATGGGTAATTTCGACAATATTCTTCTAAAAATAATACTTTGTCAATATATTCTTATAAATGATTTTTACTCACTTATCTATATAGTAATTTATTAATTTATTTTTGTAAATCTTTTGTAAGGATATAAAGTAATTATTATTTTGATAATTTTTTTTCTTATAAATCAATTCACCATTTTAATAAGGCGTACAAGTTCTCTCTTGAAAAAGAGATTAAAGCTTGGTTCTAGATAAATAAAAATAAAATTTTCAATAATTATAACAAATGTACAAATCTCTAAAAATGTGCTAACCATCCACTTAAGATATATTATAAGTATTTGCTAAAAAACTTATTTACATATATTATAAACCAAGTTGAAATAGTTTAAGATAAAATTAAACATAACTTTACGATGTATTTCTGGAAAAAATAAAAGGAAAAATATTCATTTTTTTTTTGTGGTGACAAAGGGTATATAAACAAAAACAATACAAACTTTTGCAAATATTTTTAACAATAATAGTTTTCTGTGGCCTTTTTAAAATAAAAAAAATACAATACAAGCATGGTGCCCGGTATGACACGGGAGCTGAAACAGGTTGCATAGAGCTTAGCTGAAGTTATATATGTGCATAAATTTATTTATTATTTTTTTTTGAAAATATTTTCTAAGGATATAAATTAAATATTGTTTTTATAATGTTTAATAAGGTGTACAAGCTCTTTTCTCTTTGAAAAAGGATGATGTTGCATTTAACCTAGTAGTAATTAAAAATATCAATAACTACAACCTAGGTATAATCTCCAAAATTTTGTTATCAATTTTGTTTGGTTGTGGAAAAGTTTTTAGAACATTGTGGATCATATAAATAAGTGTTTAAAACATTGCAGGTCATAAAAAGATCCACTCTTTGTCCCTCGTCGGTCATTTTTCAGTTGTAGACAATTGCATATGAATTTCCAAAATGAATTTTGACTCTCTTAGTCAAGTGTTATTAAGGATTATTGGATTATTGACATGTGCATTAGAGAAAAATAAAATAAGTATAGTAACTAATAAAATTCATGGAAAAATAAATATAGTTTGTTATTTTCCACCTAATGATGGTTAGCGCCAATAAGCAAGTCCTTATTTCACCTCTAAAGATAGTAGTCAAAGTATAGAAGTAGGTGAATGCATGTTGAAATTCAAAATATCATAAGAGAAATATATCATTAATATTATGCTTGGGAAAAATAACAACAATTATGATTTAAAAAAATTAACAAAAGATCGAAAAACAAACAAATATAAACACCTAAATACAATATTAATTCTAAATAAATTCGGGCGCTTCAACTTACATGAATGCAACATTAATTATAGAGCACTTATTATTTGATAACAACAAAGAACAAAAAACAAATATTAAAACAAACATGAAGAAAGACAAAGTGTAATTTAAAAGCAAACTCCCTAAAACAGTTATGGGTCAAAAGTATAGAATAAATTAGGCATGTGCATAGACATGAAGCTGTTGCAGTCACAATAAATGAAAGCCAATCAAATAAAGTTACATTGTTGTAATGAGAGAGAATGGAATTTGGATATTTAATTATATAAATATAGTTGATTTTGGTAATTTGATTTGGAGTGCTGGAGTTGGGAGACGTCTAGGTAACTACCTGCATATAAATTATACTATATGTATAAACTCAAAAAGTTTTGATTTTTCCGTACCCCCGAAAGTGCCAAAAAGAAAAGAAAAATAAATTATTATTAGTATATAATATTTTGAAAGTTTTGATATTTAATATTATTCTATTTATAATTTTTATTTTTATTTATTAAATTATGTATTATTGAAATTCACTTTGATATATTTGTTATCTTAAAACATAGAAATATTTTTATTGAAATTGGGATCAATTGAACCTTGGTATTTCAACTTTGTCGAATGTTTGGATGAGAAATATTTTGACACAGTACACATACTTGCAATAACCATGTCATTAGGGGTAAACACTGACCATGTCAACATATATTTTAATCTAGAAACTATAGTTTTTCACCAATTTCTGTCGGTGAAGAATAATGTCCTCTGATAATTCTTGTTCGGGTCACCGAGGGTAAATAAATGATATTGTTCTCACTATATATATATATATATTAAAATGTCTCAAACAAAAATATTTCATAGGTATCTATTGTACTAGTTAATAAGTCACATTATACTGGTTAAAAATTTGCATCTAAAATGTAAATTTAATATAAATGTCACATTAATGTCATATTATATATCTCTACATTATACCCTGATTAATAATTTGCTTGTTAGTCTATTTTCCGATCATTGTCTTTTTGTATCGTGCGCCAATATAAAATATCTGTTTAGTAGCTGAAAATTCTTCTAATTAATCTTATGATAAAAAATCATACTTTGAAATAACCTACTGTTTATCTTCTTATTGTGCATTTGTTTAGTTGTTATTGTAATCTTCATTCTTTTAATCTAAGATATATTACATTATTTTATGATTTATATAGATAATTCCTACTAATTTGAATCATCTTTTTGATAATTATAATATATGTTAAATATCTAATTTCCACATTTTATTTTTATTTAAACAAGCTGAAATTGAGTAGCAACTCAAGTGCAAAAGATGGTATCCTCCTTGTTTTAGTCTTACTCTTAAGTCAAGATGTACAGTTGTACCTCACTTGAGGAGAGAGACATCTTATTGCACTTACTAGATCTTAGTTGAGAGTGATAACTAGCAGACAATGTTAGAAGGGTAATGTCTTAGTGGCACCCTGTGGGCCCAAGTCTAGGTGCAAGAGGCACCTTATGTGAAACAAGTGACATCTTTTGTGGCCTAGATAAAGGTAGAAATCCTATATGAGATGGGTGCACCATAATAGCATACTAGCATTTTTTTTTTTTTGGAAATAAATGTAGATAAATCACAGGTTTATTAAAAGATAACATAAAGAAACAGAAGATAAGTTCTTCACCAAAGGTGAGTAGCAGAACAAAGTACAATAAGATGAAATAAAGTGATAAAAAATAACTGAGCTGGCGAAAAACACCGCCTGGTACTAGCATTTCATAGGGTAGAAACTCACTGCATTTTTGTTTTTCTCACTGCTGTCTGTCCTCTGGTTTTTCCAAATGCTGAGGACGAGAATGTGGAAACAAGATCAAGAATCATACCGCATGCTGTAATGCTATGGACAGTTACATTGTTCATGTGGACCCCGCCCATGCATTAATCTTGCTTAAGATGTTAATCCTTTTGTTTCTTTTCCCCCAAAATCCCTCTTCTCCTTGTCATCTTGCTATGAAAGGGTTGTGAAAAGGAGGAATTCCCGGAGGATTTTATGGGCTCCATCACATCCATGTTTGCTATCAAATCAAGTTTCAACCTCCTTGCCTCCTTTCTCTCTTCCTTGCTTGCTTCATCTCCCTTGATTTTCATTGCTTCTCCACTTGGGGCTTCAAAGGAGAGGAGCCTTGCCGGAGCACTGTAGCAACGGTAATCAAGCCGGAGAAGAGCTCATCGTCGCCAACTTGTCGGCAAACCTAGAGGTAGTTACCAATGATTATCCACCTTGATCCAAAGCTTGACTCTCCATTCATGGCATATATGTTTGCATGCCAAGATGAAAACTTGTTTGTTTATATGCTTAAGTTTTGCTTCTAGAGTTGTACCCCTTTTGAATGTGTTTATAGGCATATATTTGCATGGAGAGCTGCAGCCTTTTGTAGGTACATAAACACTTATATTTGCATCAAGAGCTACAACCATTTGAGTGTTTTATGGGCATACTCTTGCATGAAAACCTGTAGCATGTTAATGTTCTTGAACTCTTTAGAAACCTTGGCATGTTGATGGCTAAATTCGGAGTTATTCATGCTTGTGGTGTTCTTAGTTTATAGCTCAAATTGTTGTTGGAATCCTTAGAGCTTAGTGTTAGCTCAAGGGCTTGTGCTTAACCATCCTTGTTTTAAGATGGGTTTGACCTTGGTATTAGCTTAATGAATGATAAGTTGCATGATTCTTACTTACCCAAGCTTGGTGGAGATTTTTGGACCTTATCTAAGGATAGAGCCATCATGCTATAAGCCATACATTTTTTATATGATTTCATGTGTGTGTGTGTGTATTATGGTTCTACAACTTTTGTATGTTGGTGGAATGGTTTTGCAAAGTTGATAGCAATGTAAGAAAATGTGGGAAGTTTTGGGGTGGAATGTGTTTGGATTTGGATGGTGGAGATGTTTTTATAAAGTTAAAATATTAGTTCAAGGTAAATGTCATTGAGTGGAGGTTAAGCATTGGATCACCCTAATTTTAATCATGTTATTTAATTTTAAGCTTTTAAGGTGTGTTTTTAGTTCTTGCATGAGTGCCCGCAAGACATTTGTTGTCATTTATTTAGTTTTTATTTTATTTATTTAATATTTTTTGGTTGCACTCTAGAGAATGCTTAGGGTAATACTTGATGAGTGTTTAAACTTGCGATTTGAGTGATTTTGTTTTAACTTGGTGAATCATTGGGTTTTAGGATCATTTTAGGGAGTGGCCTTGGATATCATTTTGGAACTAAGCTAATACCAGGTAAGTAATCCACCGATAAATCCGTATTTTCATTATTTGAGAAATTATTTATTTAGTAAAATAATTATCTAGTTATTATGTTATTTTATTTCGAATACCTGTTATTTTGTTAATATTGAAATTATTTATTTTGAATATATATTTTGGTGGCTATTTGACCTTATTTGAATGATTATTCATTCTAAAAAAAATAAAATAAAATAATTATGCCTGTATTCAGGTGGCGAAATGCTCGGTTATTATTTTGTGTTAAGTTATTTTCATTAATTACTTATTCATCTATATAATTGGGTTGCTTTTTATTTTGAAAGTGATCAATATCTATGAATGAGTTAATGTATTATTTTCTTAAAATTTTATAATTATTCTATTTATCTATTTATTTTTCCCTAAAGTGGCATCTTGAAACTATCAGTATTTTTTCGGGTATTTGTGAACTTGAGAAATTCTGAATATGTATCCTTGTAAATATTTTTGTATCTGAATATTTTGGTCTCCAAATGAGCGATATGCAACCCTGTCAGTGGGGGGTAAACCCTGACCTTGTCGACAAGAAATTCTGGAAAAATGGGACTGCAGTTTCGCACCGTGTCCGTTCGGTGAAATAATTAACGGCCACCTGATATTCAGTCTCGGGTCACCGAGGGTAAATAAATGACATCTGTTATTTTGGCTCGAGTCACCGAGGGTAAATAAATGACCTCTGGCATCCATAGTGAATTTGGAGACGTACATTGAAATCTGTTACACTTTGCTTTGACTTTTGATTTTGATGTTCTTCGATTTCACTATTTATGTGTTATTGATTTTCGGGTATATCACAGGCACTTTTTATCCTGCCTTGAAGTTTAATTTCGGCATTTTTGAGATCGCATTTCTGGGTTTCCAATTTTGATGAATGACATATTTGGAAATATTCTTTTATTAGAATATTATACTCTGTATTTTGTTTAAATTATGATTTCAAAGACTTGTATTATTTCTGAAAATGCGGTATTACTTGAGAACTATACCTCTGGCGGACCATTTATTTTGTATTTGTTAAGCTCTATTTAGTCTAAGTTTGAAAGCTTAATTGCTCTCGGTATTTGAATTTGAGATTTATAAACACGGCTGTTTTTCTAAACAATTTCTGGATTTCTTACTGGGCTAGTGAGCTCATGGATTTGTTTCAAATCCTTTTCAGATCAAGGACGGTAAACCAGTGTGGACTTTGAAAGGCTATTTGTAGGTGTTGTCTTGTTCCAGTGTATAATTTAAGCTCTTGTCATTGTCTGATCCTGTATTTCTGTATTTGGTATTTTGTACTTCTTGTACCCCTACGTTGTATACTCTGTAGAGTCTGTAATCATGTAACTCAGATGGTTTGTTTTAGTTTTGTCTATTCTGTATCTAGTTCTGAGGCCTTGCAGGCCTATGGGGTTCACGCCCTGTGGGTCTGCGGCCGTTTGTCCGCGCGCCGGGTTCGGGGCGTGACAGTTCATTTGCAGAAGCAAAGTTTTATAACCAATTTACAAGCATTGGATTGTGCTTCATTGCTCGATCTTCAGTTGCAAGAGATGAATATAAGCAGGAACATTTACAATTATTGTCATGTAACTCTCAAAGACTTTTCTCTTCAAGGTTAGTTGTATCATTGCTTTTTTTTTTTTTTTCTTTTTTTTTTGAATAAAAGTGGATAAAGCAAGGATTTATTGAAGAAATTGAGAAAGGTACAGAAAAATATTGTATCGTTGCTTTAATTCACGCAAATGCAGAAATTGCTTGTTTTTTAATTAATATGTTCAAACGCTAGTATTAATTGCCCTTTAAAATTACTGTTGAATGGCATGCTAATTTGAGTATATGGTTTTTCTGTTCAACATGTGATGCAGCACTCAAATGGCAAAGCAGTTGGATCAAAAGGTATTTGTCACAGTATATGCACGTTGCCTTGATTTACATACTACGCTAGCTAATCACAACTAGTGATGATAGATCTCTTTGAGTTCTGTTGTCTATTTCTGTCATATGTTTAGATGATATCACATTATGCATGGCGACCACTGAAGTCTGCATTGTCGTTTCTGTCGTCATGCTTCGTGTCCGTGTGTGTGTGTGTAATTAAATACAGTTCCTAGAGTTGAGCTGTGTTATAATGTTTGGTAGCATCTTGCTACATTTTCTGCACTAGATTCTGGATGCCATCTGCCAAGCTTGCCATCCGATGCAACATTTGATCCGTTTTCAGGAATCAGCTTCACTTGTGATCTGAATGAGTTTTCAGGAATCAGCTTCATGTCGTTCATCTTTACAGCTGTAAAAATGCCAGCATTACCGGCCGGCTGCAACATCTGCACATCCAGGTAACAATTTCGATAGTTAATTCTCGATCATTTCTGAACATTCTAGAACCGGCCTTATCACTGTTCAGATTTGACTATAAATTGTCATGATCACTAGGAAATTTCAATAGAGAGATGCAACCTGTCACCTGCTCATCTTTTTGCAGGGAAAAGTATGATGGGAATGATGATTGCTCGATCTTTTAATTGAAACTCTGTAAAATCAAGCCAAATGAAGAAGACCTAGAAGAGAAGAAGAAGAAGAAGAACAGGAGAATAGAAAAGGAGAAAAGAGCAATTCCACTAATTCCATCATCGTCCCCTTGCACTATTTGGTTACAATCTTATATAGAGAAATCAATGGTACTGGAGATTACAGCTTAGAAGTGAACTCTTTGATTAGTCTTGCCTTCCTATTCTGATACTCTTCCTCAGCTTCAGTCATTCAGAACAGCCCTTCTTCCTTAATTTCTTTTGACACACATCAATACTAATCATCCTCTTCCTCATCATATTCCTCCTCCTCCTCCTCATCCTCGTCATATTCCTCCTCCTCCACCTCATCATCACCATCATCACCAATCTGCTTGATGAAAATAATGATATGCTTGTTAAAAAGTTATTTTGGAGACTTTGATGAACATGCACTCCAATTTCTATATGTTGGTGAAGTCAAGGAAATTTCTGTTTTCATGAATTCAAACTTTTTTAGATAAACAGGCAAATTCATATGAATTTCAGTACCTCATCTCCTTTTGAAGACATTTCACTAGATGATGACTGATCAACCATTTCCGTTCTCATAGGATTTGTTACTTCCTGAAATAAAACCAACTCAAAATTATTCCAGAAGATGATATGTCTAAACTGTGTGTGCAGGTTAATTTCAACAAAAACATAGCAAAGTTCTAGTAGGAATAAGACCTCTACTTCATCAAGTTGAGCGTTCCTAAAATCATGAGGACATTTTAAAAATGTAATCAGCTCTTGCGAGATTTCTTTCTGCAAGTGAGGTGCAAGCAGACATATAAAACTTGATAGTTCATATTTAGAATGAAGAAAGTCTTAAAAGAGAGGAGAGTTTCTAATTAAGCAACCTTAGTGCTTTCAGCTGTCACATTTCTTATACCAAGCAAGTTACAAATATCCAACAACTGATATTTTTTATATTTAGCAACTTTTCTCTGCAACTTCTTCTCCTTTCTTTCCTACAAGGAGAAATTTGATCGGCATGTATAGTAAACAAGTTATCAAAAACAAGGCATTAAGCGTTACACAGAGATTCTGAACCACATATCTTGGTTCACATATGAATAACACCAAAAATGAATTTATCACACAAAACATCATGCCAGAAAATCAAAAGTAGCACCACAAATCAGAAGAAATTAAATATTACCTCCTCCTGAGGACCCCATAAAAATCCAGAGAATCGAAGTATATTTCTCTTCAAATCTTTGTTCTGAATAGAAGTAATTCCATTGATCAATACAAACTTGAACAAAATTAAGCAACAACTTTACAAGAAACACATTCATAAAAGAAACTCTACCTTCACCTTTACCCCATAAAGAATAACATGAAAATATCGAAGATCAGCATCAATCTCTCTGTTTCTCAGATTTGAAGACACTATAAAGAATTCAACAATATGAACAACATCAAGCCATAAAAAATCAAATCATTTTGCAAATATTCAAATTATTATGAATCATACATTCAATGAAAAGATTAAAAAAAGAGTAACATGAAAAGATCAAAAATCAGCATCAATCTTTCTCTTTTTCAAATTTAAAGACACTAAAGAATTCAACAATTAAGAACGAATTCATTAGGGCATAAACAATCACATTTTTTTCAAACTACTAAGAATCATACATCCAGGAATTAAAAGATAAAAAGAATTAATCCACAAAGAAAGATCAATGTACCCTTCTTGATGTCCCCCAGCTTAACTCCATTGCCCTAAAACCATAAGAAATGATCGAGTTTCAACAGAGAACCATATACCAAGAAATCATATGCGATTCCGATAGAAAAGAAAACATCAAGAACCCTAATTTACCTCCAGGATGCGCAAGGGCTTGTTCTTCCGGAACTTTCCCGGTCCGTAAAAATGGACGGGTTTTCGCTTTCGCCTTGGCCTACGCAGCGCGAGTGCTTTGTTCTCTTCAAGGTTTTGGTCTCCTTCGCCGGACATCTCCACCATCTCGCTCTCCTCCGCTGTCTTGGCCTAAACCTGCTGCGATATCACCGGAGCTCCGGTTATTCGCCGGAGAAGAAATGGTTTTTGGGGAACGGATCGATCCAAAAGGGCGGGAATGAGAAAGCGAAACAACTGGTTTAATAGATGCCGGGTTTCAGTGTTCATATCTCGAGGATGCCCATCAAATGATCTGAACCGTTGATGGATTTTTCTTATATAATTTCTCATAAAATTGTAATATTATTAAAACTTTTCTTCATTTTTTTATTTTTTGGATTTTTTTTTATTTTGTTTTGTTTGAATAGCCCCTCAAAAATTTATAATTTTGACTGTATTCCTCTAAAGATAATATTTTGTTAATATATTCTTGTAAATCATTTTTACTTATTTATCTATTTAGTTATTTATTTATTATTTTTTCTGTAAATGTTTTGTAAGGATATAAAGTTTTATTAGCAATTCACAATGTTAATACGGTGTACAAAGCTTTTTTTCTCTTCGGGAAAAGATTGAATTCTCATTTAACTTAGTAGTAATTAAAACATAATTCTAAATAAAAATGTCAATAATTACAACCAGTGTATAATTCTCGATAAACTTATTATCAATTTTGTTTGGTTATGGATAAGTTTGCAAAACATTGCAGACCATATAAAGAAGTTTTCAAAACATTGCAGGTCATAAAAAGATCTGCTACGATCTGCTCTTTGTCCTTCATCAAACATTGTTCAATTGCAGACAATTATATATATGTGAGTTTCCAAAATGAATTTTGACTCTCTTGGTCAAGTGTTATTAAGGATCATTGGATTGTTGACACGTGTGTTAGAGAAAAAATAAAGTAAATACATTAACTAATAAATTCATGGAAAATTACATATAGTTCATTAATTCCCCCCTAATGATGGTTAGCACCAATATGCAAGTCCTTATTTCACCTCTAAAGATAGTAGTCAAAGTATAGAAGTAGGTGAATGTATGTTGAAATACAAAATATCATGAGAGAAATATATCATTAATATTATGCTAGGCAAAATTACAACAATTATGATTAAGAATATTTTAACAAAAGAAAAACCAAGAAATATAAACACCTAAATACAATAATAATACTAAAGAAATTCAGGCACTTCAACTTACATAGATGCAGCATTAATTATAGAGCGCTTATTATTTGATAACAATTAAAAAAAACAAATATTAAAACAAACACAAAGAATAAATCAGACTCCAAAAAACACTTAAAATAGGTCAAATGTATAGAATAAATCAGACATGTGCAAAGACGTGAAGTTGTTGCACTCACAATAATAAAAGCCAATCAAATGAAGTTACATTGTTGTAATGAGAGAGAATGGAATTTGGATATTTATATAAATATAGTTGATTTTACTTTGTACAAACATTGGCAGCAACAAACCAGACATGAGACAATGCATACTATTGATTTGTCAAGAGGTGAATTGTATCATCAATAGACAAGAACCTTTTTGACAATAGATTAACTAATGTGAAATTAAAGACGCAAAAGGCTCCACAACAAGTTTAACAAACCCATTGATTTCTACAAAGGTAAATCAAGGCTAGTAAAAAGAAAGCATTTTGATGTTTGTAAGAAAATAGATTAACTAATGGGAAATTAGAGACACAAAATGCTCAGCAACCAATCTAAAAACCCACTGGCTTCCACAAAAGTAAGTCAAGGTTAGTAAAAAAAAAAGCATTTTGATGTTTGCAAGAAAGTATAAAATCAAATAAAAAGGAGCCACGGTCTATAGTGAAAAACACCTCACTTTCTATATGGGTAGATATTAGCGAAAAATGACCATAGGGCACTCGATAGAGAAAAGAAGGGTGATAGAGGTTAGATATACCTCATTCCTTGTGCTTTCTCTCAGTTGGTATGCTACTCTGTTTCTTCTTCTCTTTTTCCTCCTTCAAAATGTTTTGATTCTTTTGTAGAATTAAAGGTTTTTTTTAGTGTTTTTGATGATCTTTGATGGGGACTTGCAAAGATAGAGAAGTTGGATTGCTTATTAGTGGGATCAGGAAAGAATTGGTTCTAATGATTCACATTTTGTTTGATTTGTTATGAAAATGTTTGAATTTAGTGGTGAATCATACTATATTGCTAAAATTTGTCACGATGAAAGAGATCTTAACATTATGTGCTTTTTTTTTTTTCTCTTTTGCTCTTATATGAGTATGAAATTTTCTATTTTAGTTTTAGAAATTTATTGAACATGTGAGTAAACTTGGATGTAAAGATGACTGTGATCGAAGAAGGGAGACGAAGGAGGAGAGGCATCTTGATGATGGTTAGTATTTTATTTTATAATTTTTATTTATTTATTATTTATTATTTATTATTTATTTCATTTTATTTCATTTAATTTTTTTGTGAAGCTAACTAGGAATATGTGAAATAGAGTAGAGGTGACATGGATGCCATGTCATTCGGGGGTGGTTTCAGGAAGGTTGTTGGATTTATTTAGCATTACTCATCTAAAAATGTGATAAAACTAGTGAACATACCTAAGTTCTTGTGCAACGGCATGACCTTCTTGCGACCTTCATCAACCTCTTTGGCTTTCTTTTCCCACTACCCAAGCCCCCAACTAGGATTATGGTTTCAAGCTCCTTGTTCTCCTGCCACGAAGCCAGCTCTGCCAACACTCCTCCCCTCTGCTTCCACCAATGCTCTCTCCCACCTCCTCATCCACCACCACAACCCATTCCATGCCAAAGTACCATCTTAGTCTAAGGAATTGTCGTAGGCCTAGGAAATGGCAAATTTTGTTGCACATAAAAATATCCTATTTAGTCTAAAAAAATTATTGAAAACTTGTAAAGCTGTGGCACATGCAATTTAAACTTATGAAATTAGAAATGGCCAACTCTCAATGCCATAGAGGGTAAAATTGCGTTTCCCTCCCATGCAACCCAATATAATAGAAAACAAAATGATTAAGGTGTTCGTGAATGAAAGTTGTGCATTGAACCTTGTCGAATAATTCTATAAACAACTTTGTTTATTGATGAATTAACCCCTATTTTTATTTACTTATTTATTGGATAATTTGGACAAGCCATGAACTCTCAACCATTACGTTAACAAGAAGTCAAATTCTCAATCTTCCACTTAGGAAAGAAATAAACTGCCGTTTTTCATTCTTTTTTTTTTTTTTAAGTCTATTGACAATGTAAGTGGAAAAGTGTCAAACATAAGAATTAAAATTAAAGGAAAAAAGATGGCAAAGGATGGGGAATATAATGAACATTTTGAAAGTAGGACCAAAGTGGGCAATACTGCAAGGTAGAGAGATAAAAATAAAAATAAAAAAATAAAAAAAAATACACTAGAGCTTGCAACCAAACGTAACTGTACATGCTATTTTTCAAATGAACTAATCTATCACTCCTATTAAAAAATATCCTCTAAGAACTCAAGCCTACAATAACTTGAACATATGTTTTAGACAAGGCTGCCAACACACATTATAATACACTTCATCAGACGACTTTTTTATAGCTCATTACAAAATAAATTACTAGTTTTAACCTTGGCATCCATCTTCCACCCAACAACAATGGTACAACAAAATAAACAGTATTCAAATAAAAAATGCACAATAAAGAACGCAAACTATGAGCACCAAACCAATCAGAAAGAATACAAGTATTTGTTTGAGCAATTCATTTCAATGTCTACCATAAATAGTTGTTCGGATAAAGGTCTTAGTGTACATCAGATATATTTGAAGAGTAAAACTGGATAGTCACTATAATGCACATTATAACATGATAAGGCTGTCTATAATCCATCCTCCAATTAAAACAGATAAGCACAACCAAATAATATACAGCCCCAAGCTCACATCACTAAAAGTAACAGTGCAATTGGTGCACATTAGATATTGTGGCATTCAGGCCTATATAAGAAATGTACAAGTTACAGATTCCGAGCCTTTAATTTGTACAGGATATTCAGCATCATAATGTAATTGGTTACTATCTCTTTGATTTTGTTCACTATCTCATGCTTTCAATCAGATAAACAACAAAATGTGCAGCTGCATGTTAAAGTTTTAGCTAGTGAAATTCAGTAATGTAACACAATGATATTAATTGAATCAAAGGAATTGAAATCAATCTTGGTACAATATTGCAACATAATTTTCAATTTATAGGCCACGTACTCAATTGTGCAGGAAAAAGAGCAAAAACCCTCACAAGTCTGCAATGTTAGAGGGAAAAAGAGAATATCATTAGTTTGTGTTGAATCTATTTCTATTGCAAACTTGAACAGTCAATCAGTAATTTACCCTTTTCTTTTCGGGAACATCAGATTTGGAGTTAGCTCCTTTTTCTCAGTCTGACTGCTTCTAAACCATCATCTTCCTCAATTTCAACAATTTTCGTATCCACTGAAAAACAATCGTCTTCCTCATCTCCATTGGATATAAAAAGGATCATCATCACTATCACTATCATGAGATGCATGCTTTGCCTTGGCAGCCACATTCTGATCAATATTTTCATTATTGTTGTCATTATCACCAGCATTATTTATCTCAGCAGACTCCTTGCCACCAAGTTCTTCTATCATCAGAAGAATTGCATTCTCATTTATGTCATTGACAGCAGGTAACTCATTGCCACCAAGTTCTTCTGTCATCTGCAACACTGCATTCTCATCCATATCATGCACAGCAGGGTAACTCATAGCAAAGCAAAATCCCATTTCTATATGTTGGCAAAGCAATGGAAATTTTTGTTTTTCGGAATTCAAAAGTTTTTAGATAAACATGCAAATTCATATGAATTTCAGTACCCCATCTCCTTTTGAAGATGTTTCACCAGATGATGGCTGACCAACTGCTTTTATTCTCTTGGGCTTCTTTACTTCCTGCAAAATAAAACCAACTCTAAATTATGCCTGAAGATGAAATATCTAAAATGTGTGTGCAAGTTAATTTTAACAAAGATAGCAATGTTATGGTAGGAGTAAGACCTCTTCTTCAGCAAGTTGAGCGTTCCTAAAAACAAGAGGACGTTTTAAAAATGCAATCAACTCTTGTGAGATCTTTTTCTGCAAGTACGAAGCAAGCTGACTTGTGAATCTTCATAGTTCATATTTAGAATGAAAAAAGTCATAAAATAAAGTTTCTAATTAAGAATCATTAGTGTTTCCAGCTTTCACATTTCTCATTTCAAACAAGCTACAGAAATCCAAAAACTCAGATTTTTTACATTTAGCAACTTTTCTATTTAATCTTCGCCTTTCTTTTCTACAAAGAGAAATTTGATTCACATGTAAACAAGCTATCAAAAACAAGGTATTACGTATTACACAGTGATTCTAAACCAAAGAGATTTGCTTCACATATGAATAACATCAGGAATAAAATTTCAACCCAAAACATCATGCCTGAAAATCGAACTATCACCGCAAATAGGAAGCAAAATTACCTTCTCTTGAAGACCCAACAAAAACCCAGAGAAATCTAGTAGATTTCTCTTCAGATCTTTGTCCTGAAGAGAAATAATTTCATTGATCAGTAAAAACTTGAGCAAAATTAACCGACAGCTTTACAAGAAACGCATCATATGAGAAACTCTACCTTGGCCTTCATCCCATGAAATAAATCTCACAAGAGTTGATTACATTTTTAAAAAGTCTTGAAGATCAGCATCATTCTTTCTCTTTTCCAAATTTTAAGACACTAAAGCATTCGACATTATGAACAAACATCAGGGCATAAAAAATCAAATCATTTTGCCAATTTTCAAACTACTAATAATCATACACTCGGCGAAAAGATTAAAAGAGAGTAACATGAAAAGTTTAAAGAATAGCATCAGTCTTTCTCTTTTTTCAAATTTCAAGACGCTAAAGAATTCGGCATTATGAAAAAACATCAAGCCACAAAAAATCTAATCATTTTGCTAATGTTGAAACTACCAAGAATTCAACATTATGAACAAACATCAGGGCCTAAAAGACTCTAAAGACTCTAAAGAATTCAACATTATGAACAAACATCAGGGCATAAAAATCATATCATTTTGCTAATATTCAAACTACCAAGAATTATACACTCCATGAAAAGATTAAAAGAGAGTAACATGACAAGATCAAGATCAGCATCGGTCTTGATCTTGATTATAAACGATTCTAAAAGAAAAAATAAACATCAAGAACCCTAATATTCAAACCACCATGAATCATACATCCGGGAATTAAAAGATAAAAAGAATTAATCCACAAAGAAAGATCAATGTACCCTTCTTGATGTCCCTCGGATTAATTTCATTACCACAAAACCATAAGAAAGAATCGAATTTCAATAGAGAACCATCTAACCAACATGAAAACCATAAACGATTCCAAAACAAAAGAAAACATCAAGAACCCTAAGTTACCTCCGGAATGCGCAGGGGCCTCTTCTTCTGGAAATCCTCCGGTCTGCAATAACCGATGGGTTTTCGATTTCGCTTTGGCCTGCACTTGCTGCGATATCGCCGGAGCTCCGATCAATCATTCGCCGGAGAAGAGAGAGGGTTTTGGGGAATAGATCAATTCAAAAGAGCGCGAATGAGATAGCGAAGCAATTGGTTTAAATAGAGAGCAGGGTTCACTGTTCATATCTCGAGGAGGCCCATCAAATGATCTGAACCGTCAAACATTTTATTCTTTTTTTTATTTTTAAATTTTTGGATTTTTTTAATAGCCCCTCAAAAATTGGTAATTCCGAGTGTATTTCTCTAAAAATAATATTTAAATTTTAAATTTTTGGATTTTTTTGTTTGAATAGCCCCCTCAAAAATTGGTAATTTCGAGTGCATTCCTATACAAATAATATTTAAATTTTAAATTTTTGGATATTTTTTGTTTGAATAGCCCCCTCAAAAATTG
Organism: Dioscorea alata; assembly: GCA_020875875.1. Taxonomy (NCBI): domain Eukaryota; kingdom Viridiplantae; phylum Streptophyta; class Magnoliopsida; order Dioscoreales; family Dioscoreaceae; genus Dioscorea; species Dioscorea alata. The sequence continues at coordinate 918,850 of CM037020.1, forward strand.
GTAATTTCGAGTGTATTCCTCTAAAAATAATATTTTGTCAATATAGTCTTATAAATCAATTTTACTTATTTATCACTTTACGTATTTTATTAATTTATTTATTAAATGTTTTATAAGGATATAAAGTAAATATTATTTTCATAATGTTTAATAAGGTGTACTAGCTATTTTCTCTTTGAAAAAGGACGATTTTTCATTTAATCTAGTAGTAATTAAAAAAATCAATAATTACAACCAATGTATAATTCTCCAAAAATTTGTTATCAATTTTGTACGCTTGTGGAATAGTTCTTCGAACATTGTGGTCATATAAATATGTTTCAAAATATTGCAGACTATAAAAAGATCCACTCTTTGTCCCTCATCAATTATTTTTTAGTTGTAGATAATTGCATATAAATTTTCGAAATAAATTTTGACTCTTTTGGTCAAGTATTATTGCGGATTATTGGATTGTTGACACGTGTGTTAAAGAAAAATAAATTATGATTACTAATAAAATTAATGGAAAAATACATATAGTTTGTTATTTTTCCCCTTATGATGGTTAGCACTAATAAGAAAGTCCTTATATCACCTCTAAAAATAGTAGGCAAGTATAGAAGGAGGTGAATGCATGTTGAAATGCAGAATATCAGGAGTGGTATAGATCATTAACATTAAGCTTTGGCAAAATAACAACAATTATGATTAAAAACATTAACAAAAGAACACCAACAAATATTAACACCTAAAAATAATGGAATTCGGATATTTACATGAATACAGTTGATTTTACTATGTACAAACATTAGCAACAACAAACCAGATGTGAGACATTGCATACTATTACTATCAAGAGATGGATTACATCATCGATGGACCAGAAATCGTTCTAACAATAGATGGATTAATGTGAAATAAGAGATAAAGAATGCTGGGCAACCAGTCTAAGAAACCCACTAATTTCTACAAAATTGAGTCAAGGTTAGTAAAAGAAAGCCTTTTGATGTTGGTAATAAAGTATAAAATCAAATAAAAAAAAGAGCCAGGTTCCAGAGTGGAAAACCTCTCACTTTCTATATGGGTAAATACGAGTAAATAATGACATGATTAATCTAGCCTAGTATTATTAGATAACTTCTCCCTGCATATTCTGTCAAACAATAATGAAACTAATATATGAACTCAACAAACTCAATTCTATTAAAGAAATAAGGTTCTTGTCCTAATGAGAATAATAACATAGACTAATCATAAAATTTTTACAATACTAACACTCACAATATTACTATAGTGAGCTTAAGAATGTCAACGTAGCCCCAAAAGAATAAAGAAATAATAAAATAATAAAATAAAGAGGACTCAGTGTAGCCATGAAAGCTTTAAATGTAAGAACTCACACATTAAACTTTTGTCCTGTTAAAATCATCAAATTCCATTTCTATAAGTTTCTTCATCAAAATTTTGTTATCACATCACCACATTAGGTTCTTGCTGTAATATCATTAAATTCTACCTCTACAAGTTTCTTCATTAATTATAGCCATCACATCACTACAACATCTTGACAACTAAATTGGCTAGCGCCCTCTTCCTAAACCAAAATGGATGATAAAAGTACCAAAACATTCAACCAAAGGAAAATGACAGCAATTAAGATTTGTTTCTTGGATTTTTTTTTTATTTTTTATGATCTTTGTTGGGGATTGGTAGAGATAGAGAAGTTGGATGGCCTATCAGTAGGATCATGAAAGAATTGGTTCTGAAACGTTGATGGTGGGTTTTGATGTTCATATCTCGAGGAGCCTCATCGAATGATCTGAATCGTTGATGGTTTTTCTTATATAACTTCTCCTAAAATTGTAATTCTATCTCAAACATTTTCTTCATTTTTTTAATTTTTTAATATTTGGAATTTTTTTTTTTTTTTTTGGAATAGCCTTCAAAAATGGGTAATTTCGACAATATTCTTCTAAAAATAATACTTTGTCAATATATTCTTATAAATGATTTTTACTCACTTATCTATATAGCAATTTATTAATTTATTTTTGTAAATATTTTGTAAGGATATAAAGTAATTATTATTTGATAATTTTTTTTTCTTATAAATCAATTCACCATTTTAATAAGGTGTACAAGTTCTCTCTTGAAAAAGAGATTAAAGCTTGGTTCTAGATAAATAAAAATAAAATTTTCAATAATTATAACAAATGTACAATTCTCTAAAAATGTGCTAACCATCGACTTAAGATATATTATAAGTATTTGCTAAAAAACTTATTTACATATATGATAACCCAAGTTGAAATAGTTTAAGATAAAATTAAACATAACTTTACGATGTATTTCTGGAAATAATAAAAGGAAAAATATTCATTTCTTTTTTTGGGTGACAAAGGGTATATAAACAAAAACAATACAAACTTTTGCAAATATTTTTAACAATAATAGTTTTCTATGACCTTTAAAAAAAAAAAATACAATACAAGCATGGTGCCCGGTATGACACGGGAGCTAAAACAGGTTGCATAGAGCTTAGCTGAAGTTATATATGTGCATAAATTTATTTATTATTTTTTTTTGAAAATATTTTCTAAGGATATAAAGTAAATATTATTCTTATGATGTTTAATAAGGTGTACAAGCTCTTTTCTCTTCGAAAAAGGATGATGTTGCATTTAACCTAGTAGTAATTAAAAATATCAATAACTACAACCAAGGTATAATCTCCAAAATTTTTGTTATCAATTTTGTTCGATTGTGGAAAAGTTTTTAGAACATTGTGGATCATATAAATAAGTTTTTAAAACAATGCAGGTCATAAAAAGATCCACTCTTTGTCCCTCGTCAATCATTTTTCAGTTGTAGGCAATTGCATATGAATTTCCAAAATGAATTTTGACTCTCTTAGTCAAGTGTTATTAAGGATCATTGGATTATTGACATGTGCATTAGAGAAAAATAAAATAAGTATAGTAACTAATAAAATTCATGGAAAAATACATATAGTTTGTTATTTTCCCCCTAATGATGGTTAGCTCCAATAAGCAAGTCCTTATTTCACCTCTAAAGATAGTAGTCAAAGTATAGAAGTAGGTGAATGCATGTTGAAATTCAAAATATCATAAGAGAAATATATCATTAATATTATGCTTGGGAAAAATCACAACAATTATGATTTAAAAAAAATTAACAAAAGATCGAAAAACAAACAAATATAAACACCTAAATACAATATTAATACTAAAGAAATTCAGGCACTTCAACTTACATGAATGCAACATTAATTATAGAGCACTTATTATTTGATAACAACAAAGAACAAAAAACAAATATTAAAACAAACATGAAGAAAGACAAAGTGTAATTTAAAAGCAGACTCCCTAAAACAGTTATGGGTCAAAAGTATAGAATAAATTAGGCATGTGCATAGACATGAAGTTGTTGCAGTCACAATAAATGAAAGCCAATCAAATAAAGTTACATTGTTGTAATGAGAGAGAATGGATATGCTTTTTGTCCTTCATCAAGCATTGTTCAGTTGCAGACAATTGCATACGAGTTTTCAAAATAAATTTTGATTCTCTTAGTCAAGTGTTATTAAGGATCATTGGATTGTTGACATGTGTGTTAGAGAAAAATAAAGTAAATACATTAACTAATAAATTCATGGAAAAATACATATAGTTCGTTAATTCCCCCCTAATGGTGGTTAGCACCAATAAGCAAGTCCTTATTTCATCTCTAAAGATAGTAGTCAAAGTACACAAGTAGGTGAATGTATGTTGAAATACAAAATATCATGAGAGAAATATATCATTAATATTATGCTAGGCAAAATTACAACAATTATGATTAAAAAATATTTTAACAAAAGAAAAACCAAGAAATATAAACACCTAAATACAATAGTAATACTAAAGAAATTTAGGCACTTCAACTTACATAGATGCAGCATTAATTATAGAGCGCTTATTATTTGATAACAATTAAAAAAACAAATATTAAAACAAACACAAAGAATAAATCAGTTCTACTTTTTTTTTCCAATAAAAGCTGTGATTTATCCACATTATTTAAAAAAAAAGAATAAATCGGACTCCAAAAAACACTAAAATAGGTCAAATGTATAAAGAAATCAGACATGTGGAAAGACGTGAAGTTGTTGCACTCACAATAATAAAAGCCAATCAAATGAAGTTACATTGTTGTAATGAGAGTGAATGGAATTTGGATATTTATATAAATATAGTTGATTTTACTTTGTACAAACACTGCCAGCAACAAACCAGACATGAGACATTGCATACTATTGTCAAGAGGTGAATTGCATCATCAATAGACAAGAACCTTTTTGACAATAGATTAACTAATGTGAAATCAAAGACACATAAGGCTCAACAACAAGTTTAACAAACCCATTGATTTCTACAAAGGTAAATCAAGGTTAGTAAAAAGAAAGCATTTTTATGTTTGTAAGAAAGTAGATTAACTAATGGGAAATTAGAGACACAGAAGGCTCAGCAACCAATCTAAAAAACCAACTGGTTTCCACAAAAGTAAGTCAAGGTTGGTAAAAAAAATGCATTTTGATGTTTGTAAGAAAGTATAAAATCAAATAAAAAGGAGCCACGGTCTATAGTGAAAAACACCTTACTTTCTATATGGGTAGATATTAGCGAATAATGACCATAGGGCACTTGATGGAGAAAAGAAGGGTGACGGAGGTTAGATATAACTCATTCCTTGTGCTTTCTCTCAGTTGGTATGCTACTCTGTTTCTTCTTCTCTTTTTCCTTCTTCAACATGATTTGATTCTTTAGTAGAATTAAAGGTTTTTTTAGTGTTTTTGATGATCTTTGATGGGACATGCAAAGATAGAGAACTTGGATGGCTTATTAGTGGGATCAAGGAGAGAATTGGTTCTAATGATTCACATTTTGTTTGATTTGTTATGAAAATGTTTGAATTTAGTGGTGAATCATACTATATTGCTAAATTTGTCACGGTGAAAGAGATCTTAACATTATTTGCTTTTTTTTTATTTCTTTTGCTCTTATTTGAGTATAAAATTTTCTATTTTAATTTTAGAAATTTATTGAATATGTGAGTAAACTTGGATGTAAAGATGACTGTTATCGAAGATGGGAGACGAAGGAGGAGAGGCATCTTGATGATGGTTAGTATTTTATTTTATTTTATTATTTTTATTTTTATTTATTTTGTTTTATTTTATTTTGTTTTTTTTGTGAAGCTAACTAGGAATATGTGAAATAGAGTGGAGGTGACATGGATGTTGTGAGAGACCGGCCCACCTCAGTGAGACTCGGAACAAAACTCTGCTTGGCATTAATTTGCACTCCTCCGGAGTTGAACCCGAGACCTAAGCCTTTTGTCTCACTTAAAGTGAGACAAAAGGCTTAGGTCTCGGGTTCGACTCCGGGGGAGTGCGAACTTTTTTGTGAGAGACCGGCCCACCTCAGTGAGACCAGGAACAGAACTTTGCACAAGCCAGGTATTGTTTTGCTTAGTCCGGTATTAATTCACACTCTCTCGGAGTCTAACCAGAGACCTAAGTCTTTTGTCTCACTTAAAGTGAGCGCCTCTTACGGATCAATTGGTGAGAGGCGCTCACTTTAAGTGAGACAAAAGGCTTAGGTCTCGGGTTCGACTCCGGGGGAGTGCGATTTAATGATGGACTAAGCAAAACAATACCTGGCTTGTGCAGAGTTCTGTTCTGGGTCTCACTGAGATAGGCCGGTCTCTCACAGATGCCATGTCATTTGCAGGTGGTTTTCAGGAAGGTTGTTAGATTTATTCAGCATTACTCATCTAAAAATGTGATAATACTAGTGAGCAGACGCTATGTTCTTGTACAACGCCATGGCTTTATTGCGACCTTCATCAACCTCTTTGGCTTTCCTCTCCCACTGCCCAAGACCCCAATTAGGATTATGGGTTCAAGCTCCTTGTTCTCTTGCCCCGAAGCTAACTCTGCCAACATTCCTCCCCTCCCGCTTCCACCAATGCTCTATCTCACCTCCTCATCCACCACCACAATCCATTCCATGCCAAAGTACCATATTAGTCTAAGGAATTGTCGTAGGCCTAGAAAATGACAAATTTTGTTGCACATAAAAATATCCTATTTAGTCTAAAAAAATTATTGAAAACTTGTAAAGGTGTGGTACATGCAGTTTAAACTTATGAAATTAGAATTAACCGACTCTCAATGCCTTGGAGAGGGTAAAATTGCGGCTCCCTCCCATGCAACCCCATATAATAGAAAACAAAATGATTAAGGTGTTCGTGAATGAAAGTTGTGCATTGAACTTTTTCAAATAATTCTATAAACAACTTTGTTTAATGATGAATTAACCTTATTTTTTTATTTATTTATTGGATAATTTGGACAAGCCATGAACTCTTAACCATTATGGTAACAAGAAGACAAATTCTCAATCTTCGGAAATAGACTGCCGTTTTTCTTTTTTGTTTTGAAAGCGTATCGACAATGTAAGTGGAAAAGTATCAAACATAAAAATTAAAATTAAAGGAAAAAAGACGGCAAAGGACACATTTTGAAAGTAGGACCAAAGTGGGCAATATTGCAAGGTAGAGAGATTAAAAAAATAATAAAAAAAAAGCTACACTAAAGCTTGCAACCAAACTTAACTGTGCATGTAATTTTTCAAATGAAGTAATCTATCACTCCTATTAAAAAATATCCTCTAAGAACACAAGCCTACAATAACTTGAACAAATGTTTTAGACGAGGCAGCCATCACACATATTATAATACACTTCATCAAACAACTTTTTTATAACTCACTACAAAATAAATTAATAGTTTTAACCTTGGCATCCATCATCTACACAACAACAATGGTACAACAAAATAAACAGTATTCAAATAAAAATGCAAAAGAACGCAAACTCTGAGCACCAAACCGATCAGAAAGAATACAAGTATTTGTTTGAGCAATTCATTTCAATGTCTACCATAAATAGTTGTTCCGATAAAGGTCTTAGTGTACATCAGGTGCATTTGAAGAGTAAAACTGGATAGTCACTGTAATGCACATTATAACACGATAAGGCTGTCTATGATCCATTCTCCAATTGAAACAGAAAAGCACAACCAAATAATATACAGCCCCAAGCTCACATCACTAAAAGTAACGGTGCAATTGGTGCCTATATAAGAAATGTACAAGTTAAAGATTCTGAGTCTTTGTACATGATATTCACCATTATAATATAGTTGGTTACTATCTCTTTGATTGTGTTCACAATCTCATGCTTTTGATCAGATAAACAACAAAGTGTGCACCTGCATGTCAAAAGTTCAGCTAGTGAAATTCAATAATGTAACACAATGATATTAATTGAATCAAAGAAATTGAAATCAATCTTGGCACACTATTGCAACGTAATTATGAGTTTATAGGCCACGTACTCAATTGTGCAGGAAAAAGAGAAAAACCCCTCACAAGTCACCTGCAATTTGAACGGTCAATCAGTTAGTTACAAAATACAAAATAAAAAATACAGGAAAAAAGATAATATCTTTAGTTTGTGCCAAATTTATTTCTATAGCAAACTTGAACAGTCAATCAGTAATTTACCCTTTTCTTTCCAGGAACATTAGATTTGGAGTTAGCTCTTTTTTCTCAGTCTGACTGCTTCTCAACCATCATCTTCCTCAATTTCAACAGTTTTTGTATGCACTGAAAAACCATCATCTTCCACATCTCCATTGGATATAAAAAGGATCATCATCACTATCACTCTCATGAGATGCATCATTTGCCTCGGCAGCCACATTATGATCAATATTTTCATTATTGCTGTCATCATCACCTGCATTATTTATCCCAGCAGACTCCTTGCACCCAAGTTCTTCCATCATCTGAAGAATTGCATTCTCATCCATGTCATTGACAGCAGGTATAGTAACTCATTGTCACCAAGTTCTTTTATCATCTGTAGCACTGCAATCTCATCCATATCATTCACAACAGGTAATACATGGCCACCAAGTTCATCTATCATCTCAAGAACTGCATTCTCATCCATGTCATTGTCAGCAGGTAAATCAACCATCTGAGTAAGACTCGCCTGATCAGAATCATCTGTTGTCTCCGCAGGTAAAGTCTTATTACTGTTGGCAGTATCATCACCTTCACCCACATCTTTTGTTTCAGGTGACGCTCTCTCATCACAATTAACATCACCATCATATGCACCTCTTATCTCAGTTGACACACACTCATCGTTGTCGTCATCACTATCATCATCATCATCTTCATCAGATGAATTTTTTTTTACTCCGGTGGCTTGCTCTTCTCCTCCTCCTCATAATCCTTTTCCTCCTCCTCCCCACCATCATGATCATCATCCTTTCCTTCCTCCTCCTCATAATCATCATCCTGTTTCACCTCATCCTCTTCCCACTCTTCGTCAACATCATCCTTTTCCTCCTCTGCCTCATCCTCATCATCATCACCAACCTGTTTTGACCAAAATTATGATACGCTTGTTAAAAAGTTATTTTGGGGACTTTAATGAACATGTACTGCAATCTGAGCTTTTTGAAAAAAATAACAAGAACATTTGCATGAATACATGAACAATCGGCGATGACCTTTTCAAATATTATCAGAGCATTGGGCACTAGGTAAATCAAGACAAACAGACTTGATGTCTGGCGTAGCTACAGAACAAACTAGCCAGTGTCTAAAATTAAAACAAAAAGTTTTCTCATCTAGAGCATCATGCATTTTTACATGTGTGATTATCAATTTTTTTTTTAAAGCATCCAGGTTATCTGTGAACTTGAGCTTGTGATGGCATCTGTCAACCGATTCAAAGTCTGTAACTGAAAGGAAAAAATAAGCATCTGCACTACCTAAGTGACAACTAGAAACATGTCTTTTCTTTTAGCTCATGTACAGCGTATCCAAAAAGTCCATCTTACAATGTGACAAACAGATGGTTTGATTTAGAGGCATGAAAAAGAGAATATGTATAAAGTTAAAATTAAAATGGCTAAAATCCCATTTCTATATGTTGGTGCTGCAAAGGAAATTTCTGCTTTTTGGAATTCGAACGTTTTAGATAAACATGCAAATTCATATGAATTTCAGTACCTCATCTCCTTTTGAAGATGTTTCACCAGATGATGGCTGACCAACTGCTTTTCTTCTCTTGGGCTTCTTTATTTCCTGAGAAAAAAAAAACGACTGCAAATTATGCCAAGAGATTATATGTCTAAACTGTGTGTGCAAGTTAATTTTAACAAAGAAAGCAATGTTATGGTAGGAGTAGGACCTTTTCTTCATCAACTTGAACGTTCCTAAAAACATGAGGACGATTTAAAAATTCAATCAACTTTTCTGAGATCTCTTTCTGCAAGTACAAAGCAAGCTGACCCGTTAACCTTCATAGTTCATAGTTAGAATGAAAAAAGTCATAACATAAAGTTTTTAATTAAGCAACATTAGTGTTTTTAGCTTTCACATTTCTAATTTCAAGCAAGCTACAGAAAGCCAACAACTGAGTTTTTTTACATCTAGCAACTTTTCTCTTTAAATTCTTTTCCTTTCTTTTCTACAAAGAGAAATTTGATTCGCATGTAAACAAGCTATCAAAAACAAGGTATTACATGTTACACAGAGATTCTGAACCAAAGAGCTTTACTTCACATATGAATATAACATCAAAAATAAATTTACAACACCAAACATCATGCTTGAAAATCGAAACTTTGACCACAAACAGGAAGCAAAATTACCTTCTTTCGAAGACCCAACAAAAACCAAGAGAAATGCAATATATTTCTCTTCAGATCTTTGTCCTGAAGATAAATAATTCCATTGATCAATACAAACTTGAACAAAATTAAGCGATAGCTTTACAAGAAACTCATCATACGAAAAACTCTACCTTGGCCTTTATCCCATGAAAGAGATCTCAGAAAAGTTGATTACATTTTTAAAACGTTTTGAAGTACAGCATCACTCTTTCTCTTTCTCAAATTTGAAGACACTACAAAGAATTCAACAGTATGAACAACATCAAGTCCTAAAAAGTTGATTCATTTTGAATAATATTCAAACTATTATAAATCATATATACATACCATGAAAAGATTAAAAAAAAAAGTAAAAAGAAAAGATCAAAGATCAGCATCAATCTTTCTTGTTTTTCAAATTTAAAGACGCTAAAGAATTCAATAACTAAGAATGAACATCTGGGCATAAACAATCACATCATTTTGCTATATTCAAACTACCAAGAATTATACACTCGGTGAAAAAGATAAAAAGAGAGTAATGTGATAAGATCAAAGATCAGCATCAATCTTTCTTTTTCAAATTTTAAGACACTAAAGAATTCGACATTATGAACAAACATCAGGGTATAAAAAATCAAATCATTTTGCTAATATTCAAACTGCTAAGAATCACACACTTTGCTAATGTTCAAACTACCAAGAATCATACACTCCATGAAAAGATTAAAAGAGAGTAAAATGAGAAGATCAAGAACAGCATCAATCTTTCTCTTTTTCAAATTAAGAATGAACATCAGGGCATAAACAATCGCATCATTTTGCTAATATGCAAACCACCATGAATCATGCATCCAGGAATTAAAAGATAAAAAGAATTAATCCACAAAGAAAGATCAATGCACCCTTCTTGATGTCCCTCAGATTAATTCCATTACCATAAAAACATAAGAAAGATTCTAATTTCAATAGAGAACCATATAATTAACAAGAAAACCATAACCGATTCTAAAAGAAAAAATAAACATCAAGAACCCTAATTTACCTCCGGGATGCGCAGGGGCCTCTTCTTCTGGAAATCCTCCGGTCTGTAATAACCGATGGGTTTTCGATTTCGCTTTGGCCTGCACTTGCTGCGATATCGCCGGAGCTCCGATCAATCATTCGCCGGAGAAGAGAGAGAGAGAGGGTTTTGGGGAATAGATCAATTCAAAAGAGCGCGAATGAGATAGCGAAGCAATTGGTTTAAATAGAGAGCGGGGCTCTGTTCATATCTCGAGGCGGCCCATCAAATGATCTGAACCGTCAAACATTTTATTCTTTTTTTTATTATTTTTAAATTTTTGGATTTTTTATTATTTTTTTAATAGCCCCTCAAACATTGGTAATTTCGACTATATTCCTCTAAAAATAATATTTTTGCCAACATAGTCCTCTAAATCAATTTTACTTATTTATTTCTTTAGTTATTTATTATTATTTATTTTTGAAAATGTTTTCTAAGTATATAAAATAAATATTATTTTTATAATGTTTAATAAGGTGTACAAGCTCTTTTCTCTCTAAAAAAGGAAGATTTTTCAATTAACCTAGTAGTAATTAAAAATATCAATAATTACAACAAATGTATAATTCTCCAAAAATTTGTTATCAATTTTATTCAGTTGTGAAAAAGTTTTTCGAATATTGTGGTCATATAAATAAGTTTTCAAAACATTGGAGACTATAAAAAGATCCACTTTTTGTCCATCATTAAGCATTTTTCAGTTGTAGACAATTGCATATGAATTTTCGAAATAAATTTTGACTCTCTTAGTCAAGTATTATTACGGATTATTGGATTGTTGACACGTGTGTTAAAGAAAAATAAAGTATGATTACTAATAAAATTAATGAAAAAATACATATAGTTCGTTATTTTTACCCTTATGATGGTTAGCGCGAGTAAGAAAGTCCTTATTTCACCTCTAAACATAGTGGGCAAAGTATAGAAGGATTAAATTTATTCGTTATGGTTCATTTCAAAATATTAATTAACGTGTTACATGATGATAGGATTATAAATATTTATAAAACCATAATCCATATGTTTAGAAGCATATCTGTAAATTCATATATCTTTTTATATATTTAAAAAAATTATTTATAATCTTTACAGATTTAAAGTTATTTATAATTTTTTTAAATAAATATGATAAAATATAAATTTAAAAAAAGAATTGAATTTGTTACTAAATTTAAAAACTTTCGTTTCTAAAATTAAAAATAATTATTTTCGTTTATAATTACATTACTTTGAAACCAGTACTGTAAGTTAAATAATTTTATATAATTTTAACATGTTTATGAAATAATTGTATATTTTATATATTAGACTTGTAATTATGCATAAAGCTACTTTTCATTGTTTCCTAAACTATTATATTAAATATTTATAAATTTAAAAACAAAATTTGTAAATTCTTAAAATAACTTTAAATTAAAAATAAATTTCCTAAAAATAGAACACAATTCAATTTCTATTTATTAAATATGAAAATACTTAAAATAGAACTAGTCCAATTTTGAATATTTGTAAAAATTATATAATGATAATATTTAATATTAATTTATTGATAGTATTACATTATCATAACCATATCTATCTATCTATATATACAATAATCTTCCTCTCATATCTAAAGTTGGATCACCAAAAATCAAAACCCATAAATATGTTTCGTATTTTTTTTAAATAATATGGATAAATCATAGCTTTTATTGAAAAGAAAAAGTAGGAACAGAAATACTGTCCTCTCACCAGAATATGTTTCGTATTCTCAATAAGCTTAAGCTTGTGGAACATCAAGCAAAGGATGTGAAAAGGCAATGTGCAGAGCGTCTTCCATTGATAGCCAACAGAATTTAGAGAAGGCAAAGTTTATAATGAAAAGCTATAAGGAAGGGGGGCTAGAGCAAACTACAGAAAATATAATAATAGAAGAAGGTCAACAAGAAGAGGAATTTCAAGAAGAAGAAGAAGATGATGATGAAGATGAATGGTCATCCGTCTACGGAGTTAACAAATTCGGAATAAAGCAAATGCGTGCCAGCTTGACATTAAAAGGTTATCCCTACGATATGAAAGTGATCAATATAAGAGATAAATTTAGCAACTTGGTATTGCAACGCATATATGAAGCAGAAGAACCGGGAAAACTGAGCTGGAGGGTGTAATGAATACTCCTTTAGTCCCACATCGGCTACGAGATGGGTCCTTTGTGTGCATATAAGTGGTGGGCATCCTTCACTAACAGGCCGGTCTTTTGGTGACACGCTCTCCTCACCACTTGTATGCATTACATTGGTGCTTTCATTGAGAGGTCGATGTGGGGCACGATACGTGGGTCCGGACGGGAGGGGCTGACCACAGAGGGTTCTGACCAGGGAGGGTTCTGACCAGGAGAACAGTGATACCTGAGTAAAGTGTCCTGAGTTAAGTGCTGTGAGTAAAGCGCCCAGATTATCCGGACTGACGGGGACGTCAGTCTTTGATCGGTGGGGTATTGTAATGAATACTCCTTTAGTCCCACATCGGCTACGAGATGGGTCCTTTGTGTGCATATAAGTGGTGGGCATCCTTCACTAACAGGCCGGTCTTTTGGTGACACGCTCTCCTCACCACTTGTATGCATTACAGAGGGCAGGTCTACATGATCTATATATAGGAGTTAGGAGTTAAATTAAATTGGATTATGAAACTTTAGTGATTTTTTTACTTTTTTTCTCTTTTTTTCTTTTTGTTTAGCGATTCTTATAATAAAACTTTTGGCCACATGTCAAAGATCAAGAGAAGTTTGGAGTTTTCGACTTCCAGAATCGCAGAGCAGAAGGATCCTTCGGTGCCCCCTTTTTCCTTAGGCGAGATTTAGCTTTGGTCAGTCGGTGTCACCCCTTAAAGGATTTCTCTATCCTTTAGGGCTATCTCTTGTGTTTTTTCTTCTGCTGTTGCTGTAGTTCCTTTTGTGGTGTTGCCCACTCCTGATGGATGACTTTTGTGGAGTTTAGGCTCCTCCTCCTTTGTATTTCCAGTTTCCTGTACATTTTTTGTCTTTAATGAATGTGGTTTATCCACTTTTTCAAAAAAAAAAAAAAAAACTTTTGATCAGATGCACTGTGGATTGTCTGGGAAAATATCATTAATAATTTAATCTAAAACTTTAATAAGTGGTTTTTAATTTAAATATTTTCCACGGTAAATTAATGATTTTATTATTATTATTATTATTATTATTATTATTATTATTATTATTATTATTATTATTATTATTATCTTATCGACTTATGTATGTACAGTATATTATTGTTAAACCGCCGTAGATGTACCACTATACTTTCATGTCCCTTGATACCCTCTTGTGGGGTGGCCCTTGTCATAATGTCTAAGATGACAACATAGAACTATACATCAAGATTCAAGACCAAAATATAAAAGTACCAAAACATTCAACCAAAGGAAAATGACAGCAATTAAGATTTGTTTCTTGATTTTTTTTTTTTTTTTTTTGTTAAGAGTTTTTGATGATCTTTGATGGGGATTTGTAGAGATAGAGAAGTTGGATGGCTTATCAGTGGATCAGGAAGAATTGGTTTTGAATCGTTGATGGCGGATTTTGGTGTTCATATCTCGAGGAGGCTCATCAAAACATCTGAATCGTTGATGGTTTTTCTTATATAACTTCTCCTAAAATTGTAATACTATCTCAAACATTTTCTCCATTTTTTTAAATTTTTTAATATTTGGATTTTTTTTTTTGTTTGAATAGCCTTAAAAAATTTGTAATTTCGACAATATTCTTCTAAAAATAATATTTTGTTAATATATTCTTATAAATGATTTTTACTTACTTATCTATATAGTAATTTATTAATTTTTTTTTTTTGTGAATATTTTGTAAGGATATAAAGTAATTATTATTTTTATAATTTTTTTTCTTATAAATCAATTCACCATTTTAATAAGGTGTACAAGTTCTCTCTTGAAAAAGAGATTAAAGCTTGGTTCTAGATAAATAAAAATAAAATTTTCAATAATTATATCAAATGTACAATTCTCTAAAAATGTGCTAATCATCCACTTAAGATATATTATAAGTATTTGCTAAAAAACTTATTTACATATATTATAAACCAAGTTGAAATATAGTAAGATAAAATTAAATATAACATTAAGATGTATTTCTGGAAAGAATAAAAGGAAAAATATTCAATTTTATTTTTTATTTTTGGAGGTGACAAAGGGTATATGCACAACAAACAATACAAAATTTTGCAAATATTTTTAACAATAATAGTTTCTTGTGATCTTTTTAAAATAAAAAAATTACAATACAAGCATGGTGCCAGTATGACACGGGAGCTAAAACAGGTTGCATAGAGCTTAGTTGAAGTTATATATGTGTATAAATTTATTTATTATTTTTTTTCAAAAATGTTTTCTAAGGATATAAAATAAATATTATTTTTATAATGTTTAATAAAGTGTACAAGTTCTTTTCTCTTTGAAAAAGGACGATTTTTCATTTAAACTAGTAGTAATTAAAAATATCAATACCTACAACCAAGGTATAATTCTTCAAAATTTTGTTATCAATTTTGTTCAGTTGTGGAAAAGTTTTTAGAACATTGCGGATCATATAAATAAGTTTTTAAAACATTGCAGGTCATGAAAAGATCCACTCTTTGTCCCTCATCAATCATTTTTCAGTTGGAGGCAATTGCATATGAATTTCGAAAATGAATTTTGACTCTCTTAGTCAAGTGTTATTAAGGATCATTGGATTATTGACATGTGCATTAGAGAAAAATAAAGTAAGTATAGTAACTAATAAAATTCATGGAAAAATACATATAGTTTGTTATTTTCCCCCTAATGATGGTTAGCACCAATAAGCAAGTTCTTATTTCACCTCTAAAGATAGTAGTCAAAGTATAGAAGTAGGTGAATACATGTTTAAAGATAGTAGTCAAAGTATAGAAGTAGGTGAATACATGTTGAAATACAAAATATCATGAGAGAAATATATCATTAATATTATGCTTGGGAAAAATAACAACAATTATGATTTAAAAAAATTAACAAAAGATCGAAAAACCAACAAATATAAACACCTAAATACAATAGTAATACTAAAGAAATTCAGGCACTTCAACTTACTTGAATGCAACATTAATTATAGAGCACTTATTATTTGATAACAATAAAGAACAAAAAACAAATATTAAAACAAACATGAAGAAAGACAATGTGTAATTTGCAAGCAGACTCCCTAAAACACTTATGGTTCAAAAGTATAGAATAAATCAGGCATGTGCAAAGACATGAAGCTGTTGCACTCTCAATAAATGAAAGCCAGTCAAATAAAGTTACATTATTGTAATGAGAGAGAATGGAATTTGGATATTTATATAAATATGGTTGATTTTACTTTGTACAAACATTGACAGCAACAAACCAGGCATGAGACATTGCATGCTATTATGAAGAGGTGGACTACATCATGACTAGATAATAAACCGTTCTAATAATAGATTAACTAATGTAAAATTAGAAACACAGAAGGCTCTTCAACCCGTCTTAGGAATCCATTGATTTCCACAAAGGTTAGTAAAAAGAAAGCATTTTGATGTATGTAAGATAGTAGATTAACTAATGTGAAATTAGAGGCCACTTTCCACAAACCAGATAGCATTTTGAGGTATGTAAAATTAGTCTAGGAAACCCACTAATTTCCACAAAGGTCAATCGAGGTTAGTAAAAAAAAAAGCTTTTTGATGTTCGTAAGAAAATATAAAATCAAATAAAAAAGGAGCTAAGGTATATAGTGGGAAACACCTCACTTTCTATATGGGTAGATATTAGCATATAATGACCATAAGGCGCTTGATTTAGAAAAAAAAAAAAAAAAAAAAAAGGGTGACGGAGGTTAGATATACCTCGTTCCTTGTGCTTGCTCTCAGTTGGTATGCTACTTTATTTCTTCTACTCCTCTTCCTCCTCCTCCTCCTTCTCTAAGGGATCTAAGATTATTCAACATGTTTTGTCTTGTATCAAGGACTAAACTATTGTTATTATTTTATTTACTTGTTTATTTATTTATTTTTTAGCATTTTATCACATTTAGAACATGTGTTGTTGATAATTGTTTTGGCTTGGTTTTAAGCTACAGTTAGGCTATTTTTTAGCATTTAGGATGTAAATATTTGATTGGCCAATTTAGTCTTTTGTACTGTTAGACTCTAGGTAACTACCCGCATATAAATAATACTATATGTATAAACTCAAAAAATTTTGATTTTTCCGTACCCCCGAAAGTGCCAAAAAGAAAAGAAAAAGAAATTATTATTAGTATATATTATTACTGCTGCTTGAAAGTTTTGATATTTAATATTATTCTATTTATAATTTTTATTTTTATTTATTAAATTATGTATTATTGAAATTCACTATGAGATATTTGTTATCTTAAAAGCATAGAAATATTTTTATTGAAATTGGGATCATTTGAACCTTGGTATTTCAACTTTGTCGAATGTTTGGATGAGAAATATTTTGACACAGTACATATACTTGCAATAACCCTGTCATTGGGGATAAACACTGACGATGTCGACATGTATTTTGATCTAGAAACTATAGTTTTCCACCCCTTTCCGTTGGTGAAGAATAACGTCCTCTGATAATTTTGGTTCGGATCACCGAGGGTAAATAAATGATATTGTTCTCACTATTTTGTATATATATTAAAATGTCTCAAACAAAAATAATGCATAGGTATCTATTGTACTAGTTAATAAGTTACATTATACTCGTTAAAAATTTGCATCTAAAATGTAAATTTAATATAAATGTCACATAATGTCATATTATATATCTCTACATTATACCCAGATTAATAATTTGCTTGTTAGTATATTATCCGATCATTGGCTTTTTGTATAGTACGTCAATATAAAATATCTGTTTAGTAGTTGAAGATTCTTCTAATTAATCTTCTGATAAAAAATCATACTTTGAAATAACTTACTGTCTATCTTCTTATTGTACATTTGTTTAGTTGTTATTGTAATCTTCATTCTTTTAATCTAAGATATATTGCATTATTTTATGATTTATATAGATAATTACTACTAATTTGAATCATCTTTTTTATAATTATATAAAATATGTTAAATATCTAATTTCCACATTTCATTTTTATTTAAACAAATTGAAATTGAGTTGCAACTCAAGTGCAAAAAGATGGTATCCTCCTAGTCTTAGTCTTAGTCTTAAGTCAAGATGTACAATTGTACCTCACTTGAGGAGAGAGACATCTTATTGCACATTCTAGATCTCAGTTGAGGGTGATAACTAGCAAACAATGTTAGAGGGGTAATGACTTAATGACACCTTGTGGCCCCAAGTCTAGGTGCAAGAGGCACCTTATGTGAAACAAGTGGCATCTTTTGGGGCCTAGATAAAGGTAGAAATTCTATATGAGATGGGTGCACCATAATAGCATACTAGCATTTTTTTTTTTTTGAAATAAATGTGGATAAATCACAGTTTTATTGAAAAATAACAGAAGGAAACCGAAGATAAGTTTTTCACCAGAGGTGAATAGCAGAACAAAGTACAACAAGATGAAATAAAGTGATAAAAAAACAACTGAACTGGTGAAAAACAACGTCTGGTACTAGCATTTTATTGGGTAAAAACTCACTGCAGTTTGTCCTCTGGTTTTTCCAAATGCTGAGAATGTTGGATGAGAATACGGAAAAGACTTTTCTCTTCAAGGTTAGTTGTATCATTGCTTTAATTCACGAAACCGCAGAAATTGCTTGTTCTTTAATTAATATATTGAAACGTTAGTATTAAATGCCCTTTAAAATTACTGTTGAACGGCATGCTAATTTGAGTTTATGGTTTTTCTGTTTGACATGTGATGCAGCACTCAAATGGCAAAGCAGTTGGATCACAAGTTATTTGTCACAATATATGCACATTGCCTTGATTTCTTCAAGAAGGAACATCTATATATATATATATACACACACTACACTAGCTAATCACAACTAGTGATGATAGATCTCAATGATTTCTGTTGTCTATTTCTGTCATATGTTTATATGATATCACATTATGGCGGCCAATGAAGTCTGCATTGTCGTTTACTGTCGTCATGCTTCGTGTCTGTGTGTAATTAAATACAGTTCCTAGAGTTGAGCTGTGTTATAATGTTTGGTAACATCTTGCTACATTTTCTGCACTAGAGTCTGGATGCCTTCTGCCAAGCTTGCCATCCGATGCAACATTTGATCCGTTTTCAGGAATCAGCTTCATTTGTGATCTGAATGACAATATCGCGGCTAGCATTTTATAGGGTGCATGTTGTGTAGAAACTCTGTAAAATCAAGCCAAATGAAGAAGACCTAGAAAAGAAGAAGAAGAAGAAGAAGAAGAAGAAGAAGAAGAAGAAGAACAGGAGAATAGAAAAGGAGAAAAGAGCAATTCCACTAATTCCATCATAGTCCCCTTGCACTATTTGGTTACATTCTTATATAGAGAAATCAATAATCCTCATACTTTTGACACACATCAATACTCCTCATCCTCGTCATCCTCTTCCCCCTCATCATATTCCTCATCCTCGTCATCCTCTTCCTCATCATATTCCTCCTCCTCCACCTCATCATCACCATTATCACCAACCTGTTTGATGAAAATAATGATATGCTTGTTAAAAAGTTATTTTGGAGACTTTGATGAACATGCACTCCAATTTCTATATGTTGGTGAAGTTCAGGAAATTTCTGTTTTCATGAATTCAAACTTTTTTAGATAAACAGGCAAATTCATATGAATTTCAGTACCTCATCTCCTTTTGAAGACATTTCACTAGATGATGACTGATCAACAGTTTTTGTTCTCTTAGGATTCGTTACTTCCTGAAATAAAACCAACTCAAAATTATTCCAGAAGATGATATGTCTAAACTGTGTGTGCAGGTTAATTTCAACAAATATAGCAAAGTTCTAGTAGGAATAAGACCTCTACTTCTTCATCAAGTTGAGCGTTCCTAAAATCATGAGGACATTTTAAAAATGTAATCAGCTCTTGCGAGATTTCTTTCTGCAAGTGAGGTGCAAGCAGACATATAAAACTTGATAGTTCATATTTAGAATGAAGAAAGTCTTAAAAGAGAGGAGAGTTTCTAATTAAGCAACCTTAGTGCTTTCAGCTGTCACATTTCTTATACCAAGCAAGTTACAAATATCCAACAACTGATATTTTTTATATTTAGCAACTTTTCTCTGCAACTTCTTCTCCTTTCTTTCCTACAAGGAGAAATTTGATCGGCATGTATAGTAAACAAGTTATCAAAAACAAGGCATTAAGCGTTACACAGAGATTCTGAACCACATATCTTGGTTCACATATGAATAACACCAAAAATGAATTTATCACACAAAACATCATGCCAGAAAATCAAAAGTAGCACCACAAATCAGAAGAAATATTACCTCCTCCTGAGGACCCCATAAAAATCCAGAGAATCGAAGTATATTTCTCTTCAAATCTTTGTTCTGAATAGAAGTAATTCCATTGATCAATACAAACTTGAACAAAATTAAGCAACAACTTTACAAGAAACACATTCATAAAAGAAACTCTACCTTCACCTTTACCCCATAAAGAATAACATGAAAATATCGAAGATCAGCATCAATCTCTCTGTTTCTCAGATTTGAAGACACTATAAAGAATTCAACAATATGACCAACATCAAGCCATAAAAAATCAAATCATTTTGCAAATATTCAAATTATTATGAATCATACATTCAATGAAAAGATTAAAAAAAGAGTAACATGAAAAGATCAAAAATCAGCATCAATCTTTCTCTTTTTCAAATTTAAAGACACTAAAGAATTCAACAATTAAGAACGAATTCATTAGGGCATAAACAATCACATTTTTTTCAAACTACTAAGAATCATACATCCAGGAATTAAAAGATAAAAAGAATTAATCCACAAAGAAAGATCAATGTACCCTTCTTGATGTCCCCCAGCTTAACTCCATTGCCCTAAAACCATAAGAAATGATCGAGTTTCAACAGAGAACCATATACCAAGAAATCATATGCGATTCCGATAGAAAAGAAAACATCAAGAACCCTAATTTACCTCCAGGATGCGCAAGGGCTTGTTCTTCCGGAACTTTCCCGGTCCGTAAAAATGGACGGGTTTTCGCTTTCGCCTTGGCCTACGCAGCGCGAGTGCTTTGTTCTCTTCAAGGTTTTGGTCTCCTTCGCCGGACATCTCCACCATCTCGCTCTCCTCCGCTGTCTTGGCCTAAACCTGCTGCGATATCACCGGAGCTCCGGTTATTCGCCGGAGAAGAAATGGTTTTTGGGGAACGGATCGATCCAAAAGGGCGGGAATGAGAAAGCGAAACAACTGGTTTAATAGATGCCGGGTTTCAGTGTTCATATCTCGAGGATGCCCATCAAATGATCTGAACCGTTGATGGATTTTTCTTATATAATTTCTCATAAAATTGTAATATTATTAAAACTTTTCTTCATTTTTTTATTTTTTTGGATTTTTTTTTATTTTGTTTTGTTTGAATAGCCCCTCAAAAATTTATAATTTTGACTGTATTCCTCTAAAGATAATATTTTGTTAATATATTCTTGTAAATCATTTTTACTTATTTATCTATTTAGTTATTTATTTATTATTTTTTCTGTAAATGTTTTGTAAGGATATAAAGTAAATATAATTTTTTTATATAAAGTTTTATTAGCAATTCACAATGTTAATACGGTGTACAAAGCTTTTTTTCTCTTCGGGAAAAGATTGAATTCTCATTTAACTTAGTAGTAATTAAAACATAATTCTAAATAAAAATGTCAATAATTACAACCAGTGTATAATTCTCGATAAACTTATTATCAATTTTGTTTGGTTGTGGATAAGTTTGCAAAACATTGCAGACCATATAAAGAAGTTTTCAAAACATTGCAGGTCATAAAAAGATCTGCTACGATCTGCTCTTTGTCCTTCATCAAACATTGTTCAATTGCAGACAATTATATATATGTGAGTTTCCAAAATGAATTTTGACTCTCTTAGTCAAGTGTTATTAAGGATCATTGGATTGTTGACACGTGTGTTAGAGAAAAAATAAAGTAAATACATTAACTAATAAATTCATGGAAAATTACATATAGTTCGTTAATTCCCCCCTAATGATGGTTAGCACCAATAAGCAAGTCCTTATTTCACCTCTAAAGATAGTAGTCAAAGTATAGAAGTAGGTGAATGTATGTTGAAATACAAAATATCATGAGAGAAATATATCATTAATATTATGCTAGGCAAAATTACAACAATTATGATTAAGAATATTTTAACAAAAGAAAAACCAAGAAATATAAACACCTAAATACAATAATAATACTAAAAAAATTCAGGCACTTCAACTTACATAGATGCAGCATTAATTATAGAAAGCTTATTATTTGATAACAATTAAAAAAAAACAAATATTAAAACAAACACAAAGAATAAATCAGACTCCAAAAAACACTTAAAATAGGTCAAATGTATAGAATAAATCAGACATGTGCAAAGACGTGAAGTTGTTGCACTCACAATAATAAAAGCCAATCAAATGAAGTTACATTGTTGTAATGAGAGAGAATGGAATTTGGATATTTATATAAATATAGTTGATTTTACTTTGTACAAACATTGGCAGCAACAAACCAGACATGAGACAATGCATACTATTGATTTGTCAAGAGGTGAATTGCATCATCAATAGAGAAGAACCTTTTTGACAATAGATTAACTAATGTGAAATTAAAGACGCAAAAGGCTCCACAACAAGTTTAACAAACCCATTGATTTCTACAAAGGTAAATCAAGGCTAGTAAAAAGAAAGCATTTTGATGTTTGTAAGAAAGTAGATTAACTAATGGGAAATTAGAGACACAAAAGGCTCAGCAACCAATCTAAAAACCCACTGGCTTCCACAAAAGTAAGTCAAGGTTAGTAAAAAAAAAAAAAGCATTTTGATGTTTGTAAGAAAGTATAAAATCAAATAAAAAGGAGCCACGGTCTATAGTGAAAAACACCTCACTTTCTATATGGGTAGATATTAGCGAAAAATGACCATAGGGCACTCGATAGAGAAAAGAAGGGTGACAGAGGTTAGATATACCTCATTCCTTGTGCTTTCTCTCAGTTGGTATGCTACTCTGTTTCTTCTTCTCTTTTTCCTCCTTCAAAATGTTTTGATTCTTTAGTAGAATTAAAGGTTTTTTTTAGTGTTTTTGATGATCTTTGATGGGAACTTGCAAAGATAGAGAAGTTGGATTGCTTATTAGTGGGATCAGGAAAGAATTGGTTCTAATGATTCACATTTTGTTTGATTTGTTATGAAAATGTTTGAATTTAGTGGTGAATCATACTATATTGCTAAAATTTGTCACGATGAAAGAGATCTTAGCATTATGTGTTTTTTTTTTTTTCTCTCTTTTGTTCTTATATGAGTATGAAATTTTCTATTTTAGTTTTAGAAATTTATTGAACATGTGAGTAAACTTGGATGACTGTGATCGAAGAAGGGAGACGAAGGAGGAGAGGCATCTTGATGATGGTTAGTATTTTATTTTATAATTTTTATTTATTTATTATTTATTATTTATTATTTATTTCATTTTATTTCATTTAATTTTTTTGTGAAGCTAACTAGGAATATGTGAAATAGAGTAGAGGTGACATGGATGCCATGTCATTCGGGGGTGGTTTCAGGAAGGTTGTTGGATTTATTTAGCATTACTCATCTAAAAATGTGATAAAACTAGTGAACATACCTAAGTTCTTGTGCAACGGCATGACCTTCTTGCGACCTTCATCAACCTCTTTGGCTTTCTTTTCCCACTACCCAAGCCCCCAACTAGGATTATGGTTTCAAGCTCCTTGTTCTCCTGCCACGAAGCCAGCTCTGCCAACACTCCTCCCCTCTGCTTCCACCAATGCTCTCTCCCACCTCCTCATCCACCACCACAACCCATTCCATGCCAAAGTACCATCTTAGTCTAAGGAATTGTCGTAGGCCTAGGAAATGGCAAATTTTGTTGCACATAAAAATATCCTATTTAGTCTAAAAAAATTATTGAAAACTTGTAAAGCTGTGGCACATGCAATTTAAACTTATGAAATTAGAAATGGCCAACTCTCAATGCCATAGAGGGTAAAATTGCGTTTCCCTCCCATGCAACCCAATATAATAGAAAACAAAATGATTAAGGTGTTCGTGAATGAAAGTTGTGCATTGAACCTTGTCGAATAATTCTATAAACAACTTTGTTTATTGATGAATTAACCCCTATTTTTATTTACTTATTTATTGGATAATTTGGACAAGCCATGAACTCTCAACCATTACGTTAACAAGAAGTCAAATTCTCAATCTTCCACTTAGGAAAGAAATAAACTGCCGTTTTTCATTCTTTTTTTTTTTTTTTAAGTCTATTGACAATGTAAGTGGAAAAGTGTCAAACATAAGAATTAAAATTAAAGGAAAAAATATGGCAAAGGATGGGGAATATAATGAACATTTTGAAAGTAGGACCAAAGTGGGCAATACTGCAAGGTAGAGAGATAAAAATAAAAATAAAAAAATAAAAAAAATACACTGGAGCTTGCAACCAAACGTAACTGTACATGCTATTTTTCAAATGAACTAATCTATCACTCCTATTAAAAAATATCCTCTAAGAACTCAAGCCTACAATAACTTGAACATATGTTTTAGACAAGGCTGCCAACACGTACACATTATAATACACTTCATCAGACAACTTTTTTATAACTCATTACAAAATAAATTACTAGTTTTAACCTTGGCATCCATCTTCCACACAACAACAATGGTACAACAAAATAAACAGTATTCAAATAAAAAATGCACAATAAAGAACGCAAACTATGAGCACCAAACCAATCAGAAAGAATACAAGTATTTGTTTGAGCAATTCATTTCAATGTCTACCATAAATAGTTGTTCGGATAAAGGTCTTAGTGTACATCAGATATATTTGAAGAGTAAAACTGGATAGTCACTATAATGCACATTATAACATGATAAGGCTGTCTATAATCCATCCTCCAATTAAAACAGATAAGCACAACCAAATAATATACAGCCCCAAGCTCACATCACTAAAAGTAACGGTGCAATTGGTGCACATTAGATATTGTGGCATTCAGGCCTATATAAGAAATGTACAAGTTACAGATTCCGAGCCTTTAATTTGTACAGGATATTCAGCATCATAATGTAATTGGTTACTATCTCTTTGATTTTGTTCACTATCTCATGCTTTCAATCAGATAAACAACAAAATGTGCAGCTGCATGTTAAAGTTTTAGCTAGTGAAATTCAGTAATGTAACACAATGATATTAATCGAATCAAAGGAATTGAAATCAATCTTGGTACAATATTGCAACATAATTTTCAATTTATAGGCCACGTACTCAATTGTGCAGGAAAAAGAGCAAAAACCCTCACAAGTCTGCAATGTTAGAGGGAAAAAGAGAATATCATTAGTTTGTGTTGAATCTATTTCTATTGCAAACTTGAACAGTCAATCAGTAATTTACCCTTTTCTTTTCGGGAACATCAGATTTGGAGTTAGCTCCTTTTTCTCAGTCTGACTGCTTCTAAACCATCATCTTCCTCAATTTCAACAATTTTTGTATCCACTGAAAAACAATCGTCTTCCTCATCTCCATTGGATATAAAAAGGATCATCATCACTATCACTATCATGAGATGCATGCTTTGCCTCGGCAGCCACATTCTGATCAATATTTTCATTATTGTTGTCATTATCACCAGCATTATTTATCTCAGCAGACTCCTTGCCACCAAGTTCTTCTATCATCAGAAGAATTGCATTCTCATTTATGTCATTGACAGCAGGTAACTCATTGCCACCAAGTTCTTCTGTCATCTGCAGCACTGCATTCTCATCCATATCATGCACAGCAGGGTAACTCATAGCAAAGCAAAATCCCATTTCTATATGTTGGCAAAGCAATGGAAATTTTTGTTTTTCGGAATTCAAAAGTTTTTAGATAAACATGCAAATTCATATGAATTTCAGTACCCCATCTCCTTTTGAAGATGTTTCACCAGATGATGGCTGACCAACTGCTTTTATTCTCTTGGGCTTCTTTACTTCCTGCAAAATAAAACCAAGTCTAAATTATGCCTGAAGATGAAATATCTAAAATGTGTGTGCAAGTTAATTTTAACAAAGATAGCAATGTTATGGTAGGAGTAAGACCTCTTCTTCAGCAAGTTGAGCGTTCCTAAAAACAAGAGGACGTTTTAAAAATGCAATCAACTCTTGTGAGATCTTTTTCTGCAAGTACGAAGCACTTGTGAATCTTCATAGTTCGTATTTAGAATGAAAAAAGTCATAAAATAAAGTTTCTAATTAAGAATCATTAGTGTTTCCAGCTTCCACATTTCTCATTTCAAACAAGCTACAGAAATCCAAAAACTCAGATTTTTTACATTTAGCAACTTTTCTATTTAATCTTCGCCTTTCTTTTCTACAAAGAGAAATTTGATTCACATGTAAACAAGCTATCAAAAACAAGGTATTACGTATTACACAGTGATTCTGAACCAAAGAGATTTGCTTCACATATGAATAACATCAGGAATAAAATTTCAACCCAAAACATCATGCCTGAAAATCGAACTATCACCGCAAATAGGAAGCAAAATTACCTTCTCTTGAAGACCCAACAAAAACCCAGAGAAATCTAGTAGATTTCTCTTCAGATCTTTGTCCTGAAGAGAAATAATTTCATTGATCAGTAAAAACTTGAGCAAAATTAACCGACAGCTTTACAAGAAACGCATCATATGAGAAACTCTACCTTGGCCTTCATCCCATGAAATAAATCTCACAAGAGTTGATTACATTTTTAAAAAGTCTTGAAGATCAGCATCATTCTTTCTCTTTTCCAAATTTTAAGAAACTAAAGCATTCGACATTATGAACAAACATCAGGGCATAAAAAATCAAATCATTTTGCCAATATTCAAACTACTAATAATCATACACTCGGCAAAAAGATTAAAAGAGAGTAACATGAAAAGTTTAAAGAATAGCATCAGTCTTTCTCTTTTTTCCAAATTTCAAGACGCTAAAGAATTCGGCATTATGAAAAAACATCAGGCCACAAAAAATCTAATCATTTTGCTAATGTTGAAACTACCAAGAATTCAACATTATGAACAAACATCAGGGCATAAAAGACTCTAAAGACTCTAAAGAATTCAACATTATGAACAAACATCAGGGCATAAAAATCATATCATTTTGCTAATATTCAAACTACCAAGAATCATACACTCCATGAAAATATTAAAAGAGAGTAACATGACAAGATCAAGATCAGCATCGGTCTTGATCTTGATCATAAACGATTCTAAAAGAAAAAATAAACATCAAGAACCCTAATATTCAAACCACCATGAATCATACATCCGGGAATTAAAAGATAAAAAGAATTAATCCACAAAGAAAGATCAATGTACCCTTCTTGATGTCCCCCAGCTTAACTCCATTACCACAAAACCATAAGAAAGAATCGAATTTCAATAGAGAACCATCTAACTAACATGAAAACCATAAACGATTCCAAAACAAAAGAAAACATCAAGAACCCTAATTTACCTCCGGGATGCGCAGGGGCCTCTTCTATTTCGCTTTGGCCTGCACTTGCTGCGATATCGCCGGAGCTCCGATCATTCATTCGCCGGAGAAGAGAGAGAAAGGGTTTTGGGGAATAGATCAATTCAAAAGAGCGCGAATGAGATAGCTAAGCAATTGGTTTAAATAGAGAGCGGGGTTCACTGTTCATATCTCGAGGAGGCCCATCAAATGATCTGAACCGTCAAACTTTTTATTCATTATTTTAATTTTTGGATTTTTTTTAAATAGCCCCTCAAAAAATAATATTTGTAAATATATTCTTGTAAATCATTTTTAGTTATTTATTTATTATTTTTTGAAAATATTTTGCAAGGATATAAACTTTATATGGTTTTTTTATATATAAAATTTTATTAGCAATTCCCATTCTAATAAGGTGTACAAGTTTTTTTTCCTCTCTAGAAAAAAAAATTTAAAACTAAATTCTAGATAAATAAAAATAAAAATTCCGGTAATTACAAAAAAAATATGTAATTCTCTAAAATTGGGTAATCACCCACTTAACATATATATTAAAAATATTTGCTAAAAACTTATTTACATATACTATAAACCAAGTTAAAATAGAGTAAAATAAAATTAAACAAAACATCATTAAATTTTTGGATATTTTTTGTTTGAATAGCCCCCTCAAAAATTGGTAATTTCGAGTGTATTCCTCTAAAAATAATATTTTGTCAATATAGTCTTATAAATCAATTTTACTTATTTATCCCTTTACGTATTTTATTTATTTATTTATTAAATGTTTTATAAGGATATAAAGTAAATATTATTTTCATAATGTTTAATAAGGTGTACTAACTATTTTCTCTTTGAAAAAGGATGATTTTTCATTTAATCTAGTAGTAATTAAAAAAATCAATAATTACAACCCATGTATAATTCTCCAAAATTTTGTTATCAATTTTGTGCGCTTGTGGAATAGTTCTTCGAACATTGTGGTCATATAAATATGTTTTCAAAATATTGCAGACTATAAAAAGATCCACTATTTGTCCTTCATCAATTATTTTTTAGTTGTAGATAATTGCATATGAATTTTCGAAATAAACTTTGACTCTTTTGGTCAAGTATTATTGCGGATTATTGGATTGTTGACACGTGTGTTAAAGAAAAATAAATTATGATTACTAATAAAATTAATGGAAAAATACATATAGTTTGTTATTTTTCCCCTTATGATGGTTAGCACTAATAAGAAAGTCCTTATATCACCTCTAAAAATAGTAGGCAAGTATAGAAGGAGGTGAATGCATGTTGAAATGCAGAATATCAGGAGTGGTATAGATGATTAACATTAAGCTTTTGCAAAATAACAACAATTACGATTAAAAAACATTAACAAAAGAACGACCAACAAATATTAACACCTAAAAATAATGGAATTCGGATATTTACATGAATACAGTTGATTTTACTATGTACAAACATTAGCAACAACAAACCAGATGTGAGACATTGCATACTATTACTATCAAGAATGATGGGCAACCAGTCTAAGAAACCCACTAATTTCTACAAAATTGAGTCAAGGTTAGTAAAAGAAAGCCTTTTGATGTTGGTAATAAAGTATAAAATCAAATTTAAAAAAAAAGAGCCAGGGTCCAGAGTGGAAAACCTCTCACTTTCTATATGGGTAAATACGAGTAAATAATGACGTGATTAATCTAGCCTAGTATTATTAGATAACTTCTCCTTGCATATTCTGTCAAACAATAATGAAACTAATATATGAACTCAACAAACTCAATTCTATTAAAGAAATAAGGTTCTTGTCCTAATGAGAATAATAACATAGACTAATCATAAAATTTTTACCATACTAACACTCAAATTATTACTATAGTGAGCTTAAGAATGTCAAAGTGGCCCCAAAAAATAAAGAAATAATAAAATAATAAAATAAAGAGGACTCAGTGTAGCCATGAAAGCTTTAAATGTAAGAACTCACACATTAAACTTTTGTCCTATTAATATCATCAAATTCCATTTCTATAAGTTTCTTCATCAAAATTTTGTTATCACATCACCACATTAGGTTCTTGCTGTAATATCATTAAATTCTACCTCTACAAGTTTCTTCATTAATTATAGCCATCACATCACTACAACGTCTTGACAACTAAATTGGCTAGCACCCTTCCTAAACCAAAATGGATGATAAAAGTACCAAAACATTCAACCAAAGGAAAATGACAGCAATTAAGATTTGTTTCTTGGATTTTTTTTTTGTTACTTTGTTAAGAGTTTTTTATGATCTCTGTTGGGGATTGGTAGAGATAGAGAAGTTGGATGGCCTATCAGTAAGATCACGAAAGAATTGGTTTTGAATCGTTGATGGTGGGTTTTGATGTTCATATCTCGAGGAGCCTCATCGAATGATCTAAATCGTTGATGGTTTTTCTTATATAACTTCTCCTGAAATTGTAATTCTATCTCAAACATTTTCTTCATTTTTTTAATTTTTTAATATTTGGATTTTTTTTTTGTTTGAATAGCCTTAAAAAATGGGTAATTTTGACAATATTATTCTAAAAATAATACTTTGTCAATATATTCTTATAAATGATTTTTACTCACTTATCTATATAGTAATTTATTAATTTATTTTTGTAAATATTTTGTAAGGATATAAAGTAATTATTATTTTGATAATTTTTTTTCTTATAAATCAATTCACCATTTTAATAAGGTGTACAAGTTCTCTCTTGAAAAAGAGATTAAAGCTTGGTTCTAGATAAATAAAAATAAAATTTTCAATAAGTATAACAAATGTACAATTCTCTAAAAATGTGCTAACCATCCACTTAAGAGATATTATAAGTATTTGCTAAAAGACTTATTTACATATATTATAAACCAAGTTGAGATAGAGTAAGATAAAATTAAATATAACATTACGATGTATTTCTGGAAAGAATAAAAGGAAAAATATTCAATTTTTTTTTGGGGTGACAAAGGGTATATATACAAAAACAATACAAACTTTTGCAAATATTTTTAACAATAATAGTTTTCTGTGACCTTTTTAAAATAAAAAAAATACAATACAAGTTATATATGTGCATAAATTTATTTATTATTTTTTTTGAAAATATTTTCTAAGGATATAAAGTAAATATTATTTTTATAATGTTTAATAAGGTGTACAAGCTCTTTTCTCTTTGAAAAAGGATGATGTTGCATTTAACCTAGTAGTAATTAAAAATATCAATAACTACAACCAACGTATAATCTCCAAAATTTTGTTATCAATTTTGTTCAGTTGTGGAAAAGTTTTTAGAACATTGTGGATCATATAAATAAGTTTTTAAAACATTGCAGGTCATAAAAAGATCCACTCTTTGTCCCTCGTCAATCATTTTTCAGTTGTAGGCAATTGCATATGAATTTCCAAAATGAATTTTGACTCTCTTAGTCAAGTGTTATTAAGGATCATTGGATTATTGACATGTGCATTAGAGAAAAATAAAGTAAGTATAGTAACTAATAAAATTCATGGAAAAATACATATAGTTTGTTATTTTCCCCCTAATGATGGTTAGCGCCAATAAGCAAGTCCTTATTTCAACTCTAAAGATAGTAGTCAAAGTATAGAAGTAGGTGAATGCATGTTGAAATTCAAAATATCATAAGAGAAATATATTATTAATATTATGCTTGGGAAAAATAACAACAATTATGATTTAAAAAAAAATTAACAAAATATCAAAAAACAAACAAATATAAACACCTAAATACAATATTAATACTAAAGAAATTCAGGCACTTCAACTTACATGAATGCAACATTAATTATAGAGCACTTATTATTTGATAACAACAAAGAACAAAAAACAAATATTAAAACAAACATGAAGAAAGACAAAGTGTAATTTAAAAGCAGACTCCCTAAAACAGTTATGGGTCAAAAGTATAGAATAAATTAGGCATGTGCATAGACATGAAACTGTTGCAGTCACAATAAATGAAAGCCAATCAAATAAAGTTACATTGTTGTAATGAGAGAGAATGGAATTTGGATATTTATATAAATATAGTTGATTTTGGTAATTTGATTTGGAGTGCTGGAATTGGGAGACGTCTAGGTAACTACCCGCATATAAATTATACTATATGTATAAACTCAAAAAGTTTTGATTTTTCCGTACCCCCGAAAGTGCCAAAAAGAAAAGAAAAAGAAATTATTATTAGTATATAATATTTTGAAAGTTTTGATATTTAATATGATTCTATTTATAATTTTTATTTTTATTTATTAAATTATGTATTATTGAAATTCACTTTGATATATTTGTTATCTTAAAACATAGAAATATTTTTATTGAAATTGGGATCAATTGAACCTTGGTATTTCAACTTTGTCGAATGTTTGGATGAGAAATATTTTGACACAGTACACATACTTGCAATAACCATGCCATTAGGGGTAAACACTGACCATGTCAACATATATTTTAATCTAGAAACTATAGTTTTTCACCGATTTCTGTCGGTGAAGAATAATATCCTTTGATAATTCT
The DNA here is from genome assembly GCA_020875875.1 of Dioscorea alata. Lineage (NCBI taxonomy): Eukaryota > Viridiplantae > Streptophyta > Magnoliopsida > Dioscoreales > Dioscoreaceae > Dioscorea > Dioscorea alata. The sequence continues at coordinate 950,996 of CM037020.1, forward strand.
GGTTCGGGTCACCGAGGGTACGTAAATAAATGATATTGTTCTGACCAATGTTGTTAAAACCGGACCGGACCGGCCAGTTGAACCGGTTGAACCAGGAACCGGTCGGTAAACCGGTCCGATTAGTCTCATAAAACATAAAAATCTGACTGGCCGGTTAATTTATTTTTTTTTTTAAATTTTAAAATTAAATTTGTTCCAAAAAATAAAAAAAAAAGATTATATACTTGTATTTTATTTTATTCCTCATTTTCTATTGTTGTTTTTGCTGTTTTTGTTGTTGTATACTTATATTTTATTTAATTATTTATTTTTGAATATTTGTTGTATGATTATCCTTGTATAATTGTATTTTGAAAAATTCAATTTATATAGAGTTAAGACTTTGTGACCTTATAAAGACACTATAAATTTGCAATATCTAATTTTGTATTTTTTTTTTAATTTTTTCTTATTTTTTAAATTATTTTTTACTTATTTTTAAATTTTTAAAAATTTATTTATTTGAAAATATTAAACTCGGTACAACTGGCCGCTCCAACCGGTTGGACCGTGAACCGGTTGTCCAACCGGTTCAACAACCGGTCCGGTTTTTAAAACATTGGTTCTGACTATTTTGTATATATATATATATATATATATATATATATATATTAAAATGTCTCAAACAAAAATATTTCATAGGTATCTATTGTACTAGTTAATAAGTCACATTATATTGGTTAAAAATTTTAATCTAAAATGTAAATTTAATATAAATGTCACATTAATGTCATATTATATATCTCTACATTATATCCTGATTAATAATTTGCTTATTAGTCTATTATCCGATCATTGTCTTTTTGTATCGTACGTCAATATAAAATATTTGTTTAGTAGCTGAAAATTCTTCTAATTAATTTTATGATAAAAAATCATACTTTGAAATAACCTACTGTTTTTGTCTTCTTATTGTACATTTGTTTAGTTGTTATTGTAATCTTCATTCTTTTAATCTAAGATAATTACATTATTTTATGATTTATATAGATAATTCCTACTAATTTGAATCATCTTTCTGATAATTATAATATATGTTAAATATCTAATTTCCACATTTTATTTTTTTTTAAACAAACTGAAATTGAGTAGCAACTCAAGTGCAAAAGATGGTATCCTCCTTGTTTTAGTCTTAGTCTTAAGTCAAGATGTACAGTTGTACCTCACTTGAGGAGAGAGACATCTTATTGCACTTTACTAAATCTTAGTTGAGAGTGATAACTAGCAGACAATGTTAGAGGGGTAATGTCTTAATGGCACCCTGTGGGCCCAAGTCTAGGTGCAAGAGGCACCTTATGTGAAACAAGTGACATCTTTTGCGGCCTAGATAAAGGTAGAAATCCTATATCAGATGGGTGCACCATAATAGCATACTAGTTTTTTTTTTTTTTTTTTTTTGGAAATAAATATGGATAAATCACAGGTTTATTAAAAGATAGCATAAAGAAACAAAAGATAAGTTCTTCACCAGAGGTGAGTAGCAGAACAAAGTACAATAAGATGAAATAAAGTGATAAAAAATAACTGAGCTGGCGAAAAACACCGCCTGGTACTAGCATTTCATAGGGTAGAAACTCACTGCATTTTTGTTTTTCTCACTGTAGTCTGTCCTCTGGTTTTTCCAAATGCTGAGGACGAGAATGTGGAAACAAGATCAAGGATCATACCGCATGCTGTAATGCTATGGACAGTTACATTGTTCACTTGCAGAAGCAAAGTTTTATAACCAATTTACAAGCATTGGATTGTGCTTCATTGCTCGGTCTTCAGTTGCAAAAGATGAATATAAGCAGGAACATTTACAATTATTGTCATGTAACTCTCAAAGACTTTTCTCTTCAAGGTTAGTTGTATCATTGCTTTTTTTTTTCTTTTGTTTTTTTGAATAAAAGTGGATAAACCATGGATTTATTGAAGAAATTCAGAAAGGTACAGAAAAATATTGTATCGTTGTTTTAATTCACGCAACTGCAGAAATTGCTTGTTTTTTAATTAATATGTTCAAACTTAATTGCCCTTTAAAATTACTGTTGAATGGCACGCTAATTTGAGTATATGGTTTCTCTGTTCAACATGTGATGCGGCACTCAAATGGCAAAGCAGTTGGATCATGTTAATATAGGGACCCACCACCCTAACTTCTCCATAATTGCAGTTAGAGGGAAGGGTTGGTGGTGGATATATAAAAAAGAAAAGCATTTTTTCCACATTGTCTTATTGGAAACATCTTCTATTGCGTCATAATCTTGATGTCATGCACATAGAAAAAAAATGTATGTGATAACATCTTTGGCACATTGATTTGACAAGATGGGAAATCAAAGGACACTTATAAGTCTAGACTTGATCTTGTTGAAATGGGTATCAGGAGTGTTCTTCATCCCAAAACTCGTCCTGGCACTAATATTCAATATTTACCACAAGCTTCCTATCAGATGAGTTTGGAAGAAAAAAATACTTTTTTGAAGATTCTCAAGGAAATGAGAACTCCAGATGAATATTCTTCTAATATCTCACGTTGTGTGCAACTTAAACAACGGAAGCTTATAGGACTGAAAAGTTATGATTGCCATTTATTAATGCAAGAATTTCTTCCGATAGCAATACGATCTTCATTACCTGAAAAGGTGTGCTCAGTTCTAATTGACTTGTCCAATTTTTTTAAAGACCTTTGCTCTAAGGTTCTTCAAGAAAGTGACTTTGATTTGCTTAAGTATCGAGCTGCTTCAACTTTATGCGAAATGGAGAAAATTTTTCCTCCGTCTTTCTTTGCCATAATGGTACATTTGGTTATTCATTTAGCAAATGAAGCAAGACTTGCTGGTCCAGTCATATATTGGTGGATGTATCCTATTGAGACGTATATGTTGTATTCTAAATATTTATTTTAAATATCTAAATTTCAATTTTATATTTAATACATATATTTATATTTGAATTTATATTTGAATAGGTTTCTTCTTACGCTTAAGGCGTATGTGCGTAATAGAGCTAGTCCAGAGGGTTCAATTGCAGAAGGCTATTTTGCTAATGAATGTTTAACTTTTGCTTCACGGTATTTAGTGGGGATTGAAACTAGCTTCAATCAATCAACTAGAAATGAAGAAGATCGAAATGTTGCCATTGATGAAGATGTATCCATTTTTGCAAATGTTGGAAGACCATTGGGAAGGAAAAAAAATAAAGGCCTTAGTAGTAACAAGCGTAAGAGGGTCTCACGTATTACACTTGACAACCAAACTTTGGTGCAAGCACATCGTTATATGTTGTTCAATTCTAATGTAGTTGCTCCATTTTTACAGTAAGATTAATTCATCATATAAATTTTTATGCGTGCTAAATTATATTAGTTGAAATTATTTTATTTAGTATATTTAATTTTGTATTTAGGAAGCATGAGCAATTTATTAAGAGGCATAATCGTTCCCCACGCCTTTCTCCTTATGAGATACAAAAGTTGCAAAGTGAAACATTTCATGATTGGTTTCATGATCATGTAAGTGTAACTTCACATTTAGATTACTTATAATATTTTTAAGTTAAAGCATTATTTTAATTAATTACATATGATATTACATAGGTTGCACAATTGGAGCAACAAGGAAATGCAAACATCACCGATGAACTTAGACTACTTGCTCGTGGTATAATGGATACGGCAAGGAGATACACTAGATACATTGCTAATGGTTATAGATTTCACACCAAAGCTCGTGAAAGATGGTTGAGAACTCAAAATAGTGGGGTTGTTGTAACAGCTAAGATGATGAGTTATGAAAGTTCAGGGGATGCATGACCTATTGAAGGAGAAATGAACTATTATGGGGCTTTAACTGACATCATTCAACTAAACTACAGTGGTAGATTCAAGGTTGTTTTATTTAAATGTGATTGGATAGATCCAAATAGAGGTTTGAAGAAAGATAAGTTTGGTTTTACTATTGTGAAATTTTCACATCTTGCTCATAGTGGAACTAGTTTGATTGATGATCCTTTTGTTTTTGCATCACAAGCTAAGAAGGTCTTTTATGTTCAAGATGAAAAGAATAAAGATTGGCTTATTGTCAAGCATGCAAAACTTAGGGACATATATGATATGGGTGGTAGATCATCCTTTGATAAGGATCAAGGGAGTGTTGAAGTACAAGTTGATGACTCACATGACACTACAAAATGGGTTCGAAATGCAGTTGATGGAGTGGAGGTCACACAAGAGATGGAAACGGCGCATGAAGAAGAACAAGCTCTTTATGAACATAATGAGGACCTTTTTTATATCTATTTTATGATTTAATTTCGTGTTATAGATGTTGATTGTAGAACCAAAGTTTGTTCATTTTATTTTGTTGATGTGACTATATGGGCATGAAGTTTAATTTGTGTGTTTGAATTTTATTATATTTTGATTATATTAGTTAATTCATGTACTTTAAGAGCATATAAAGGTAAATTATTTATTTTCCTTTAACTAAGATTTATATGAGGCATTTTTTATGAAGAAATGAATTATCATGTTAATTTTTTTGTTTCAGATAAATGGGAAAGCTTAAACGGTTGAATATCACTAAGGCAAATCGCACTTCGACTTCTCAACAAGAATCCGAATCAGGCTCATTATCTGAACAACAATCTGTGATTTTAGGATCTGAGCTTTCACTAACCTCGACAACAATCTGAACAACCATCAACTTCTTGTATAAATTTTAACGCATTAGTTAATGTATTTTCATTTACTTATATTTAACTATGACTTAAATTTTTTTGTGTTATTCTTTTATGTAGGTAATGCTAAGTCAAAAAAAGTTCGAGGTCCTACACGTATGGCTGATATTTGGGATTTGAATAATGAAGAACGAGTTGTTGTCAAGTTAAACGATCACCATATACCAGTTGGAGAAGAAGCTACTAAATTAACTCGATTTATCGGTAGTATGATGCGAATGCCTAACTTTGCACCTATTACTTACACAACTTGGCATGAGTTCCTAGATTCTACAAAGGAAGAAATATGGAAAGTAATTGAGGTATTAAATCTTATTATGTTCAAGCTATTTTTTTTTAATTTACTTAAGTATATTAACATTTAACTAATACTATTTTTCTTAAAATCTTAGACCAAATTCACATTTGAGTTGTTTCATTCACATGAGAATGATGAGTCTTTAAATGAAAATACAACTCAAATGGTTAAGAGTTGGATAGTGTCTGATATGAATACTAAGTGGAGGCAATGGAAGAATTTTTTGAAGTCAAAATATTTTGATGAACACAAGACAGTAGAGGAAATGGTTGCAAAGATTGATGATCCTCGAGTAGACAAACAACAATTTTTGGTAATTGCTACTTATTGGTTGACTGACAAAGCGAAGGTATATCTATATATTTCACATTATATACCATTTATATTGTTTTGATAATCAAAACATAATGATATCTTATGCTATATTCTATATATTAAAAAATTGTATAGGAACAAAGTGAGACAAATAGAACAAATCGTTCAAAATCTGATGAACCCCATTGTGCAGAACAAGATCATTCCCTACTATTATTCAAACTGTGGTACAGATTTACAATTTTTTTTTATTGAATTTTGACAAATGTTATGGATTTTGGGAAATTGAGTTTGTTATATCTACTTAAATAAAGTAATTTTGTAGACTGAAGAATCTAATGGAATTCCACCATCACGTGTTGAAATGTATATACGGACTCGTACTCGTAAAGATGGAAGTGTTGTGAATGAAAAAGCAGCTTCGGTTGTGGTATTTATTTAACTTCATGCTATTTTTTTTATTAATGGTTGTTTTTTCTAATAACTTGACACTTACACTAAATTCAATGGTTTGTAGAATTATGAATGGTAAGGAAATAGAGGTTCAAGTATTTTTTGACTTTATGCTTTTGATTTATATTATAGGAACTTATGAAGAAAGGATTAAGTGAAAGTAATTCACAAGATCCTAAAAGGTGTTCATGGGAAAATGATGTGTATTCACAAGTTAAAGGGCCAGAGAAAAGAGGGCGTATTCGTTGTATGGGAACCATTTCTACTTCATCAAGAAAGTCTGGTCCTTCATGTTCTCAAATCATATATCATAATGAAGTACAAGGTTTGAAGGCTGAGGTTCAAGGATTAAAGGAAGCTTTAACTACTGTGATCTCATTATTTCAAAAACAATTTCCTAATGAGAACGTGGAGGTTCTAAACAGTGTTACTCGCATAGTCAATGGAGAGGTATGTGTGTGTATCTTAGAGTACCCAATTTATTGTTAATCTATAGTCTCACAATGATCTATATTGAAAACAAAAATGAGAAAAGGGGGGGGGGGGGGGGGGGGGGGGGGGGGTGGGGGGGGGAGGTTTAAATACATTTATTTTTCCTTATTGGCACATATAAGTTTTTTTCAACTTTTGTTTTGATTGTTGTATATTTTATTGTTGGTAATTTTTTAATGGTCTTTGATATTTATCATTGTTTTTTAATACATTTATTTTCCCTTATTGCCACATATAAGTTTTGTTCATTTTTTGTTTTGATGGTGGCATATGCAATTATTTTATTTTGGTTAGTTGTAGGATTTTGATTGTATTGTTGGTAATTTTTTAATGGTCTTTGATATTTATCATTGTTTTTAATCTTTACAAGTCTATTACTAGCTTTCAAGTCCTTTTAGCTATTGTTGTGTAAATAATTTTAACTTCTATTTTACATAATTTGTAGGTACCTGATGCTTCTAGTGCTCAACAAACTCCTCGTGGGAATAATCATTCTCATGAATCAAGTCATCAAGCAAATCCAAATGCATCGAGTAAGCTCTTATTGTTTCCAAATGAAAAGAAGGCATGACATGTTGTATATTATTTTACTTATAGTTTTGTTTAATATTATTCAGCTTATTATTTCAAGTTTTTATGTTAGTGTTTTATTGTTGCATACATCTTATTAATTGTAATTTTTTTAAAATGGTTCTTGTAGGTGATGCCGTTTAGAAGTTGATATCGGTTCTACTTGGGAAAATTCTTGTCGTTTTATTTGGTGTTAGGCATTAAATAAAAGTAGTTTATTTTTGTGTTAGATTTGAAATTGAGGCAAGAACTCTTGGTTGCCAAGTAGTTTATTTTTGGACATGTACCTTATAAATATATGTTTGTGGTGATGTAATAGTTTTTCTTTTTTATTTTTAGTGAAATGTTTTTGTGTTTTTTAATGGCATTGATTGTTTTAATTTATTGTAAATTAATTTAATTGTGTATGAGTTATTAAACTATTCATCATATATTTACAAGAATAATAATAATAGTTTTATTAGCAGATTAATTATTAATATAAAAAATTTTACCGACGGTATAATCGTTGCTAAAGCTAAACATGTATTTTTTAAATATAGATCTATAGCAACAATAGTTACAGTTATATTCCGTTGGTAAATCCCATGAACCTTTTCCAATAGAAGCTATAACCGTTGGTAAATCCCATGAACCTTTTCCAATAGAAGTTATAACCGTTGGTAAAGATGTATGTGCACAAGACTTCTACTAATGGTTAAAAAATTGTTGGAATAAATGTTTTTATTGTTGGTATAGAGTAAGCAATCTGACGGTGCTATCTCAACAGTATAACTAATAGTTACAATCATATTCCGTCGGTAAAAGTAATAAATCTATTCCAACAAACGGTATATCCGTTGGTATAGGTCTATACCTACAAGGCTTTTACCGACGGTAAAATAAATGTTGGAATAGGTATTTTTACTGTCGATATAGGGTTTTGGGACCTTTACCAACGGATTTTTGACTTTTACCAACGCATTTTACACCGTCACTATATGGCAATTTATTTGTAGATATATATTCCATGCCAAAGTACCATATTAGTCTAAGGAATTATCATAGGCCTAGAAAATGACAAATTTTGTTGCACATAAAAATATCCTATTTAGTCTAAAAAAATTATTGAAAACTTGTAAAGGTGCGGTGCATGTAGTTTAAACTTATGAAATTAGAATTAACCAACTCACAATGCCTTGGAGAGGGTAAAATTGCAGCTCCCTCCCATGCAACCCCATATAATAGATAACAAACGTGAATGAAAGTTGTGCATTGAACTTTTTCAAATAATTCTATAAACAACTTTGTTTAATGATGAATTAACCTTATTTTTATTTATTTATTTATTGGATAATTTGGACAAGTCATGAACTCTTAACCATTATGTTAACAAAAAGTCAAATTCTCAATCTTCGAAATAAACTGCCGTTTTTCTTTTTTCTTTTTTTCTTTTTTGTTTTGAAAGCGTATCAACAATGTAAATGGAAAAGTATCAGACATAAGAATTAAAATTAAAGGAAAAAGACGGCAAAGGACGGGGAATATAATTAACATTTTGAAAGTAGGACCAAAGTGGGCAATATTGCAAGGTAGAGAGATTAAAAAAAATAATAATAAAAAAGCTACACTAAAGCTTGCAACCAAACGTAACTGTGCATGTAATTTTTCAAATGAAGTAATCTACCACTCCTATTAAAAAATATCCTCTAAGGACACAAGCTTACAATAACATGAACATATGTTTTATAAAACATGCAAATGAATCATATAAATTATTATTAAATTCATGCTATTAATCTGTACACATAATACTGATTCATTTGCATGTTTTATAAAAAAGTACAGTAACTTTACAAATAGGCTAATTAAAAAAAAACTTAATGTTATGAATTTTGTATGGTATTTTTTCTATATATTCAATGAATTATTAATTTATATTTTTATTTAGAATTTAAAATAAATTTAAAAATATATTATCTTATGTAATTAATCAAGTTATTAAATTATCGAATATTCATTTATCAAGGTTTTAATGTATATATATAAGCACTAAAGAATTCTTTTCATTCTGATATTGGTCTTGGATTTCTTAGATCTCAATTAATATAGGTCAAGTGTAGTTAAAGAAACAAAAATAAATAATTTTTTAGACTTTAAGCATGTTTAGAATGAATTAAAATTATCAAATCAAACCAAAATGATTTACATGATTTATATTATAATAATTATGAAAAAAAGTTTTGTTAATATGAAATTCCATTTTCTATTATAATAATTATGAAAAAAAATTAATGTATCATGGTATACATTGTTAATTTATTTCAATTTCATGAACCTTGGATGAAAATCTATATTCGTGGCGGTTTTTAATAAAACGGCCCCGAAATACTGCATTTAGTGGCAGTTTACATCAAACCGCCGCTAAATGAATGTAATTTGCGGCAATGTACGTAATTAGTGGCGGTTCTATAAACTGCCATAATAACCGCCGAAAATGCTGCATTTAGTGGCGGCTTTACATAAACCGCCGAGAAATGTTCGCCACAAAATGCATGTTTTCTTGTAGTTATATATAGTAATGTCAACTATTCTTCTTAAGTTTCCTCAAGAAGTATCCATTATTCATGGCAAGACCAATTCTTTTCTTGATTTTCCCATGTAGTATTCTCTATTCATGTTAATATCAATTATTTGCTTAATTTCCTCACGTAGCATCCGCTATGTATAGTAATATTAATTGTACTTCTTGATTTCCTCATTTGGTATCTGCTACTCATGATAATATCACTTATTTTTCTTAATTTTTTTTTTTACAGAATTTGCTATTTATATTAATATAAAAAATTATTCTTGATTTCCTGATGTGGTATCCACTAATAATCTTTCAATTGAAGGCTTGATTTCAATGTTTATGATCTTCTTAACTCTCAAGCACCAAAACTCTATTTTCGTAAGTGATTTAATGAAGTGATATCATACCTATGTATGCTTTGTCCTAGCACAGTTAACAACATTCTTTGGTAAATGAATAATATTTTGATTGTCATAACATAATTAGCTCTTCTCAAGCTTGTGACTCAATTCTCCTAAAAGGAACCATAACATATTATCTCTTTGCCAGCTTCTGTGACCTCAAAAGTACTCTGTCTTAATAGATAAAAATGCAATTCTCTTTTTTAATTAGCTTCAAGGCCCAACTAATTGCTAAACCTTCTATTGTATACATCTATCTAAATTGGCATCACTATAACCTGTAAACCTAAATTTGACATCCTAAAACATATATGTGAACTAATACAACCTCTCTAAGTACCCAAGAGTCCACTTATCAACTTAGGGTCCATTTGATACGTAGGATTTCAAGGAACAGTATAGGACAACTTCTATTGTTACATATTTGATTTACAAATAGGGTGGGAGGATATCAAGGGACAGCATACGACAACTTTTATTGTTATATATTTGACTTACAAATAGGGTGGGCATACAGCACAAACCACCGAATCAATACAGCACAACTTCTTAATTTTTTTTACTAACAAAACCATGGTACAAAAATTTTAGAGAAGTACTTGACAACTTAATGACAAAATTGTTCGATTTAAAATTAAAAATTAAACTACTCTTTACAAAAGTGATAATATAATTTATTTATTTAATTTTATTTATTTATATATTTATTTATCTATTTATTTGTTTTTTAAGATTAAGATTGTAATGAAAGTTTGTTTGTTGTGGATTTAATGCTTTTAAAATTATGTTGATTTTTTAACTTGTTATTATGTTGTTGGGAGTGGTAGAATTTGATAAATTTTTTATAAAATATTATTTTATTTTTTTTATTATAAACCAAATATAGAATAGTAAAAAAAAAGTATTATTAAGACATTCAAATGATTTTTAATGTACATATTTTGTACGATATATTAAGGATAATTTATTTTTGATAGCGGGAATTAAAAATCTTGTGTATTATTTTAGGGAGCATCTCCAACATCATTAAATTATTGATGACTTATTTATTAAAATTAATTAAAATAAATATTTTAAAATTTGAATTTACAACATTATTTATCAATTAATTGTTAAAAAAGTTAATAATTAAAGATTTTGCATGCTGAATTCGGTCAGATAGGAGTCTTTAATTTCTCACTACTCGAAGAATATGGATTTTGTTCAATTCTATGTGCAAACAATATCAAATGGTCTAAATACATCTCTTCTTTGTAAAACCCAATTTAGATCATTCATTATTGATATGAAAAGATTTAAGTTCACTGTAATTTGGAGAAGAGTTGAGTGAAAGAAAGGAAGCAGAGAAAAAGAAGAAAGGCTTTTGTAAAAGATTCAAATGTTTGTTGACCGTTAGTGTTGTTTAGAAAGGGGTTGCTGATGTGTCTTCATCTCATTGGCAAGAATGGGTTTAATTGGATCAAAGTAGGTTGAGTCAGCTAAGTTGTTAATCATGACTATAGATTTGTAATAACTAGCTTGTAATCTGGGCCGTCCGTTGGATGAAATAAAACCCACGGCTAGGTGGATGGAGGGGGTTAGGAAAGTTAATGAATTATGGTCTTCTTTTCTTGTTCTTGCTCTCTTCTTGCTTCCTTGTTCTTTTCTTCCCATCTAAATCTTCTTATTCTTTGTTTCTTTGATTGTGAATCATCTTGTTCTCAATCTGCAACTTATCAATTATACACACACACACACAATTTGAGAGGACATGTAACCACAGCCTTTCCCCTTCACTCCTATCCTAATTCTTCAATGAGTTAATATATATCTTCTAAATGATTAAAGTTAATAGTTCTCATCTCATGGGATTAAATTTATAAGTTATGGTTCATTTCAAAATATTATGTAACATGTTTCATGATGATAGGATTATAAATATTTATAAAATCATAATAATCCATATGAAGCATGTCTATAAATTCATATATCTTTTTATATATTTAACAAAAATTATTTATAATCTTTACAGATTTAAAGTTGTTTATAATTTTTTTAAAATAATTATGATAAAATATAATTTAAAAAAAATATAAATTTAAAAAACGAATTGAATTTGTTACTAAATTTAAAAACTTCCATTTCTAAAATTAAAAATAATTATTTTCATTTCTAATTACATTACTTTGAAACCAGTAATTTTATATAATTTTAACATGTTTATGAAATAATATTTTATATATTAGACTTGTAATTATGCATAAAGCTACTTTTCATTGTTTCCTAAACTATTATATTAAATATTTATAAATTTAAAAACAAAATTTGTAAATTCTTAAAATAACTTTAAATTTAAAATAAATTTCCTAAAAATAGAACACAATTCAATTTCTAATTATTAAATATGAAAATTAATAGTTAAAATAGAACTAGTTTAATTTTGAATATTTGTAAAATATTATAGAATGATAATATTTAATATTAATTTATTGATAGTATTATAAACATTATCATTACAATAGATATCTATCTATATGCATAACTAATCAATATCGAGCTATATATCTATATTTACAATAATCTTCCTCTCATATCTAAAGTTGGATCACCAAGAATCAAAACCCATTAATATGTTTTTTTTTTTTTTTTTTGGAAATAATGTGGATAAACCACAGCTTTTATTGAAAAGAAAAAATAGAAACAGAAGTACGATCCTCTCACCAGAATATATTTCGTATTCTCAATAAGCTTAAGCTTGTGGAACATCAAGCAAGGGATACGAAAAGGCATTTCTCTTAATCATCTCGTGCAGTACAACTGTTGGAATGGCAATCAGATTACTTCAGTCTTTGGCCCCAACATTAACTTGTCTTAGCTATATTTGGCTTCTATCGACCAAGACTCTCACTCCCACTGGAGCTAGAACCCCACCCCCCCTCCCCCACCAAGTGCCAAAAAATTTCTCCAACTGTGTATAAACATTTGAATCAAAACTCTGTCAGCACTGACTGCTGGTCTGGTTGGAAATTACTGTGGCAACTCCGGATAGCTCCCCGTGTGAAGCATTTCCTGTGGACCCTCTTTCTCGGCAAACTATCCACTTCAAAATACATCTATCAGCTGGGATTAGGCCCAAATAATCCTTGTATCCTCTGTAAACTTGCCCCAGAAACCATAGAGCATCTCTTCTGTCAATGTGCTACTGCTTAGGGAGTATGGACTCTTCTCAGCAGCAAGTTTAACAAGCACATCACTTTCCCTAAAGGTTTTCTTTCGGTTCACTGGCTCTCTGCTGGCCAATACACTTTACATATCACCTCCTTCATCGCTGCTTCAGCTTGGCATCTGTGGAAAGCACGTTGCGACATTATTTTTCGGAACACCAACCTGAATCTTCCTGGTATTGTGTCTAGGGTCTTTGCCCTGGTTAGGGAACACTCCACTGCTCATAGGATTATGCCCGGCCGGAGTCTCATCTTACACAACTTCTCTAGCATGGATGGGGACTTCTTATTTATGATGGAATTAAAACAAAAGTGCTTCTCTTTATTAAGAAATTCGTTAAGAATTACATTGAGTGACTAGGCCTTTTTATAGGCTGGACTCCATATCTAGAAACAAAGATAAACATTAATTTAAACTAAACTAATGAAGATAAGATAACAAAAGGGTCTCTAAATGATAAGCTTTATCAGATTTGGTATTATTACTAACATCCCCCTTAAACCAAATCTGCAAGACTAGCCATGCCTAAACTCTTCTTTAGCTTAACAAAGGAATCAAATTTCAGAGGTTTAGTAAGGATATCAGCAACCTGGTCCTCTGATTTGCAATAAAGAACTTCAATCTCTTTCTTGTTGACTTGATCTCTAAGAAAATGAAATCTCATGTCAATGTGCTTGCTTTTCCCATGACTACCTGGATGTTTGGCTAAATTTATTGTAGAAATGTTGTCCACAAAGATTTTTGTAGGACTGTTAATTGGAAACTTAATTTGATTTATCACATTTCTCAACCAAATTGCTTGACATGCACAAAAAGCTGCTGCAACATATTCTGCTTCACAAGTAGATAAAGCCACAATGGATTGTTTCTTAGATGACCAAGATATTGCCATAGAGTCAAAGTTGAAAACATATCCAGCAGTGCTTTTCCTATCATCCTGGTCACTTGCCCAATCACTATCAGAGTATCCCACAAGCTCATTCTTGTTAGAAGATCCATAGAATAAGCCATGATCCAATGTGCCTTTGATATAGCGTAAAATTCTTTTAGCCACATGAAAATGAGATTGTCTAGGTCTCTCCATATACTTGCTAATTAATCCAACACCATAAGAAATATCAAGTCTAGTATATGATAAAAATCGGAGACTACCAATAATACTCTTAAAGTATGTTGGATCAATCGCTAAGTCTTCTCCTTCCTTGAATAATTTGGTGCCAACCTCTACAGGAGTACGTACAGGATTACAATCAAGCATCTGAAATTTATTTAGGATGTATATTGCATATATTTTGTTGATGAATGAAAATTCCATTTTTACTCTGGATTACTTCCAAGCCCACAAAGTATGACATATGACCAAGATCAGTCATCTCAAATTCTGAAATCATAGCCTTCTTGAATTCTTTAATCATATTTTGATTGTTTCCCATGAAGATAATATCATCGACATAAAGACAAACAAGTAATATGTCACCTGAATCAGTGATTTTCACACATAAAGCATGCTCACTTGGACACTTTTGAAGGCTGTTAGCTTGAAAGAAATCATCAATCCACTTATTCCATGCTCTCTGGGCTTTTTCAAGCCCATATAATGCCTTCTTGAGTTTGTATACTTTTTCTGCATTTTCTTCTTTTATAAACCCTGCTGGTTGCTTAACATAAACTTCTTCCTCAAGAGGACCATTAAGAAAAGCTGACTTGGCATCCATTTGGTGGATATTCCACCTATTTTGAGCAGCCAAAGCAACAAATAATTTAACTGTTTCAATTCTAGCAATAGGGGAAAATACCTCTTGATAATCAACTTCATCTGTTCATAACCTTTTGCTACCAATCTTGCCTTATATCTTTCTATCTGACCAGTTGGCTTGATTTTTGTCTTGAACACCCACTTCACATCAATTGCTTTATTTCCATATGGTAGATTGGTTAGCTCCCAGGTTTTATTCTTTTCTATTGCTTTTATTTTTCCTTCATGGCACTGATCCATTTCTCATTTCGAATAGCTTCTTCAAATTTGATAGGATCACAGTCTGCAAACAATGCATAGTGAACTAATTCTCCATCATTGTCAATAGCATTATCAGGAATTACCTCAAAGTTCCTTAGCCAAGAAGATGGTTGTACATTCCTCCTTGATCCTTGAGCTACAACTCCAATTTGATCTTCATTTGTAACAACTTCTACATCTTCAACTGAGGTAGTTTCTTCTTCAAGTATAGAAATCTTTTGTGCATTAGCTTCAGTATGATCACTCCAATTCCATGATCCAGCTTTATCAAAGATCACATCTCTACTAACAAGAAATTTCTTTGTGATTGGGTTAAATAATCTGTATCCATCGATATTGCCAGGCTAGTATCCAACAAACACAGTCTTCTCTCCTCTGTCATCTAGCTTTCTTCTTGTTTCTGCTGGTACATTGGCATATGCAATTGAACCAAACACCTTGAGATGTTTGACACTTGGTTTGAATCCACTCCAAGCTTCTTCAGGGGTAACATCTTCTAATTTTTTGGTTGGTGATCTGTTCAATAAATAAACAGAGCATAAAACAGCATCAGCCCAAAGGTAGTTAGGCATACCTTTGTCCTTAAGCATACTCCTAGCCATGTCCATGATTGTCCTATTTCTCCTTTCAGTTCCATTGTGTTGAGGAGTATAATGAATAGTGACTTCATGTTCAATTCCATGCTCTGCACAATACTCAGCAAAATCATTAGACATATATTCACCACCACCATCAGTTCTTAAACTCTGAATTGAATGCCCACTCTGCTTTTCAACCAGTGCTTGAAATTTCTTAAAAACTCCAAACACTTCAAATTTTTCCTGCACAAGATACACCCAGATTTTTCTGCTGTAATCATCAACAAAAGTAAGAAAATATCTATTCCCACCAATGGACGGTGCACTCATGGGTCCACACACATCTGAATGCACAACTTCAAGAGGGTGAGAAGCATGCCAGTTATTCTTAGTTGAAAAGGAATTTCTATGCTGCTTTCCAAGAATACATCCTTTACAGAATTGTTCCGGATGATCTAACAAAGGCAATCCATTCACCATGTTCTTTTGAGAAAGCAATTTCAAACTTCCAAAATTTAGATGCCCAAATCTGAGATGCCATAACCATGATGCATCCTTAATAATAGCACTAAAGCTGTGATATATATCAGTTCTTATGTCAATACGAAACATTCTATTTTTTGACATAATTGAATTAAGGATGACATTGCCACTTCTGTCAAGAATGGTTAAATAACCGTTCTTTAGCTCCATGCGATATCCTTTTTCAAGGAGTTGTCCCATACTCAACAGGTTGCTTTTCATCCCTGGTACATAAAACGCATCTGAGATAAATTGATGATCTCCATTCTTCAGTTGTATTAAGATTCTACCGTTGCCTATAACTGGAATGATGCTATTATCTGCAAATTTTTAACAACCTTTTGTACTGATTCATCTAAATCCACAAAAAGCTCTTTTTTACCACTTATATGATTGGTGCATCATGTGTCAAGATACCAAGTGTTGAAGTTGTAATCTTCTTTCTCAGTTGAAACCATTAGTAGAGCATGATCTTCAAAGTCCTCTTCTTGTGCAAACTGAACTACTTCTACAAATCTCTTGTCTTGAGATACTTCAGCAAAGCTTTTGTCTTTGTTAAATCTGCACTCATTTGCATAATGTCCGTAACGATTACATGCAAAACACTTAACATTGTTTCTATCATACCTTCCTCTTCCTCATCCATGGCTTCTTTGGGAATATCTACCTCTACCTCTTCCTCTTGCACCAAAATTACTTCTTGCTCCATGTTCATATTTCGTATGCACAGCTTGATATCTGTTGTTTCCTTTGGCTTCCTTTTCCTGTTATGATTTGATAGAAACTTGAGCTTGAAAAGCTTTTTCAAGAGTTTTTTCTGAGAACTTTGCATTGATGCATTGTTCATATACTCTAAAGAGCCACCTAACTCATCAATAGTCATGTCAGAAAGGTCTTTTGACTCCTCAATAGAAGTAGCAATGGGATCAAATCTGGTTGTGACTATCCGCAAGATCTTCTCCACCAATGTTTGCTCTTCGACTTTGTCTCCATTGAGTCTCATCTTATTTGCCAAGGCCTGCACTCGAGATGTGTATTTTGCCACAGTGTCTGTGTTCTCCATCTGTAGCAACTCAAATTGCCTTCTAAGAGTTTGAAGCCTCACATTTTGAACTCTTTCAACACCTCTGTAGGATTTTGCAAGAATATCCCACGCCTCTTTTGCGGTATCCGCAACAGCTATCTTCTCAAAAATCTCATCATTAACTCCTTGATGGATGTAATAGAAAGCCTTCCGATCTTTCTTTCTGGTTTCTCGGTAGGACTGTCTTTGAGCTTCAGTTGGGTTGTTCTCCAAGGAAGGAACTCCATTTTCAACAACAGCAAGAACTTCTTGAAAATCAAACAACACCTTTATCTGCACACTCTAGCGATTGTAGTTCTTCCCATCTATAGCAGGAAGAGTGGGATTAATTGTGCCACTGTTGTTATTTGCCATGTCTCTGATACCATATCTGATGGAATTAAAACAAAAGTGCTTTTCTTTATTAAGAAATTCATTAAGAATTACATTGAGTGACTAGGCCTTTTTATAGGCTAGACTCCATATCTAGAAACAAAGATAAACAATAATTTAAACTAAACTAATGAAGATAAGATAACAAAAGGATCTCTAAATGATAAGCTTTATCAGATTTGGTTTTATTACTAACAATTTACACATGCAACTACCAACTCGAGAACATTGGTAAGTTCTATCGGTTTCTTTATCTCTAACACTAATTACATAATATCTTTTGCAGGGTGCTTTTCTCTCCGGTTGGAGGATCATGTGCTTGACAAGTTGTTCGCTCTTGACGTTGCTCTTCAACTCGCGACTTCTACACAAACTGTTGTTTGACACATCTTCGTTAATAATGACACCGTCGCTACAGCCCTTATCAATCCTGACCCTATCGTTCATTGGAGATTCCGCGGTCAAGTTTCTAGGATCAACGGGCTTATGCATTCTCATGGCACTCCTCGTATTCATTATATTCCCAATGCTTGGATGACTCCCGCCATCAACCTGGTAACTCTGGGGTTTTGTCATTCAACTCTCAATCTCTTCCTTTATGGCCGTGACCTTCCACATTGGCTGATGAAATCCTTCAAAGATGCTGGTTTTGTTATCTAGTTAGTGTTGCCCTTCTCTCCCTGTTTGTTCAGTTGTTCTATATTCTGTGTTGGTTATCTTGGTTTTGTATAACCTTATATTTTTTAAATAAAATAGCCCTCTCGGGTTCTTTCCCCAAAAAAGGATGCAAAAAGGCAATGTGCAGAACATCTTCCATTGATAGCCAACAGAATAGCAGGCTTACAGAAGGCAAAGTTTATAATGAAAAGCTGTGCCACATTGATATTAGAAGGTTATCTCGAAGATATTCAAGAGAAGATAAGAAACAAATTTGAAAACTTGGTATTCCAACGCATATATGAAGCGGATGAACCGGAGAAAACTGAGATGGAGGGTAGGTCTACATGGAATTTTGATCCAGTAGACTCAGTTCCGTGGTAACTATCACGGAACCAAGACGTGGCTCATTCTTAGTCATGGGTTTATAAATTTTATTGTTTTTTATTATATAATCTAGGGATGATTGGTAATTATCTTAAAAGATTTATACCCTTTACTTTAGAAGTTATTAAATCGAGATAATCCAACTGATAAGGTTTAGCCACATCTTGGTTCTATAATAACTATCACAGAACCGGTTCCGTGGGATCATTTCTCGGTCTACATGATCTATATATATAGGAGTTAGGAGTTAATTAAATTAAATTGGATTATGAAACTTTAGTGGTTTTTTAGACTTTATTTATTTATTTTTGTTTAGCGATTCTTATAATAAAACTTTTGGCCATATGCACTATGGATTGTTTGGAAAATATCATTATTATCCATAATTTAATCTAAAAACTTTAAGTGGTTTTTAATTTAAATATTTCTCACAATAAATTAATGATTTTATTATGGGCTTTTTAATAAAATAGCCCTATTTTATTTTTTATTTAACCAAATGGCCCTAAGGCCATTTTAATTGTCAAAATGGCCCTAGAACCATTGCATCACCCACATGGGTGTTGTAATGTGCTGACTGGGCGTTGAGTCAACGCTGATTGGACTACTGATGTGGTATTTTTAAATAAAAAATCATGATTTTTTTGTATTTTAACCCCTGAATTGTTTTATAGTCTATAAGTTGATATATTCTTGGGTTTTTTTAACCATTTTTTTTAAAAAATTATTAGTGTTTTAAAATTTATTAAACTTTTAAATAGCTTTTTAAGAAATATATAAGTGTGTTTTTTTAATTTAAATCCCTTATTTGTTTTATAATTAACAAATTATCTTTTTACTTTGATTATTTAACCCAAATTTTGTTTTAAAAAATTATATAATTTTTTAAATTTATTAAAAAAATTAATTTTAAAGAATATATTTGATTATGAAAACACAAAGGGCTTATAATTTATTTTTTTAATTAAATCATGAAATTAATAATAACTTGTAAAATTATTTGAAGTTAAAAAACATAATTGCACTTAAATATAAATAAAGTTACATCATATATTTCTCCCTTGCCTAGGGCAAGTAGTTCTATAATGACCTGGTTATTTACATATAAAGCATAGATTACGTATCAGGGATTCTATTCATATGCATTCTTCTACGTTTGATCTTTGGCCTGCCAGCACTATGTCAGTCTACAGGTGGAACCATCTTTGGCCCAAGTACAGGTTGCCAAAATTGTGAACTCGGTAGCGGATGAAAACATGGAGCATAAGTTTGTCACATTATAGTCAACTAATGGAGCATAAGTTATTATTGATTTCATGATTTAATTAAAAAATAAATTAGAAGCCCTATATGTTTTCATATTCAAATATATTCTTTAAAATTAATTTTTTAATAAATTTAAAAAATTACATAATTTTTTAAACAAAATTTAGGTTGAATAATCAAAGAAAAAAAGATAATTTGTTAATTATAAAACAAATAAGGGATTTAAATTAAAAAAACACACTTATATATTTCTTAAAAAGTTATTTAGAAGTTTAATAAATTTTAAAACACTAATAAATTTTTTTTAAAAAAATTAGTTAAAAAAACCCAAGAATATATCAACTTATTAATTTTAAAGCAATTCAGGGGTTAAAATATAAAAAATCATGATTTTTTATTTAAAAATACCACATCAACAGTTCAGTCAGCACAGACTTAGCTCCCAGTTAGCACATCACAACATCCATGTAGGTGATGTGATAGTTCTAGGGTCATTTTGACAATTAAAATGGCTCTAGGCCATTTGGTTAAACAAAAAATAAAATAGGGCTATTTTATTAAAAAAAACCTTTTATTATTATTGTTATTATTATTATCCTACTGACTTAAGTATGTATAGTACAATTTATTGTTATTAAACCACAGTAACTAATGCACTATTATATTTATATGTTCCTTAATACCCCCTCGTAGGCAGCCCTAGCTTGTTGCAATACTTAAGATGACAACATGGAACTATATATATATATCAAGACCAATATATAGAAATTAATTAGTTCAAATTGGATTATGTGACTTTAGGGAATTTTTTTTTTTAGAAATTGTGTTTAATGATTTTTTTAATAAAGCTTTTTTTTAATTTTTTAAAGGAAAAAAATAAGAGCAAAGTTGATAAATTGTCTATATGCCGTTTGTATTGTGTTGGGAAAATAATATCCATAATTTTACATAAGACATTGGAATGATTTTCAATGCACATAATTTCTACAATATATTAAGGATAATTTATTTTTGATATCTGGAATTTCATGTAATTATTTTAGGGAACATCTCCAACATCATTAAATTACTGATGACTTATTTATTAAAATCAATTAAAATAAACATTAATTTAAGAATTTGAATTTACAACATTATTTAACATTAATTGATTTTTTAAAAAATTCATATTTAAAGTTTTTACATGTTGAATTCGGTCAGCTACGAGTCTTTAATTTCTCACTCGAAGATTATGGATTTGGTTCAATTCTATGTGCAAACAATATTAAATGGTCTAAATTCATCACGTCTTTGAAAAACCAATTTAGATCATTCATTATGTGTATATATATACACACAAAATTTAGGGGGGCAACCACAGCTTTTACCCTTCACTCCTATCTTTGTACAATATTGCATCGTAATTATGTGTTTATAGGCCACACACTTAATTGTGCAGGAAAAGAAAGGGAAAAAAAACCTAATAAGTTACCTGCAATTAGAGCAGTTGATCAGTTAATTACAAAATACAAATTAGAGGGAAGAAGAGAATATCCTTAGTTTGTGTCAGATCTATTTCAGTTGTAAACTTGATTTACTGACATGTTGTCAAAGATATACCAGCACAAGAGGAGGAGAAAATGCATTTATTCACCTGAAGATGCATGGTAATTAGATTTTTAGAATATAAGGCATAATTAGCAGAAGGAACAAACAGGCTTACTTTTGTAGTTCAATCATACAAATGTTAAAAAAGTACAATTCATTTCTAAAGATATCTATGATGATTAATCATGAACAATGGCTTGCATAGATAATAAATGGTTAACATTCAGCATGTGTACTAAAATGCCAGAAAGGAGAGTGCCTGATAGTTCTCAACATGAAGAACAAAACAAGATATTGATATAATGATTGTTTCATTTTAAACCATTAAAGAGAAATTATATTTCAAATCGAGATGCGGCTACGACAACCTTGAATATTTAGAATTTCATAAGAATGTGTTAACCTATGAACCCAAATTCAACTTTGGCAAATCATGATTGGCAGCACCTTTTTCAAAATGAAAGTCACAAGAGGAGTTCTTTTTACATATTCTAATCTACAAACCAGAAACTATTTACCTTTTTCTTTGCAGGAAAATTAGATTTTGAGTTAGCTCGTCTGACTTCTTCTCAACCATCATCTTCCTCAACTTCACCAGCTTTTGTATCCTCCGAAAAACCATCATCTTCCTCATCTCCAGTGGATATAAAAAGCATCATCATCACCATCATCATCACCATCACTATCACTATCCTCAGATGCATCATTTGCCTCAGCAGCCATATTCTGATCAATATTTTCATTATTGTTGTCATCATCAGCTGCATTATTTATCTCAGTAGGCTCATTGCCACCAAGTTAATTCTTCAATCATCTCAAGAATTGCATTCTCATCCATGTCATTGACAGCAGGTAACTCATTGCCACCAAGTTCTTCTAGCAGCTGCAGAGCTGCATTCTCATCCATGTCATTGACAACAGGTAACCCATTGCCACCAAGTCCATCCATCATCTCAAGGACTGCATTCTCATCCATGTCATTGCCAGCAGGTAAATTAACCATCTGATTAGCACTCACCAGATCAGAATCATCTGTTGTCTCAGCACTATCATCCTCATCCTCCTCATCCTCATGAGGGCGTTTTAAAAATGCAATCAGCTTTTGTGAGATCTCTTTCTGTAAGTGTAGAGCAAGCTAATCCATGAATCTTCATAGTTCATATTTAGAATGAAAAGGACATAAAATAAAGTTTCTAATTAAACAACCTTAGTGTTTTCAGATTTCACATTTCTCATTTCAAGCAAGCTACAGAAATCCAACAACTGAGATTTTTTACATTTAGCAACTTTTCTCTCCAAATTCTTCTCCTTTCTTTTCTACAAAGGGAAATTTGATTGGAATGTAAACAAGCTATCAAAAACAAGGCATTAAGGGTTACACAGAGATTCTGAACCACAGAGTTATACTTCTCATACAAATAACACCATAAATAAATTTATTACGCAAAACATCATGCCAGAAAATCAAAACTATCACCACAAATAGGAAGAAAATTACTTCCTCTTGAGGACCCCATAAAAATCCAGAGAATCGCAGTATATTTCTCTTCAGATCTTTGTTCTGAAGAGGAATAATTCAATTGATCAATACAAACTTGAACAAAATTAAGCAACAATTTTACAAGAAACGCAATCATAAAAGAAACTCTACCTTCACCTTTACCCCATAAAGAATAGCATGAAAATTTTTAAGAACAGCATCAATCTCTCTCTTTCTCAAATTTGAAGACACTAAAGAATTCAACAATATGAACAACATCGAGCCAAAAAAAAAAATCAGAACCATTTTGCAATATTCAAACTATTATGAATTATACATTTGGTGAAAAGATAAAAAGAGAGTAATATGAAACAACATCAGTCTTTCTCTTTTTCAAATTTCAAGACACTAAAGAATTCGACATTATGAACAAACATCAGGGCATAAAAATCAAATCTTTTTGATAATATTCAAACTACCAAGAATCATACACTCTGTGAAGCGATTAAAAGAGAGTAACATGAAAAGATCAAAGATCAGCATCAATCTTTCCCCTTTTTCAAATTTAAAGACACAAAAGAATTCAACAATTAAGAACGAATATCTGGGCATAAACAATCACATCATTTTGCTAATATTCAAACTACCATGAAAAGATAAAAAAAAAGAGTAACATGAACAGATCAAAGATCAGCAGTCTTTCTCTTTTTCAAATTTAAAGACACCAAAGAATTCAACATTATGAACAAACATCAGGTAATAAAAAATCATATCATTTTGCTAACGTTCAAACTACCAAGAATCTTACATTCCATAAAAAGATAAAAAAAGAGTAACATGAACGGATCAAAGATCAGCATTAGTCTTTCTCTTTTTCAAATTTAAAGACACTAAAGAATTCAACATTATGAACAAACATCATGGCATAAAAAATCATATCATTTTGCTAATATTCAAACTACTAAGAATCATACACTTTGCTAATGTTCAAACTACCAAGAATAATACACTCCATGAAAAGATTAAAAAAAAAAAAAAAGAGTAACATGAACAGATCAAGATCGGCATCAGGGCATAAAAAATTATCTCATTTTGCTAATATTCAAACTACCATGAATCATACATCCACGAATTAAAAGATAAAAAGAATTCACAAAGATCAATGTACCCTTCTTGATGTCCCTCAGCTTAATTCCATTGCCCTAAAAAACCACAAGAAAGGTTCCAATTTCAATAGAGAACCATATAACAAGAAACCATAAGCGATTTAGATAGAAAAGAAATCATCAAGAACCCTAATTTACCCCCGGGATGTGAAGGGGCTTCTTCTTCTCCTTCTCACGGAAATCCTCAGATAGATAACGATCGACGGGTTTTTGCTTTCGCTTTGGCCTACCCAGCGCGAGTGCTTCGTTCTCTACAAGGTTCTGGTCTTCTTTGCCGGACATCTTCACCACCTCGCTCTCCTCCGCAGTCTTGGCCTACACTTGCTGAGATATCGCCGGAGCTCCGGTGATTCGCCGGAGAAGAGAGGGTTTTGGGAATGGATGGATCGATTCAAAAGGGGCGCGAATGAGATAGCGAAGCAATTGGTTTATAATGGATGACGGGTTTTAGTATTCATATCTCAAGGCGCATCAAATGATATGAACCGTTGATTTTTTTTTTTCTTGTATAAACTTCTCCTAACATTGCACTATTATTAAAACATTTTCCTCATTTTTTTATTTTTTTGTATTTTTTTATTTGTTTAAATAACCCCTCAAAAATGGGTAATTTCAACTGTATGCCTCTGAAGATAATGTTTGTTAAATATATACTTATAAATAATTTTTACTTATTTATCTATTTAGTTATTTATTTAATTTAATTTATTTAAATGTTTTGTAAAGATATATAGTAAATATGATTTTTTTTATATATAAACTTTTTTTAGCAATTCGCCGGAAAGCCCTAAATCGCCATCCCAAGAAGTATGAAAGGGCACAGAAGCAATTGCCACTCAAGACTGGCGAGTATAGTTGTAGAGAGGAGCGGGAGCTCTTGAGTTGGTTTGGCTTTAGAAGGCAAGGCTCAACAGAGGAGGTTAGGCACTAAAATAAAAAATAAAAGGTGCTTGAGATGGAAAGGGTGATAAATACACAATCAATGTATGCTGACCTTTTTGTATTGTGGATTGTAGAGTGGATTGGCTGCCCTACAGCTCATGAATTCTTCTCCATAATTAATTAATCCAAGGATGCAGTACTGGCAGCTTTCTGATCCTAATCAAAGTAGGGGAAGGCTCACAAAGAAAAAGCAAAGGCGACATCAAGTCAAATCACAACGTTCTTGATTTCTGAAAGGCCTTGAAGAATCACAGCAAAAGGGTTTTTTTTAATAAAAGCTAATTCTCTTCACAGTACGATCTTAGTCAAATAATAAGATACACCTCATTGTTTTTCGTACCCTAATATTCACTACTGGATGTATAAGTTTCAATTTGGATTCTACTTTACTGGATGGAATAGCATTTTTATACTCTCTAGAAAAATGACTTAAACTTAATTATAGAAAAATAAAATTTCAATAATTATAACAAATGTATAATTCTCTAAAAATGGGCTAATCAAAAGAATAAGAGGAAAGAATGCTCAATGTTATTTTTATTACTATTTTTTTAGAGGGTGGCAAAGGGTATATGTACAAAATCAGCACAAAATTGTGCAAATATTTTCGATGACAATAGTTTACAATGACTTCTTTATAAAACAAAAAATAAAAAATAATCAATAAAAGCATGGTGCCCTACATGATATAGGAGCTAAAACAGGTTAGATAAATTTCTATATATGTAGTTAATATAGTTCACCACTAGGTTTTTCACACTTGTCATTTAGATGACAAATTTAATAAAGGAAATAAGAGTATTATATGAAATGTCTTAAATATTAGTATTTTCTTGGGATAGGTGTCACAATTTACTGGAAATTACACAAACTACTTTGATAGAACTGCACCTAAGTCATCCTCAAAAGGGGTCTATATGATATTGGATATGCTGCTATAGCAGTATGTGTGTGTATATATATATATATATAATGAGATGGTTTCCCTATGTTCTTCTTTCAGAAATACTGGTCGATAATTAAAAATGATCTCATTGCACTTTGTCAAGACTTCTACAATAATTCTGCCAATCTGGAACGAATCAACTAGGCAAACATTGTCCTTGTTCCTAAGGTTGCATCTCCAGAGTTTGCGACTGACTTTCGCCCTATTAGTCTAATTAACTCTTCTTTCAAGATAATCTCAAAAATCCTAGCTACTAGACTTAGCAAAGTCATTGACACGCTTATTGAGTCAACTCAATCGGCCTTTATTGCGGGCAGATGTATCCTTGACAATATTGTAGCGGCAAAGGAGGCAATCTTTAGCCTCCAAAAACGTAGACTTCCGGGCAATATTATAAAGGTGGACTTTGCTAAAGCTTTTGATATGGTTGATTGGGATTTCTTATTAGAACTCTTGAAGGCACGGGGTTTTGGAGATAGTTGGATTGGCTGGATTGAAAGCATGCTTATTACTTCAAAATCGTCGATTCTAGTAAATGGCTCAGTGAATGGGTATGTGAGATATCAGAGAGGTTTAAGACAAGGTGATCCACTATCACCTCTCCTGTTTGTCCTGGTGGTTGATGTCCTAAGTACAATGTTCTCTAATGCCCTTTCTTCTGGTGTTCTTTATGGAATCCCCCTAGGTGATTTGGGGAAGATCTGCCATCTCCAATACGCAGATGACTTGATTATTTTTACAACAGGAGGGGCGGAAGACCTGCGAATTATAAAGCTCATCCTTTATCTATTTGAAGGCATTTCTGGTTTAGCCATAAATTTCCATAAAACATCAATCTGTTCAACTAAAATTGGCCTTCTACCTGATAGGTCCCTTTCATGCACCTTAAATTGTGCTATTGGATCCCTTCCACTGACCTACCTTGGCATTCCGATTTCTGGAAAGCGTCTTAACCGTCAGGATTGGGAAACCCTCATTGCTAAGATTCGTTCTAGATTATCATCTTAGAAATCTAGAATGCTCTCCATTGGAGGCAGGCTCACTCTCGTGAATTCTGTGCTTACTTCTATCCCCACTTATTGGATGTCAATCTATAAGTTACCAGCTTGGGTCATCAAAGCAATAGACCACATTCACCGTGATTTTTTATGGAAGGGTCTAGATATTGACAAGGCTGGAATTAGACTTGTTAACTGGAAACGAATCTGCAGACCTCGAAACTTGGGAGGTTGGGGGGTTCTAAATCTGGTGGACTTCAATTTAGCCTTACTGGGAAAATGGTGGTGGAAACTACTCACTGATTCAAACTGGTGTGGATCCTCAATGATAAAATTCAACTATTACCAACATCACCAACATTGGAACCTGTTTAATTTGCCGCACAATTCAAAATCTTTCTTCTGGGAAGGCATCTTAGATTGTCTACCTGCCTTTCGAAAATGTATTTCTCACATTTTTCAAGATGGCAGGTCCACCCATTTTTGGCATGATGGTTGGGTAGGTGGAAGGGCCCAAAGGATCTGTGGCCAGATTTATTTGCAATCTCTTCAATCTTTGGCGGCACAGTGAATGCAGTAGCCCCTACTCTTCATCATATCTTAAGAGAGTGTGATCCATCTATTGAGGATTACCTGACATAGGGACTCCAAAGATCTTAAACACTGGAATCGCACTGCTAATTGTGTTTTCTCTGTCAAATCATTCTACACCTTTTTGATTGACGGTGGTGTGCGATGTCAACCAAGCCATATCATTTGGAAAGGTTTTTGCCCTAGGAAGGTCAAAGCTTCCACGTGGCTATTGTGGGATAATAAAATTCTCACTCTTGAAAACCTAGCTAAAAGAAGATGCAACAAGCTCCCAACTGCTACTTGCTTTCTTTGTTTCAAGGACATTAAAACTGTAGATCATCTGTTTTTACACTGCACATTTACAGCTCAAATTTGGAATCATTTTTGTCGTCTCCTAGGTTTAACAAACCTTCCTTCCTCCCTTTCAAACTTATGGGGTCCTTGGAGGAACAACCTTCGAGGGAGGGAAAAGGAAACCTGGGATTCTTTAGCTAGGGCCTTAATTTGAAATATCTGGCTTGAAAGAAATAGGAGAATCTTTGATGATTGTTTTGGCTCTTCTTTATCTGTGATCATTAAGATTTCTCACATGTTTTTACTTTGGGTGTCTACAGCTCCTGATCAGAAGAGACAAAGGCTGGAGGAGTCAGTTCATTCAGTCAAAAGAAGCCTGGAGTTTGATGAACCCAGGAGGGGTGAGCCGAGTAGCCCCTGAGTTTCGAGCGTAGCGCAGGATAGTCTCTCTCAGTGTAGTTTTCCTGGGTCTCTTAGGGACTACCTCTCTCTCCTAGGAGCGGTCTTCTGTTTTGTACTTACTTTTGTTTGGTTCCACTTCCAGTGCACTCTGTTTTTCGTTTTCGGTGGTTTTAGCCCTTAGTGGCCATTGGCGCTGTGTTGTAGACTTTTGGTCTAGTTTGTTTCAGTTTGCTTATTTAATACATGTGGTTTATCCACTTTATCAAAAAATATATATATATATATATATATATATATATATATATATATATATATATAATGAGATTTGGTAGCCAAATTTATAATCAATTTTGTTTAGTCATGTAAAAGTTTTTAAAACATTACAAACCATATAAAATCCATTCTTTTGTGTGCCTGTTTTTTTATATATATGAGTATGAAATTTTCTGTTATAATTTTAGAAATTTATTGAACATGTGAATGAAACTAGGATGTAAAGATGATGGTGATCAAAGAAGAAAGATGAATGGGGAGATGCATCTTGATGGTGATTAGTATTTTATTTTAAGAAGTTGACTAGGAGAGTGTATGTGACATAGAGTCCACATCATAGGTGACATGGATGCCATGTCATTTGGGAGTGGTTTCAGGAAGATTAAATACACAAATGTGATAAAACTAGTGAAAGAACCTGGTGTTCTTGTACAACCCAATGGCCTTCTTGCGACCTTCTTCAACCTCTCTATGTTGTGCCCCCCCCCCCCCCCCCCCCCCACACACACAAATTCCGCTACCATTCCTCTCCTCTGCTTCTGGCGACGCCCTCATTGATCTCCTCATCCAGCACCACAACCCAAACCCATTCCATGCCAAAATACCCATCTTAGTCTAAGGAATTGTCTAAGGCCTGGAAAATAGTCAATTTTGTTACACATTCGAATATCCTGTTTAGTCTAAGAATTGTTGAAAACTTGTAAAGGTGTGGTACTTGCAGTTTAAACACCTTAAATGAGAAACAACTGACTCTCAATGCCGTAGAGAGGATAGGAGAAAACAAAAGGATTAATGGTGTTCATGAATCAAAGTTGCGCATCAAACTTTTTCCTATAATTCTATAAACAAGTTTGTTTAATGATGAACCCCTATTTTTATTTATTTATTTATTTGATATTTGGACAAGCTGCGAACCCTCAACCATTACGTTAAAAAGAAGTCAAACTCTCAATCTTCCATTTTGAAGAAATAAACTACCACTCCTCTATAATAAAAGTGATCAATTTTAGTACTCTTTTAAGTGTTGCAAATCAAGACATACAGTTCTTGCTTGCACTAAGTTTTGATATCAAGTGAGGTTTAATCATTCTATCTTTTTTTTTTCCTTCACTCTCTTTCTTTTTGAAAGCACATTGACAATATAAGTGGAAAAGTGTTAAACAGAAAAATAAAAATTAAAGAAAAAAAAGGCAAAGAATGGGGACTATAACAAACATTTTGAAAGTAGGACCAAAGTGAACATTAATGAAAGCTAGAGAGATGATAAAAATTAAAAAATAAAAAAGGCCACACTCAAGCCTGCAATAACCTGAACATATGTTTTAGACAAGGCAAACAACACACAAATTATAATACACTTCATCAGACAACTTTTTTATGACTCATTACAAAAGAAATAACAAGTGTTAACCTTGGCATCCATCTTCCACAAAACAACAATGGTGCAACAAAGGTATAACAAAATACCAGTATATATTCAAATAAAAAAAAGGCACAATAGAGAAAGCAAACTCTGAGCACCAAACTAATCAGAAAGAATATAGGTATTTGTTTGAGCAATTCATTTCAATGTCTACAAGAAATAGTTGTTCAGATAAAGGTCTTAGTGTACATCAGATGTATCTGAAGAGTAAAACAGGATAGTCACAATGAGGCACATTATAACAACGCCTATGGCACAAAAAAGATGCTAATGTACATGCAACTGAAGAAATGGCTGTCTACGATCCATTCTCCAATTGCAACAGATAAACAAAACCAAAACTTATACGGCCCCAAGCTCACGTAAGGGTGCAATTGGTGCACGTTAGATGTTGTTGCATTCAGGTCTATATAAGAAATGTACAAGTTACAGATTCCGACTCTTCGTACAGGATATTCAGCATCATAATGTAATTGGTTACTATCTCTTTGACTGTGTTCACTATCTCATGCTTTCTATCAGATAAACAACAATGTGTGCACCTGCATGTTAAAATTTCAGAGAGTGAAATTCAGTAATGCAACACAATGATATATTAATTGAATCAATGGAATCGAAATCAATCTTGGTACAATATTGCAACATAATTATGAGTTTATAGGCCACGTACCCAATTGTGTAGGAACAAGACAAAAAACCCTCACAAGTTACCTGCAATTTGAACAGTCAGTCCGTTGGTTACAAAATACAAATTAGAGGGAAGAAGAGAACATCATTAGTTTGTGTCAAATCTATTTCTATTGCAAACTTGAGCAGTCAATCAGTAATTTACCCTTTTCTTTTCAGGAACATTAGATTTGGGGTTAGCTCCTTTTTCTCAGCCTGACTGCTTCTCAACCATCATCTTCATCAATTCTCATCCATGTCATTGTCAGCAGGTAAATCAACCATCTGAGTAACGCTCGCCTGATCAGAATCATCTGCTGTCTCAGCAAGCACTTCATCAGCACCTCATTGGCATTAGAACCATTTGGTTCAGCAGGAACACTCTCATGACTGTTGGCAGCTTCATCACCTTCACCTACATCTTTTGTTTCAGATAACACTATCTCATCACCATCACCATCACCATCATCGCCATCATATGCATCTTTTATCTCAGTTGGCACACACTCATTGTTGTCGTCATCGTTATCATCATCATCATCATCATCATCAGATGAATATTTTGACTCCGGTGACTTACTCTTCTCCTCCTCATCCTCCTTTTCCTCCTCCACACCATCATGATCATCATCCTTTCCCTACTGCTCCTCCTCATAATCATCATCCTGTTCCTCCTTGTCCTCTTCCCACTCTTCATCAACATCATCCTCTTCCTCCTCATCCTCTTCTTCCTCCGCCTCTTCCTCCTCATCCTCATCATCATCAACAACCTGTTTTGACCAAAATAATGATATGCTTGTTAAGAAGTTATTTTGGAGACTTTAATGAAAATGCACTGCAATCTGAGCTTTTTAAAGAACAATAACAAGAACCTTTGCATAATTACATGAACAACCAACAATAACCTTTTCAAATATTACCAAAGCATCGGGCACTAGGTAAATAGAGACAAACAGATTTTATATTTTGGATTTATTATCTATCATTTACTAATCCTTTCTACAAAAGCTCCACAAAATCAATGAGAACTTGATGTCTGATCTAGCTACAGAACAAGCTAGCCAGAGTGTCAAAAATAAAAACAAAAATTTTTCTCAGCTAGAGCATCATGCATTTTTACATGTGTGATTATCAATTTTTTTTTAAAGCATAGAGGTTATCTGTGAACTTGAGCTGGTGATGATGTCTGTTAACCAATTCATAGTCTGCAACTGAAAGGAAAAAAATAAGCATCTGCACTACCTAAGTGACAACTAGAAACATTTCTTTACAGCATATTCACAGCATATCCAGAGCTTCCATCTTACAAAGTGAATAACATATGGTTTGATTCAAAGACATCAAAAAGAGCATATGAGTAAAGTTAAAATTAAAATTGCTAAAATCCCATTTCTATATGTTGGCGAAGTAAAGGAAATTTCTGTTTTTGGGAATTCAAAAAATTTTAGATAAACATGCAAATTCATATGAATTTCAGTACCTCATCTCCTTTTGAAGATGTTTCACCAGATGATGACTGACCAACCGCTTTTCTTCTCTCGGGCTTCTTACTTAGTGCAAAAAAAAACAAAAACAAATAAAAAAAACCAACTCTAAATTATGCCTGAAGATGATATATTTAAAATGTGTGTGCAAGTTAATTTTAACAAAGATAGCAATGTTATGGTAGGAGTAAGACCTCTTCT
The DNA here is from genome assembly GCA_020875875.1 of Dioscorea alata. Classification (NCBI taxonomy): domain Eukaryota; kingdom Viridiplantae; phylum Streptophyta; class Magnoliopsida; order Dioscoreales; family Dioscoreaceae; genus Dioscorea; species Dioscorea alata. The sequence goes on from CM037020.1 coordinate 983,362, forward strand.
TCAGCAAGTTGAGCGTTCCTAAAAACAAGAGGACGTTTTAAAAATGCAATCAACTCTTGTGAGATCTTTTTCTGCAAGTACGAAGCAAGCTGACTTGTGAATCTTCATAGTTCATATTTAGAATGAAAAAAGTCATAAAATAAAGTTTCTAATTAAGAATCATTAGTGTTTCCAGCTTTCACATTTCTCATTTCAAACAAGCTACAGAAATCCAAAAACTCAGATTTTTTACATTTAGCAACTTTTCTATTTAATCTTCGCCTTTCTTTTCTACAAAGAGAAATTTGATTCACATGTAAACAAGCTATCAAAAACAAGGTATTACGTATTACACAGTGATTCTGAACCAAAGAGATTTGCTTCACATATGAATAACATGAGGAATAAAATTTCAACCCAAAACATCATGCCTGAAAATCGAACTATTACCGCAAATAGGAAGAAAAATTACCTTCTCTTGAAGACCCAACAAAAACCCAGAGAAATCCAGTAGATTTCTCTTCAGATCTTTGTCCTGAAGAGAAATAATTTCATTGATCAGTAAAAACTTGAGCAAAATTAACCGACAGCTTTACAAGAAACGCATCATATGAGAAACTCTACCTTGGCCTTCATCCCATGAAATAAACCTCACAAGAGTTGATTACATTTTTAAAAAGTCTTGAAAATCAGCATCATTCTTTCTCTTTTCCAAATTTTAAGACACTAAAGCATTCGACATTATGAACAAACATCAGGGCATAAAAAATCAAATCATTTTGCCAATTTTCAAACTACTAATAATCATACACTCGACGAAAAGATTAAAAGAGAGTAACATGAAAAGTTTAAAGAATAGCATCAGTCTTTCTCTTTTTTCAAATTTCAAGACGCTAAAGAATTCGGCATTATGAAAAAACATCAGGCCACAAAAAATCTAATCATTTTGCTAATGTTGAAACTACCAAGAATTCAACATTATGAACAAACATCAGGGCCTAAAAGACTCTAAAGACTCTAAAGACTCTAAAGAATTCAACATTATGAACAAACATCAGGGCATAAAAATCATATCATTTTGCTAATATTCAAACTACCAAGAATTATACACTCCATGAAAAGATTAAAAGAGAGTAACATGACAAGATCAAGATCAGCATCGGTCTTGATCTTGATCATAAACGATTCTAAAAGAAAAAATAAACATCAAGAACCCTAATATTCTAACCACCATGAATCATACATCCGGGAATTAAAAGATAAAAAATTAATCCACAAAGAAAGAAAGATCAATGTACCCTTCTTGATGTCCCTCAGATTAATTCCATTACCATAAAACCATAAGAAATAATCGAATTTCAATAGAGAACCATCTAACCAACATGAAAACCATAAACGATTCCAAAACAAAAGAAAACATCAAGAACCCTAATTTACCTCAGGGATGCGCAGGGGCCTCTTCTTCTGGAAATCCTCCGGTCTGTAACAATCGACGGGTTTTCAATTTCGCTTTGGCCTGCACTTGCTGCGATATCGCCGGAGCTCCGATCATTCATTCACCGGAGAAGAGAGAGAGAGAGAGGGTTTTGGGGAATAGATCGATAGCAATTGGTTTAAATAGATGGCGGGTTTCTGTGTTCATATCTCGAGGAGGCCCATCAAATGATCTGAGCCGTCAAACATTTTTTTCATTTTTTTAATTTTTGGATTTTTTTTAAAATAGCCCCTCAAAAAATAATATTTGTCAATATATTCTTGTAAATCATTTTAGTTATTTATTTATTATGTTTTGAAAATATTTTGCAAGGATATAAACTTTAAATGGTTCTTTTATATATAAAATTTTATTAGCAATTCCCATTTTTCTCTCTCTAGAAAAAATTTAAAGCTTAATTTTAGATAAATAAAAATAAAAAATTTCCGTAATTACAAAAAATATATAATTCTCTAAAATTGTAGTCACCTACTTAACATATATATTAAAAGTATTTGCTAAAAACTTATTTACATATACTATAAACCAAGTTAAAATAAAATAAAATAAAACAAAACAAAACATCATGATGTATTCCTGAAATGAATAAGAGGAAAGAATGCTCAGAATGCTCAATGTTATTTTGTTTTTTAGGGGGTGGCAAAAGGTGTATATACAAAAACAGTACAAAATTATGCAAATATTTTTGATGATAATAGTATACAATGACCTTCTTTTAAAAAAAAAAAAATCAATAAAAGCACGGTGCCCTCTATGATAGGGGAACTAAAATGGGTTAGATAGACTTAGGTAAAGCTCTATATGTGTAGTTAATATAGTTCACTACTAGGACCAGGGTTTTCATAACTGTTCTTGAGATGACTTTTTTAATAAAGACACTAAGGGCGGTTTGGTTCTCGGATTGGGAATGGAGAGGAATTGAATAACAATGGAAATGATAGGGGGAGTGAAGTAAAAATAAAAACAAACAATGTGTTTGGTTGGAAAAGTATGAGAAGATAATTCATTGGGAATGATAAAAATAAAAATAAAAAATAGTAAAATGACTTTTTATACCTTGATGAAGTAAATAATATTATGTATAAAATAAAATATTAGGTTAAACGATAAAAATATTTTAATTATAAAATATTTTGAGTATTATTATTTTCATTATGATAATTGAATATTTAAATTAAATTTTAATTTTAATAATAAATAAAATTGCCTATTTAGTTATTATTTGAATTAGATTATTGTTTTAACTATTATTTATTATCATTTCATTTTAATTATTATTATTATTATTATTATTAAACATCAAACATTCACAATCATTATTTATTAATATCAGGGACAATTATGTCATTTCAACCACAAAAGTGAGTAATCCTCTCCTATTTAATGTAAAATAATTCATGTTAATTATTACTTTCTTTAATTATTATTATCTTAAATTACAATAATTAAATAATTAAATTAATTAATTCATATTAATTATTATAAGTAATTATTGAATTTAATAAATTTTATAATTAAAAGGTAAATGGGTAATTTACCTTTCATGTGCATTTGCAAAAATAAACTGGGAGTGGGTGTCAATGACAAGAAAACCTGCACAAGCTTTGTTGGTCTGAGGAAGCCAAGACCCATCAGTAAAAAGAATGTGAGACCAAGGTTGGCGTAATGAATTTGTAAAAGATGGAAATCAAGACCAAGTTTGGCAAATGTTAAGCACTCATAAACATGTTTGAGGGCTGACTGGACAACTCTTTTAGTATTAAAAGAGACACCTCTAAAAATAGCATTACATCTGTGTTTCCATATAAACCAAATAACATTAGCAATAATTGAGACCCTCTTTCTTTGAAATGTAGAATGACTGTGACTTAGCGAGTTTACCTCCCGAAGACCATGGACTAAGTCAAAGCTTAAACCAGTCAATTTATTGTGTCAATGGATTCCATTGAACAAGCCCTCAACAGGTACATAGAGAAAATATTTGCATGAAAAGACCCAGAGTATCATAAGTTAGGATTTTTCCATATAACACCAACCAAAGAAAAAATTTGACCCTAGGGCAATATAGAGTTTCCAAATATTGTGTCAACCAATTCAATTTCCTGTAGTGGATCTCTTGCTAATAAAAAAAAGAGTAAACAACTGCAAGAATTCTATGGGCAAAGGTCACAGAAAACCAAACCCACTATATTTACCACCAGAAAGGATATGGCGATTAGTCAAAGTAGAAGCTAAATTATTGCCAAACACCTTTGCGAGAGCAAGAAAGTTCCTGCCAAGACCATTGGTAAAATCAAAAACATGATAAGCATCAAAAGGAGAGTCTATGTTTAAGAAAGTGGGCTTATGGCAAATGGGAATATAAAAAAAAACCAAGGGTTATTTATAAAAGAAATTTCATGAGGATTGATATCTTTAATACAAACATGAGGCTTAATCATGTTATAGGTTCTGCACAGAGCCCTAAAGAAATGCGAGCATTTGGGAGGAATATTGCTCTGCCAAGGCCTGTAATTGCCAAATTTAGCATTAAGGATATCAACCCAAATGAGATTTTTATCATCCAAATAAGAGAAAACATATTTGGACATAAGATTCATTATGGTTGTTCTCAAATCTTTGATGCCAGGACCCGATTAGACTTTTTAAGCACAATTGTGTGCCAACCCATCAAATGGACACCATTATAGTTGCCATCTTCTACCCAAAGTAATTTCCTAGCGAGCTTAGAAATAGAGTCAAGAGTAGTGTCATGGAGACAGCAGACAAAAAGATAATAAAGGGTTTTGACATTAAGACACTGTTGATTAAAATCATTCTGCCAGCTTTTAAGAGAAATTTAGAGTTTGTGAAGGCTATGCTATTTTTAGTAGAGGAGACCATGCAGGATTGGAAGTAGGAAACTTTAAATGCACCAGGAGAGGCAACAATGCCTAAATATGTAAGAGGGAAAGCTTCAATTCTGAAATTGAGGATGTTGCTAATGCTCTTGGTCACTTTTTTATTGAACTAGCTGGAGAGATAAATAGCATATTTAACATTGTTAGGTTTTTGGCCAGTAAGATTAGCATAAAACTCCTGACACATTCTACAATTGTGAGCAATCTTTCTAGAGGCCCTAGTGATAATAAGAAGATCATTAGCATACATTAAATGATTGAAATAGGAGGGAATACGATAATCATTGGCAGGGATTATTTGCAAAAAATGAGCATAGTTAAGCATAGCACTCAAGTTATTTACACTAGAAAAGAATGTCTATTTACACTAAGGTGCCCAAGGCACCCAACATAAGAGGGAGGACATCCTAATGACATCTTATAAAGTCTAAATTAGGGTGTCTTACTACACGATATAAGAAAATATAATCCACACCCTACTAACACCCTATGGCCCATAATCAAGAGTTATGTGAGGCACCCCTTATGAGATACATGACACCCTAGTAGCACCCTATATAGTTTAGACTTGAGCACCTAAGGCATTGGATGTGAGAGGAATGACACCCTAATGGCACCCTATAGGACCTATGCTAGGGTGTCTAGTAGCACTCGACATGAGAAGAGCTACATTCTAGTAGCACTTTATAAGTCGCAATGTACAAGTGCCTGAATCACCAAGTGTGAGAAAAGTGACACCCTAGTGGCATCTTATGTGAGTTAGACTTGAGCACCCAAGGGATCCAATATAAGAGGAATAACACTCCGGTAACACTTTCTATGTCATTTAGGATGAGAGTAAGTCGCACTCTATAGATCCTAATGTAGATTGCTAGAATCACTATGCATAAGAGGAAAGTCACCCTATGAGGTCTAGACTAAGATGCCACATGTACCCGTGGTGGTAGGGGTGAGCAAAAAAAATCCAAATCCAAATCAAATGATCCAATCCTGTATCCGAATTTTGACCTGAATTTTTTGGGTACCCGATACGAAAAAAAGGGTTTGGTATCCGATCGGAATTTTTTAGATAAAAACTAGGTCGGATCCGGGTCGGGAGAAATTAAAAATCAGGTAACCAAATTCGATCCGATTTTTACTTTTTAATATATTCCTAATTCTTAGATATAGATACATAGTAATTTTAAATTTTATATGGTCTAAAAAATAAAAAAGAAAAAAAATCCAAATCCCTTACACCTAAACCCTTTAAGATATATATATATATATATATATATATATATATATATATATATATATATATATATATATATATATATATATATTCTACATGGATTAAAAGTAAAAAGAAAAAAAAAATCCCAAATTCCTGCCTCCTAATCCCCCATGGCCATCATCTTGCCTATTCTCTCCAATCTCCATATTGTGTATATAATAATAAGTTATTTTTAATTATATTTTTTTAATATTAAAAAATTCAACTAATTAATTATGAAAAATAAATATTTAAATTTATGATACTATAATTTCATTCTAATTTTTGGATTTAAATAATAATATCATTAATTAGCTATTATTTATTTACCACAATAACAACAATGTAATGAAAAAAATCAAAACAATTAAAAACATATTGCAAAATATTGGTGAACTTTGTGCTTCATTTGCATCTTGAGTTCCAGTCCTTTTAGAGTATTAAGATGTATCCTCCATTTGCTAGAAAAAAAAAAATTCTAGAAAAAAAAGGATATTTCAAATGAAATAGGATTACAAACAATTCTATTACACACCAACCCAACCCATAGTTTTATAAGCACAATACAAAACATAAAACTAAAATAGAAAACAATAAAACTAAAAAAACAGCAAAACCAATTAAACTAAAATCCCTAACTTACTACCTTCAATGGGGGTTTTACTACTCGTGCGAATGCTAGATCGGTTCAGAGGTCGACGTTGTGGAGATCGCAGAACGGGAAGGATTGATGGTGTGGAGAGGCAATCTCAGCTGTGGTGATCCGATATACTGGGTTGGGAAGGGAAATGGGGGAGCGCATACAAGGGTTTCGGTCAATGTGCTTGCTTAGGACATAGCAATGTGTTGATGAAGACAAGAGACTCATTAATTTTGCTGACACTGACGCTGGATGTTGACGTGGCGGTGGGCCGAAAATATATTGTGAGGTGGACTGCCACCGCAGCTCTTTTTAAAAATATCTAAGCCACGTAGGAAGCCATCCCATCAGATTTGTCAGAATATAACCCCCAAACATGCCATTGTGGCCATAAGTGCGACTAGAGATTAGTTTTGTGGCCACAATGTTAAAAATAAAAACATTTATGCCTACAGTGTTATAATAATAAAACATTTGTGACCACCCGTGAAACTTATCCCTAGTTTCCCAGTCTTTCAAGTGGTTAAAGTGCCACGTGGAGCCACATCATCAGTAATAATGTGGATGCCACCCTACCTTGCCACGTAAACAATTCCGAATCTAAAAGCATCAGTAATAATGTGGATGCCACCCTGACACCATTGGATGCCCTGAGAATTCCGTACGTTTGCAATCAATGGCGATCCATCGTGAAACGTGAACCCAACAAGGTCGCAATCTCTTTGGTTTTATGCAATCCTTCCTCTTCCATCTCCAATGACAGAATTTTCATAGATTTATCAACCAATATAATCTCTACCGTAAATATCCCCTACCTTGAAGGCACCTGTTTCAGCTCCAAAAATGGTCGGCTTCTCCTGCGCTAAGAGTTGCCTGCTCCCATTGAATCTTCCCAAGGATTTTATCTCAAGTGGAAACTAAGACTATTCCATCCAATTTTAGGAACAGTCATAGATTTGCCTGGAAATCTGGACAGAAAATGATATCAAGCCTCCCCGAGGTTGGTGGTGGTCAGTTCGAGATAGAAAGACTTGGGTGTTTGTGACGGTGCTCAGCCACAAGGAAGCGGACAAGGTCGTATGTTTAGCCAGAGATATGTCAGTTGGGGAAACTCAGTGCCGGGAGCCATATGCAAACCGAGAAAATTCAAACATTCAGGAGGTAGCCTCCGGCATCCAGCAGTGGGGTAGAGGTGAGACCATGGAGAGACACCACTAAATCCTACAGGGAAACATCGAAGTATTAGGTCCTGCAATCATTGGGGCGATATCCGAATTGACTGGAAAACCAAAGTTAATCATGCAAGCAAGTTACAGGGAACACAAAATAGGCGGAGCAAATGGGAAGTACATAGGTTTGAGCATTGTATTATGTTTTGGGAATCTACAGTTGCAAGGGTGGTAATGCATGGAAGTACATGAGTCTGTTGTTTTGATCCCATGGGGAGAATGTGTGTATTTGATATGGAAAATTAGAGTTGGTTGACATTACCTCATTTGCGTAATTCAGGACCGTCGTTTATTGTGGAGTGTGAAGATGAGATTGTGAAGGTATCATCATTGCCTCCATGTTTGCATGGAATTCAAGAGAGGTTTACGTTTTATAAGCTTGGACTGGGTGAGAATGGAGTTCTTGGTTGGGTGGAGATGGAGAAGGTGGGATTGGAGAAAAAGTGGTGGTTTCTTGATGGTAATGGTAAACCATTGTGTGTGAAGGGAGTTATTTGTACATTATGGCATAGTGACTAATGATGGTTTGGAGGACATGAGAATGAGGTGTGAATGCTACTGTCTGTTGTGGATTTCGTTGATGGTTTTTTTTTTTTTTTTTTTTGGTTGATGGTGTTGAAGATGAGCTGATGATGCCAGAGCTTGCTATACATTACTATGAGCTTGGATGGATCTTAGTGGGTCCCCCTGTTTCTGTTTGATCCCTTCTATCAGTTGTTATTTCCTTTTAGAATGTTGGTGTTTTGTTAATGAGTTTTTGGAATGATAAATATATAAATATATTTTTGATATTTGATGTTTTTGTTTTCGTAATTGTATTTGCAGTAAGTTTACTGTATCTACGACGTCTACAGAGACGTTTACAATATGAGGGCCGGTTTGGCTGCAAAATTAAAAAATATGGCATACTTTTATTAGGTAGGAAGTGCAAGTGATTATTACAGAAATTGTGACATATTTTATTCTTATAGAATGGGTGCTTAGTTAACAAAATAAAAAAAATTACGAAAATCTGTTAGTCGTTCATCGGATCGCCGGTGGACGGTGGCTAGTGGCCGAAGGCCAACTGGATCACCGGTGGACTGCCGGCCGATGGCCGGATCACCAGAGGCCAGTCGCCGGAGGTCATGTGGTAGCCGATTGGACCACCGGTGGCCAATTACCGGAGGCCGTTCGGACCACCAATTGTGGTATCAATTGTGGTATCTTTCAATGACAGTTACGGTGACTTGTCTATATTTACCAAAAGATAAAATAAAATTAGTAGAATATTTTATTTAATCCCTCTAATATAATCAATATGTTTATTTTTTTTATCTTTCTAATATAATTGTTTTTAGGAGATTTCTCTATCTTAACTTTTGAGAAATACAAATTCTTATGGACTTCCCATGGATATTATATTAGAAAAAGATTTTTACGTTTCGCAAATATTAAAATAAAAGGATTTACTAGGGACAACAAATTATATTAGAGAGACCAAATTGGCAGATTGACTATATTAAGAATAAATTGGATATTCTACTAAAAAAAATTTTCTTTTGGGCAAACAACGAAAAGTATGTTTTACAGGAAGAGAAAAGAGGGTATTGAGATAATGTGTTAAAAGAGAATAAACTATGTTAAGAGGAAGAAAGTTGTATTATAGAAAAAGATGACGGTTTAAAAAAGTTATGTAAATGTTGTTTGGATTAGATTTTGGAAAACCCATAATTGTTTTTTTTATAAGCTAAGCACTCCTAGGTTCATAAAAAGTTGTTTGTATTTGTTTTTTTGTAAAAGCAGAAGATGTAAAAAAATTGAAAAATAACTTGTCATGATCAACTTCTGAAAAAAAAAACTGTTTTTAGCTTATTTTTACAGCTTCTGCTTCTACAAAAAAACTAATACAAACACAAAATACAAAAAAATGTTTAACTTATTCTGGAGAAGCATTTTTTTGCTGAAACACCTCTACGAAACTGAAAAAAATATTTTTTTTATAAGCCAATTGAAGCAAGGCCGTAATATTCTTTAGAAAAAAAAAAAGTCAGGAATGTGGAATTGCATATTGAGAAAAAAAAAAGCCTGTTTACCTGCATGTTTTTCTGGTGCAAATAATTATTTTGTTTCAGCAAATAACTATTCCAATTCACAATACATAAGATCAAAAAAAAAAAAAAAAGGGGATCAAAACCTCAGTACAAGCCTCTGAAATCATATCAAATATTGAGAATAATTCATCAATCCTATACACAGCACACAAATCAAATACATATAGTTTCCCCTTGATGAAAAACCAAAGCCTTTAAAAAGGGGCAAAAAGCACACAATATTATCTTTTAGATTACATTACATAGCACTTGATTTCTACAAATATTGCATGGATGACCGGCACCCGTATCTTCTGAATAAAGCATGATATCGGTTACTCTTAGCTACATTTATTTAAACAACCTACTCCCTCTTCCTGGTAGTCTTCCCGGGTTATCCAAAAGTCCGGTGCATCCTGTTTACAAATCATCAGATCAAAATCTTAACCAGATGTTTGTGAATGCCTTTAAAAGTTATCAACCAATTTAACCAGTGTATATGTCCAAATACGAGAATGAAAAAGCAAATTTTGTTTTCTTGGATAATTCGGAGTGGTTGAGATAAGTGTGTTGAAACAAACGAAAAAAATATATGCGAGTTGAGTAATTAGATAGAGAGTACCTTCATGATCCCAGCAAGTACTGCACCACCCAGGTACAGCATGTGCTTTCTCCTCGGAGGGTCCTCTATCCGCAAGCGTAATTTCTGTTAAGGTGTTAAGAGTCACAAATATGTAAAAATACACATTTCAAATACTAGCACCAGAGAGTATAAGCTTGGCAGGAATGGCATTTCTCTTTTGCTTGTATACTATAACAAAAAGTTTTTATCTGCTTATATAGCTCTACAGTTAAAACTTCAAAGTCAGCTTGCTTAAAAATTCTACAATATGGCATTTTTCCTTCATCTTCACAAGATAGACAAATAGGAGGATAAGAAGCAGTTTGGTCTTTTCATTTATTTTTTTTTTTAGTTGACTTCTTGCAAATAAGACTTTTACAAGGGTATGTATACTAACAAATACCCATTTTTGTGGGGGTATGCAAGTAAAGAACCTTCTAAATATTATCTTGTGGCACCAAAGCATGCTGTTGAATAAACAGTTTTATCTTGTGGTATCATGCATGTAGAATTATCAAGGAATACATCTTGCGACTTGCAAATATGCACTCCTAGCCAATAGTTGTTCTGAGGATTTGGAACATTTTTATGATAGCCAATCATAATTAATATTTTTTCCACGGTTCTTCAAAGCCTTCAAAATTCATTGCATACTCGATAAAAGGGCAGAGGGATATCTCTAAGGATAAGAATATCTCCCTAATGTATCCAAGGCTAATTTCAGATGGTGCTCAAGAAATACAATGAATTAAATAACGATGGTGGTTAAAAGAAGGGCTGTTCCAAATGAAAGAAGATAGAATTTGAACAGAAGATTACCTTTAGCCCATCCTTATTTCCCTTCAGTACTACTTCAAGATAACGGTCAAGAATTTCCTTCTCCAAGCTGTTCATAGAAAATGAAAAGAAGAAAAAAAAAAACTGATTAAATGAAGCCAATGAACCTTGGGAATTGAATATTCCCAGCTGACATTTATGGGCATGAAAATTTAGGTTTTGCAAGCCAATTAGCAGAGTATTATTTCTTTGGGGAAACTAATAAGCAATATTTCCTACATATGCTATATTCACTTAGCCTTGGGGAAACTGTTTGTAGATGATCGGAGTTCACAAATCAAGAGATCCTTTGCACGGAGTTAGGATCACTGAGAGCACTCTTCTAGTTTGATGAAATGTCTGTGAGGAAGTCTTAACCAGCCAATCTCTCAGTCAGGAGAGTCAAAACAAAGTTAAACAAGGAAGGAAAGTGGAAAATCAACCGGCCAATCAGACCCCAGCACTAGTTTCTATTTATAATATAAAAGCATAGACAAAGGTCCACTAACCTTACACTCCATTGGCTAACAGGAAATCTAAGTTCACATTGGTTGCCAATACAACCTTAAAGTAACACTCCATTGGCCAGTCACTTACTCCTAAGTGATACACAAAAGTAAAATGCCCAAAAAGAAACTAACTACTCTTACCTGCCATTCAGACAGACGCCCATGCTCTGCATCACAGAGCATACCACTCCGGGTTGGCACTGAAACATCTCGACTGTTCCATGCTTTCCTCCTTCTGAATCTTGCTTCCCACCATGCCTAATACTGACACAGCTTCGCAGTAGCCCGCACCATCACCTATCAAGCCATCTTCAGTCAACCTTTCAACACACCCCCGTGATTGAAGATTGCGCATTCCGATCATTGTTCTCATTGCAACATGCTTCTCAGGTGGAAGAGGTTTGGTGAAGAGATCTGCGAGTTGCTCATCAGTTGGGCAGTGGTGAAGAGAAATCACTGCATCAGAGACTAATTTCCGGATGAAATGATAACGCACGTCTATGTGCTTTGTCCGCCCATGGTGTGCGGGATTCTTCGCCACTGCAATAGCAGATTGGTTGTCGCACCATAGCTGTGTGGGATTGTGAATTATGAAACCACATTCCTCCAGTATTCTTCTAATCCAAACGACTTGGCATGCAGCTGAAGTTGCTGTGACGTACTCTGCCTCGGTGGTAGACAGTGCCACAATCTCCTGCTTCTTAGTACCCCAAGAAATGGCACTCATTCCCAATCGAAACAACATGCCGGTTGTGCTCTTCCTATCCGGCAGAGATCCGCCCCAATCACTGTAAGAGAATGCTTCTAGTGTCCCTTCATCTCCGCGAGCATACCACAATCCAAGCTCTTTAGTCCCAGCGAGATACCTCAGCACACGTTTTGCCGCAGAATAATGGGTGGAGCTTGGACAATTCATAAATCTGGAGAGAAAACTCACAGCGAAACATATGTCAGGACGTGTGTGAGTAACATACAGCAGTCTCCCAATCAAGCTTCGGTACATCCTTGGATCACAACCTCCATCTTCAGTGGTCTTCTGTGATCGTTCACTCACACTCATAGGCGTCTGAACAGGCTTACAGTTCTTCATATGTAATTGATTTAATAGACTGTCAATGTAGCCTTTTTGTCTCACATAAATGCCATTTGATTCTTGCTGGACTTCAAGTCCAAGAAATAGACTTAACTTTCCCAAATCTGTCATGTCGAACTTGTTCATCATGTCTGATTTAAATTGTGTAATAAGAGCATTTGATGAACTTGTATACACTATGTCGTCGACATACACACTTAGCAGCAACCTGTCTCCATTATCATTCTCCTTCTTGTATAAAGTATGTTCACACTCACTACTGTTGAAACCTTGTTCACGAAAGTATAGATCGATCTTGCTGTACCAAGCACGTGGTGCTTGCTTTAACCCATACAAAGCCTTCTGCAGCTTGTACACTTTGTCTTCACTTCCATCAACAGCATACCCCTCAGGTTGCACCACAAACACCTCCTCCTTGATGTCACCATTAAGAAACGCAGACTTTACATCAAAATGATACACTGGCCACCCACAGTGTGCTGCAATTGCCAGTAAAAGTCTCACTGTTTCTATCCTTGCAACTGGAGAGAAGACCTCTTCATAGTCCACCCCCGGTTTCTGAGTATACCCCTTGGCCACTAGCCGAGCTTTTAGCTTCACAATTTGTCCTTGTGCATTCATCTTTGATTTATAGATCCATTTTAGGCCTACTGCTCGTTTCCCTGCAGGAAGCTTACATAGGACCCAGGTATTGTTTTTTTCTATCGAAGCAATCTCAGAGTCCATTGCTTCCCGCCATTTTCCATGTTTAAATGCCTCACTGAAATCAGTTGGATCACCTGCATACAAAGCAAAAGTACACGTATTATATATGTCAGTCAATGACCGGGTCTTCTTTGGTGGTGAATCTTCATCTTGTGTTCCTTGCAAGTCTTCATGTTGTGCTGAAGTTCCACCAGTATCACCCGCGTCATCATCTTCTCCAATTGCAATCTCAGGTTCCCTCTGAATACCTCCACTCCATGGCCATCTTGAGTCTTCATGGAACACCACATCACGACTAACAATCACTTTACAAGTCACTGGATTGTATAGTTTATAGGCTTTGGCATCAGCACAGTACCCAATCATAACACACTTCTCAGATTTCTCACTGAGTTTATGTAGCTTCTGAGAGGGAATCAACGAAAATGCCAAGCTTCCAAACACCCGAAGATAGCTCACACTAGGCTTGACTCCATGCCAAACTTCATACGGGGTTTTATCCCGTAATGCCACCATTGGTGATCGGTTGATAAGATGCACAGCAGTTGACACGGCCTCACCCCAGAACTTCAGCGGTAGCTCTCCGCTTTTCAGTAGACCTCTTGCCATTTCCATGACAGTCCTGTTCTTGCGCTCAATAACGCCATTTTGTTGAGGCGTGTACGGAGCTGTGAACTCCCTCATAATACCAGCCTTCTCACAGTATGCTTCAAACTCCTTTGAAAAGAATTCTCCTCCTCGATCGCTCCTCACGGTCTTGATCTTCAGACCAGTTTGCCTCTCCACAAATGCATGGAACGATTGGAACTTCGCATAAGCTTCGGACTTGTTTTTGATAAAATAAACAGAACACCACCTGCTGAAATCATCAACAAGTAAATAAAAATACCTGTTTCCCCCCAATGTTTCTTCACTCATGGGTCCGCAGAGGTCCATGTGAATCAATTGCAAGCACGCATTAGTCTTTCGCACCGAAACATTGGTGAATGGAGTCCTGGCTTGCTTTGCAACCACACACTCCTCACACTGAGGAGTTTGTTTGAGCTCAGGTAACCCCCTTACTATTTTCTTGTGTGCCATATTGATCAGACTTCTGTAATTTAAATGCCCAAGCCGAACATGCCATAATTCTTCTATTGTTTGCCCTTTAACAGCCAACACATGACTATCAATGCTTGCCAAGTCCAAGGGAAACATGTTGTTACTTGATCTGGTCACTGTGATCACATGCTTCCTCTCCTGATTTCCAGTGATTATACACTGATTTTTGTCAAACATCACAACATAGCCCCTTGTGAGTAGCTGCCCTACACTCAACAGGTTGTGAGCCAGTCCCGGCACATACTGCACGCCATGGAGTTTCTTTTGAACTCCCGACGGTGTCCACACTGACACAGTCCCCACACCACACACAACCATCTCCTTGTCATCTCCCAACCTTATAGTGATCTTCAGAGACTCGTCAAGATCGTTGAACAGCTTCCTATCTCCCGTCATATGATTCGAACACCCGGAATCAACCAGCCACACGCTGTTAGGGAGAATACCAGTTGAGCTACTCGCCATGAACAAGTTCTCACCTTTCTCTTCTTCGGCTACAAATCCAGATCCCTTCTCTGGCTGCTTCTCACGAGCTTTACACTCAGCCTTCATGTGACCATACTTTTTGCAGTGAAAGCATTGAATCTGGCTTTTGTTTTCAAAACCCCGACCTCGGCCACCTCGTGCTTGTCCTCTCCCTCTACCAAATGACCTCCCTCGGCCTCTCCCGTCTCCCCACCAGCTCCCAGCTGCTGCAACTTTGCTAGTGCTGCTGCTGCTGTGCTCGCTCTTCACCTGGAGTGCTCTCTCCACAATTTTCCCGAGAGTTCTGTTAACTCTCACTTCGTGAGCTTGCAGGGTGCCACAAAGATCATCGAGGGTGAGACTTGCGAGCTCCCTCGTTTCCTCTATTGCCACCGCAACGAAATCGAACTTTGGGGCCAGGCTTCGGAGAACCTTTGATACTACCTCCTTCTCTTCAAACTTGTGACCGAGTGCCTTGATCTGATTGAGGACTACAATCATCCGGGAGATATAATCTTGTACACTCTCCTCATCGCCCATCTGGAGCGTTTCGAAGTTCTGGCGAAGTGCTTGTATCCTGACTGATAAGACCTTGGACGTTCCTTGACTGTGTTTCCTTAAAGTCTCCCAAGCTTCATGTGCCGAGCTTGCTTCAGCTATCCGATCAAGATTCGGACCATCCAACGCCTGCTGGATCAAACACAAGGCCTTAGCATCCCGCTTCCGATTCTCCTTCTCCACAGACTCGTCCTTTGACGTTGCCACTCCCTTCTCGACCAAGTCCCACAAATCCTGGGACCTGAAGACTGTCTTCATCCGAAGACTCCACCGCCCATACTCCTGGCCAGTGAACAGCGGCACTGTGGGTTGTGAGAGAGATACCGGAGTGTTGATCGTCACCGACGAGCTACTGGTCGCCATAACCGGGCTCTGATACCACTTTGTAGATGATCGGAGTTCACAAATCAAGAGATCCTTTGCACGGAGTTAGGATCACTGAGAGCACTCTTCTAGTTTGATGAAATGTCTGTGAGGAAGTCTTAACCAGCCAATCTCTCAGTCAGGAGAGTCAAAACAAAGTTAAACAAGGAAGGAAAGTGGAAAATCAACCGGCCAATCAGACCCCAGCACTAGTTTCTATTTATAATATAAAAGCATAGACAAAGGTCCACTAACCTTACACTCCATTGGCTAACAGGAAATTTAAGTTCACATTGGTTGACAATACAACCTTAAAGTAACACTCCATTGGCCAGTCACTTACTCCTAAGTGATACACAAAAGTAAAATGCCCAAAAAGAAACTAACTACTCTTACCTGCCATTCAGACAGACGCCCATGCTCTGCATCACAGAGCATACCACTCCGGGTTGGCACTGAAACATCTCGACTATTCCATGCTTTCCTCCTTCTGAATCTTGCTTCCCACCATGCCTAATACTGACACAGCTTCGCAGTAGCCCGCACCATCACCTATCAAGCCATCTTCAGTCAACCCTTCAACAAAACTGTAAGAAGAACCAGAAATTACGGCGTTCCCTTTGGAGATGATCGTTGATGTTGGAATGAGGAGTTTCAAAGTTCGCTTGGAAGACGATGGCGCTCCGATTATCCGATCCAAGGTGGTTCATGGTCCTTCTTCTCTCCCCAACTCCGAGAAGAACCCCCTGTATCCCTCTTCTTCTACAGCTGCGGGGAACTCCAACCGTGCCTCGGCCTCCTCCTTACCTCTCAGGTTCACCAGCGAGGAGAAAGGTAAAAGCTTGTTGCATGCCCACTTGCCCGCTCCTCTCGTTGATCCCTTGAACTCAGACGACCACCCCCCTACGGAGGATGGTCGGAGTTCCGGTGAGCAACAGCAAGTGGTCCCCCGGATTCCTCGTGAGAGTTACGAGGAAGGGGACACACTGTGCATGAACAACACATCCACGATCTCCAGTCTTACACCAGCCGTGTGTATGCCTCGGGATCAGCCTTCATCGGATCCCATTGGACATTTGCTGATGTCTCATTTGCCTCGCGATCAGCTTTCTTTAGATTCCATCAAACACTCAGCACATGGTCCGCCTCGTGATGCGCCTTCTGATCCCATTAAAATTTTAAAGGGAAATGCGCCTCGAGATTTGATTTCTCAGCAGCCCATCTCCTCTGACATTACCAAGCTGCCTCGGGATGCACTGAACTATGATGATCATTCCATTCAATCTTCAGTCTTAATCCCGCCTCGTGATCAGAATTTCCACATCTCCAAGAATTCTATTAATTCCATTCCAGCTCAGGCCCATGTTCCAGATCCAGCCCACTTTCCAGAGCAAACCCAGATTCCGGACCAGGCCCTTTTTGATCCAGCAATTATCTCCATTAAAAAATTCTAAGCCCTTTAATTTAACCTCTAATCAAAATGATCTGTCCTCAATTGCAAATGTTAATCTAGTGGATAAGAAATCCTCTCACACGATTGAATTTTCTTCCGAGGCAATAGACAATCTTCCAACACACCTACAATTGCATCCTCCCGAAATTTCGATCCCTGAGGGATACAGATGGATTTTTATTCATGGGGGATGGACCCTTGTTCCAAATGTAAACTCAGATAAATTCTATTCGCAAGATCCAACCCCACCCATTACTCCCTTGGAGGACCCTACTGATGATGAACTTTTGGACTGGGATGATGATGACGATTTTTTATTCATGGGGGATGGACCCTTGTTCCAAATGTAAACTCAGATAAATTCTATTCGCAAGATCCAACCCCACCCATTACTCCCTTGGAGGACCCTACTGATGATGAACTTTTGGACTGGGATGATGATGACGATTTTCCAATCGGCTTGACTGCTGATGATGAGCAGCTCCTAAGTGAAGAGAATCTTTCTCACTTAGACACTGATATTCGACATGATGATCCTTTGGTTGATCAATCTCTTATTCAGGATCCTTCTGCCCTCAGTGATAAAACTGCTCCAAATAACATTCGCACTGAGAACACTTCTTCTGAGATAGTACCTGATTCACAATCCTCTTAGCAGCCTCTGCCGCCCAAGATCCAGAAGATTATCAGGAGGAGTGACAGACCCAAGAAACCTTGTGGTCGTTGGAACGAGGAAGCTGGGTTCGTTCCCCTCCCCCCAAGATCCACAAAGAAGAAAGCCCCTGATGACCCGAGAGACGGTACGCCCAATCTCCCTAATTCTGGTTTTTCTTCTTGGTCTGATGCTCAATTCTTTAATTATAGCAAAGCATGTGGTGTGAAATTCCTAAGTTCACCAAATCACAAAGATAAATGTTTAGACAGCATTCGCAAACTTGAATCCATAAGAACTGATTTTTCTTCTTCTTCACTCAGATCCCCTTCGGGATCTGACAGTTAGATCATAACTTTTTATCATGAAAATTATAAGTTGGAACGTTCGTGGTCTTGGCAGACCCTCTAAATGCCACTTAGTGAAAGAATTTCTTTCTTCTTCTCGTGCGGACATTATTTGTTTACAAGAATCTAAACTTCATGAAATTCATATCTCTACCTGGAAATCGATTGGCGGTTCCCGCCTGAACACCTTTGATTTTATTCCAGCAATTGGTTCTGCTGGTGGTATCATTCTTGCTTGGGATTCCTCCCAAGTTTCCGGTACTCTCCTTCATAAAGGAGCATTCACCATTACTTTGGAATTCACTAACCAATCAGATAATACCATCTGGGCCTGTACTTGGGTTTATGGTCCTTCCTCCAGACCCCTGAAAGATGACTTTAGGAATGAGCTTCGCACAATTGGTAACCTTCACTCTTTACCTTGGGTGATTTGCGGGGATTTCAACTTACTATTCACGTTTGATAACAAAAACAAAGGAGACTTACATGCTAGAGAGATTGCCGCATCTCAAAACCTCCTAAATGATCTTAATCTTGTTGACCCCCCTTTACATGGGCGCAGATTCACCTGGTCAAACGGACAGTCTGATCCAACCTGGGTTTGACTTGATCGATTCCTTTATTCCCACAACTGGCCCCAATTATTTCCCAGAACTATTCAATCTGCTCTCCCCAGAATTGGCTCTGACCATTCCCCTATCTGTCTTGATTTTGGGAATCACCTCTTTAGGCCACGTATCTTTCGATTTGAAAAATCTTGGTACTCTAATCCACTATTAGAGAATCTAATCCAAGATTGGTGGTCTTCCCCTAACCTTATTGGTTGCGGAGCTTTCATTTTTTCCAAAAAATTATTGCTCCTAAAAAGAAACCTCCGTAACTGGGCCAAGGAAAATATTACTTCCTTCAACATTCTCAAACTGAACCTGCTTGATGAATTAAATTCACTTGATACTGAAAATGAAAGCAGGGATCTTACTGAAGATGAATCTGATCGCCTTTCGACAATTAGAACTGAGCTTTCCACTAAGCTTAAACAAGAAGAAATCTACTGCAAGCAAAGATCTAGAATAACTTGGTTGAAGGAAGGTGACTGTAATACCAAATATTTTCATATGTTGGCAAATGGAAGAAGGAATAAAAACTTTATTCATCGCATTAGAAATAATGGGCAATGGATTGAAGGAAACTCTGAGATTGGAAAAGTTTTCTCCGATCATTTTCGATCCTTATTTGGCTCCTCTCTCAATCACAGATTCTTATTTGACTGGCCTCACCTTTTCAATTACAAGGCTAGAATTGATCTCTCTTCCTTAGAAATTCCTTTTACCACTGAGGAAATCCAGCGCGCTGTCTTCGACCTAAACGCTGATAAAGCCCCTGGTCCGGATGGTTTCCCAATATTCTTTTATCAGAAACACTGGACTCATTTAAGGGAGGATATCTTCAAGCTCTACAATGACTTCTACGAAGGCACAATCAATTATGAGCGAATTAACTGGGTTCACCTTGCTCTCATTGCCAAGACATCTTCCCCTATTGAGGTTTCAGATTTCAGACCAATAAGTCTTATCAATTCCACTTGTAAAATCATCTCTAAAATCCTCTCTACGAGACTTAGCCTGGTAATTGACGAGCTTGTCGATGATTCCCAATCAGGATTTATTAAGGGCAGATGCATTGCCGACAATATTATTGCTGCTCAAGAATTGATTTTTCACCTTCAAAAGAAGAAACTACTTGGCTTTGCTTTTAAAGTCGACTTCGCAAAAGCCTTTGACTCCATAGACTGGAATTTCCTTCTTGAGATTCTTGCAGCCAGGGGTTTTGGAAGCCGGTGGATCTCTTGGATACACACGATTCTCAAAACTGCTAAATCTCAAATTCTCATCAACGGTACTACTCAAGGTTATTTCCGCTGCAAAAGAGGCTTAAGACAAGGGGATCCCCTTTCTCCACTTCTTTTCGCTCTTGCCGCAGATGCCCTCAGTGCGATGTTCAAACACGCTATCAACTCTAAGGCCCTAATTGGTATTCAACTTGATCATTCTAGTAGCATTTGTCACCTACAATACGCAGATGATCTTATCATCTTCTCTGCTGGAGGACATGATGACCTTCAAATAATCAAGTTGATTCTCTACCTTTTTGAAGGTTCATCTGGCCTTGCTATCAATTTTTCGAAGAGTTGTTTGTATTCCACAAACTTTGGTTATCAACCGCATTTTTCTTCTGCTAGGATCCTAAACTGTAAAAGAGACAGTCTTCCTGTCACGTACCTGGGTGTTCCTCTTTCTGGCAAAAGACCTAGAAGGCAAGACTGGACTAAACTCATTGAAATGGTTCGTTCCAGACTCAAGCCTGGAAAGCAACCTATCTTTCTCTGGGAGGACGCCTAACTCTACTTAATTCCGTCCTTTCGACCATACCAGTCTACTGGATGTCAGTCTTCAAACTTCCTGCCTGGGTTATTCATGATATTGACAAGATCAGGAGAGATTTTCTTTGGAAGGGTCCCGACCTTGGACATAAAGGTATCAGGTTGATTGCCTGGGATAGAATCTGTCGTCCCCGTCACATGGGTGGCTGGGGAATCCTTAACCTCCAGGAATTCAACAAAGCCTTGCTTGGGAAATGGTGGTGGAAGATCTCTAATAACCCTAATAGTTGTTGGGCTAAGATCATTCATGTTAATTACTCAGTCAGAAACCCACCTGGGATTTTATTCCATCATCAGCCGAGAAATAGATCTTTTTTCTGGGCTG
This sequence comes from Dioscorea alata, assembly GCA_020875875.1. NCBI lineage: Eukaryota > Viridiplantae > Streptophyta > Magnoliopsida > Dioscoreales > Dioscoreaceae > Dioscorea > Dioscorea alata. The sequence goes on from CM037020.1 coordinate 1,004,381, forward strand.
GTTTAAGCACCATTCTTCACCCATTCAGGGCTTGTATCATCAAATCTCTTGGTAATGGAGTTAACACTTCATTCTGGTATGACAAATGGCTTAACGGTAAAGCTCCTATTGACCTCTGGCCATCCCTTTTCACAAGTTGTCACTACCCTGGGGTTAGTTTGAGACAATTCACCTGGTTGCTTAATTCTCCGGAAAACCTCTTCCACACTGCGACCTCAGATAATATTTCCTCTCTACTTGATTCTATCCCGAGTCACTTCAGTGACCAAGAAGATTCTTACTCTTGGACACTCGAAAAGAAGGGGATCTTCACCGTCAAATCTTTCTATAATTTTCTAACTGATGGAAGAACTCGCAGTCAACTTTACCCTCAATTCTGGAAAATTATTTCTCCTAGTAAGATTACCTTGTTCTGCTGGCTTGCCTGGGAGAATAAAATTCTCACCCTCGATAATCTGTTAAAAAAAAGTGTAATTAACTTGAATGCTACAGATACCTGTGTTCTCTGTCATAAAAACACTGAATCAGTTGATCACCTTTTTCTTAACTGTGAATTCTCTATTAGAATATGGTCCTTCTTTAAACAATTCTTCATCTCTGACTTTATCCCGTCCTCTATCTCAAATATCTGGACAACCTGGATACCTTCCTTAAATTCTAGCCATCGAAATCTTTGTGATCTCAGTTCACGAGCAATCTTCTGGAATTTATGGGTGGAACGAAATACACGAATTTTTAAATTAAACTGCTCTTCAATTCACTCAATACTTTTTAAGACTGCTAACATGCTTCTTTCCTGGCTTGATACAGCTCCTGAGCCCCATCAACACGCAACCACTGAGGCATCTCAGAAAATCAAGCGTTCGCTCAACTTCTTGAACACCTGTCAGACAGGATCTTCCGGAGACACAGGGCACAACATTGATCGGGAGTAATCGTCCTCTTCTTTCAGCTCGGTCTGACCTCTAACTCCAGACGGCTGTCTTCACAGACCTAGCTTTTATTGTCCTTCCTTTGTTCTCCTTTTTTCCTGTTTGATGTTTCCCTCACCTCTGGTGAGTTCTTAGTCTTTCTTTTGTTGTTCGGTTGTTCTTCCTTTTCAGTCTCTCTGAACTCTGTACTGTTTTTTTCCGTTTCAATAAATCAGTGGTTTATCCACTTTTCTCAAAAAAAAAAAAAAAAAAGTGTTCAAAATCACCAACTCCAACATATACTTTGTTTCTAAAGGCAGAAAGTTTTGCCTTTCAACTTGAGATGTTTTGTGGATACGATTCCATTTTCTATAAATCCCATTGAACACAAAACTTCCTGTTTAAACTCGTAGAGATAAGTTCCTGTAATAAGCTCTGTTCATTGGCCATTCCCCCAGCTTCCCTTTGGTATTTCCTTTTCTTTCACTCACTGGAGGAGACAAGCAGGTTATAATACAAGACCCATTTGTTCAAGAGATCTCTTATATATCTGGAATACAAAAGTCTATCAGCTTGAGCCACCCTCTTTATGATCAAGCATTATATTTTTGCCTTACTACGGCCAATCGAAGCATCATAATAAATGCTACCACTTAGTAGACCCTTTAGGTTTCATTGTATTGGCAAATTAAGATTATCAATAACTGGATGAATTAGAAAAGTATGTAATGCTCTTTATCAAAAGAATGAAGAAATTGAGGATGAACCAACTTTAATCGTGCAAATTATCATTCTTCACTCTAAACTACGTGTTTCACAGTGCTGTCATGTCACGCCCCGAACCTGGTTCGCCGGACCCGGCGCGCGGACAAACGGACGCAAACCCACAGGGTGTGGACCCTATAGGCCTGCAAGGCCTCAGAACTTGATACAGAGTAGACAAAACTAAAACAAACCAACTGAGCTACAGGACTACAGACTCTACAGAGTATACAAAGCAAGGGTACAAGAAATCCAAAATAGCTAATAGAAGGGATATAGGACAGACAGTAACAAGAGCTCAAATTTTACAATGGAACAAGACAACACCTACAAACAGCCCTTCAGAGTCCACACTGGTCTACCATCCTTGATCTGAAAAGGATTTAAAACAAATCCATGAGCTCACTAGCCCAGTAAGTAATCCAAAACAAGAAACTGAAACGAAAGTTCAAAACTAAAACTTGCGCAAAATCGGAAACACAAAATAGTGTAAACAAAATCAAAAGACGAGGCAAGATGTAACAGATTCCTGAGTGTGTCTCCAAATTTGCTATAGCTGCTAGAGGTCATTTATTTACCCTCGGTGACCCGAACCAGAATAATAGAAGTCATTTGTTTACCCTCGGTGACCCGAGACTGAATATCAGGTGGCCGTTGATTATTTCACCGAACGGACACGGTGCGAAATTGCATTCTCATTTTCCAAAATTTCTTGTCGACAAGGTCAGGGTTTAACCCCCCACTGACAGGGTTGCACAACGCTTATTGGAGACCCAAAATATTCACACAAATTTCATAACAAACAAAATATGGAATATTACCATTATTATTCCAATATTCAAATTAAAATAATAATAAATTATATGAATGAGAATATACCCATTTCAAGCCATGATCTGATTTCCACTTTGGAGAACAGTAAAAACATATTACCACTAAGACATTCATCTCCCATGATTTAAAAATAATAAATCCGAAAGTCAAAGGGAGTTTTTAAATAAAACATTTGAATAAATTCAAATACCAGTGTACCTGATCAATTAAGGAATGGAAACAAAAAGATAATAATTTGAAGGTAATGGGACCATGACTCTAACAAGTTAAATAAAAATAATTTACAAAAACAAACCATAAAATAAAATGGTAATACAGCTAAAATATAACTAAATGAAAAGCTTGAAATACAAAGGCATTAAAATATTCACCATCACCCATACTCTCCCAAAATAGAATAAAAATATGTATATAACTGAATAAATAAATAAAATGGTAATAACTTCCCAAACAAATTAATCAAAAGGTGAAAACACCTTTGCACACAAAACCAGTAATTTTAGAGAAACAACCAAGTATTTAACAAAATAATATTTTTTGAAAATTAAAAAAAAAAAGGACATAAATGACAAAGAAGTATATATACGCAACAATTATATCGGTAGATTACTTACCTGAAGCAATCTTCAAGCTTTAGAACTTCACCCGACACTAATGGATGATTTCGGTAATGATCCTATTACAAATACATCAAACTATATCTAAGTTTCTAATTAGAGAGACAATAGTTAGGAAATGTCTACAAGTAGGTCTAGCATAATACTAGTACTAGTGATGATGACCAAGGTGTGAAACAGGGAAGATAGATTGAATAACAAGAGCTAAACTAGAAGGTCAGAGAGGCCAAGATGAACGGTGGTCTCCTAGCACAAGGTGCTAGTCAAAACATACATGCATGAATATGTATACATATATATAGATATATTACTATACTTCAAAGGTTTGTAAAAATCAGGATATATAAAGATTTCAAAGGTTTGTAGAAATTAGAATGCATGGATGTGCATGTATATAGAAATAAATATGCATGCATGTGCATATATATATATATATATATATATATATATATATATATATATATATATATATATATAATTTTTTTTTTCAAAAGTTGTTCAGATGCATGCATGTGAGCGCGTGTATATATATATATATATATATATATATATATATATATATATATATATATATATATATATATATATATATCATTCTATATAAATATATATATATACTTCAAAATTTGTTCAGATGCATGAATGTGCGTGTGTGTCTATATATATATATATAGAACAGAATACATATATATAGCAAAAATCAGTATATATATATATATATATCACCATAAAACCAAGGTTTGCCCAAAAAGATTCATGCATACAAAACATATGTGTGGTATTGTATTCAAAAGCTTGCCAAGCAAACCAAGAATGCAGGCATACATATATTCAAAAGTTTGGCAAAAATCATGATGCATGCATGTACGTATATATATATACACACTCAAGAGTTCTCAACATCTCATGGCAAGCTAAACAAAGATAGAAGTCCAGCAACCAAGAAAAACCATGCACTAAAGATATACCAAAACTTATTCAAGCATGGTTAGGGACTTACTTTGGTTGCCGGAAAAGAGAGGTGAAAGGAGAAACCACATGAATTCCAAGCTCAAAAACCTCCTAGAGCTAGCAACCACCCTCACAAATAATAGAAAGAAGAAGAAGCAAATGGAAAAGAAGAAGACATTGAGGTTAAAAGGCTCTCTTATCAAAGGTATAGATGTGATGGAACCCAGAAATTCCTCCGGGAATTCCTCATTGCAACTAGGTTTTGAGAGCAACCTGACAAGAAGATGAGGGATTAAGGGACAAAATCAAATGTTTTTTTTTTTAAACAAGCTTAGTGCTGGGCGGGGTCCACATGTCAGATCTATTTTGTAGCCATTCAGAAAACAACAATAAAAATTTTGCATCTGATGCATCACATGGGTGTAATTCTACAGAGTTCGATATCAAAACTAAAACAAGAGTTCAAGGGAGATACACTAAGATTAGTGCAGGATAGAAATAATATTTTCCAAAATGGCTCAAAATTTTACCGACTAGGTGTTGGAGAATAAGAAGACCCACACAAACACCCACTGTCAAAGTTCAGTGACCGTTTTGAAACAAAACTGGACAGAGAAACAGATTAGAAGACAGAAGAGAAAACTCAGACTAGTCAAAGATATCAAAACAGCAAATATCAATACAGAGGCTCCACTACTTTCATTCATATATATAAAAGCTATTCAAAAAGTAACCAGACAAAACACACATGCCCCATCCTCTCATTGGCCAGCACAAACAACTGTAGATATGCAGTCCACTAACACCGCTTACTTCAATACTATATTAATAGATAATAAAGCAAAAGTAGAGCAAAACACCATGCTCTTCAAACTTATAGTCACCCAAAAAATCTAGCTTCCATACTTCATATCTCCCTTAGCTTCAACACACGGTCAGCTGGTCTTCACACTAGCTTCAATCAAGCAATACCATCAGCACCCTCCTGTGATTGAAGCGTGATCATCCCAAGCTTGTTTATGAGCTGCACATGCTTCTCGACAGACAAAGATTTGGTGAAGATGTCAGCGACTTGATCCTCTGTGCTGCAATGATGCAAAGAGATAGCTCTATCTGTAATAAGTCCACGAATGAAGTGGAATCTTACATCAATGTGTTTTGTTCGTCCATGGTGAGCTGGATTTTTCGCTACAGCAATGGCCGAGAGATTGTCAACCCCCAGCTTGGTTGGATTTGAGCAACACCTTCCACAATCTTGTAACACTCTTCTCAGCCAAACAACCTGACAAGCTGCTGCAGTGGAGGCGATGTATTCAGCCTCAGTCGTGGAGAGAGCCACAACATCTTGTTTCCTGGACCCCCAAGCAATTAGACTTGATCCCAATTTAAATACTAATCCAGTTGTGCTCTTACGATCAGCTTTGGATCCACACCAATTGCTATCAGAGTAGGCCTCCAATTCACCTTCATCTCCATGCGAGTACCATAGTCCCAGATCCTTGGAACCTGCGAGATATCTCACAATTCTCTTTGCTGCACTAAACTGAATTTTGCTTGGTTGATTTATGAATCTTGACAAGAGATTAACTGAGAAGCTGATATCAGGACGAGTATGAGTAATATAAATAAGTTTCCCAATTAAACTCCTGTAAATAACTAGGTCTGTAAATTCAATTGTATCACCATCTTCCAATTTCTCATTCACAGATAATGGTGTAATCACTGGTTTGCAAAGTGTCATATTCATGTAAGTCAGTAAATCATCTATGTACTTCCTCTGTGAGATGAAGATTCCCTTTGAATTTTTCTTTACTTCTAATCCCAGAAAATAGCTCATCAATCCCAAGTCTGACATATCGAAAGTATTCACCATGTCCAGCTTGAATTGTTCTAACAGAGCAGATGAGGAGCTTGTATACACAATATCATCCACATATAGGCTGATTAGTAACACTTCTCCATTCTTGTCCTCTTTTCTGTACAATGTATGCTCATTCTCACTCTTGATGAAGCCAAGATCCTTGAAGTGCTGATCAATTCTGGAATACCATGCTCTGGGTGCCTGTTTCAATCCATAAAGGGCCTTTCTCAGTTTGTAAACCAAATGTTCATCACCAAGCTTCACATAGCCTTCTGGTTGGGTAACATAGACTTCCTCCTGTAAATCTCCATTCAAGAAAGCCAACTTCACATCAAAGTGAAACACTTGCCACCCTGCATGTGCTGCCAATGCTAGAACCAATCTCACTGTCTCAATGCGAGCCACTGGTGAGAAAACCTCATCATAATCAATCCCATGAGTTTGTGAGTAACCCTTGGCCACTACTCTAGCTTTATACTTTTGTACCTTACCTTCTGCATTGAATTTGGTCTTAAAGATCCATTTAAGGCCAACTGCTTTTTTACCTGCAGGTAGCTCACATAACATCCATGTATTGTTGCTAGTTATTGAATCTATCTCTGCATTCATAGCTTCTTGCCAATTCTTACTCTTCATAGCTTCCTTGTAGTCAATTGTATCAACAACATGCATTGCAAATGTGAATGAATTGTACACATCTGTGAGTGACTTGATTTTCCTTGGGGGAGACCCATCTATGGGTGCTACACGAGCTTGGGAATCATCATTTAAATTACTGGGTCTTGGTGAAACCACCTTCTCCACTCCTCCATCTCCAGACTTGTTAGGATTTTGCACATTCTGTGGATAACTTGCTCTCCCCCCATTATCTTCATCAATCTCCACCAATGGTACACTGGATTGTGAAGTACCCCAGCACCAATGAGACTTCTCATGGAATACAACATTTCTGCTGATAACAATCTTCCCTGTGACTGGATTATACAGCCTATATGCCTTGGATTCTGAAGAGTACCCAATGAATACACACCTTTCTGATTTCTCATCAAGTTTGTGAGACTTTTGTGAAAATGTCAATGAAAAAGCAAGGCACCCAAACACTTTTAAATGATTCACCACTGGTTTGACACCATACCAAGCTTCAAATGGGGTTTTATTATATAGAGCTTGTGTTGGAGATCTGTTAATCAAATACACAGCCGTTGAGACAGCTTCACCCCAGAACCTTTTTGGAAGATCACCACTTTTAAGTAAGGCCCGAGCCATCTCAACCACAGTTCGATTCTTGCGTTCTACAACGCCATTTTGTTGAGGTGAGTAAGGTGCTGAGTACTCCCTCTTGATTCCAAAGCCTTCACAATATTTCTGGAAATCCCCTGAAAGAAATTCACCACCATGATCACTCCTCACCACCTTGAGCTTTCTTCCAGTTTGCCTCTCCACCATTGCATGAAATATTTGAAAATACTTGAAAGCTTCTGATTTGTTTTTCAGCAGATACACCCAACACAACCTGCTAAAATCATCAACAATTAAGTAGAAGTATTTATTACCTCCTAAAGAATCCTTACTCATAGGACCACACAAGTCCATATGCACCAGCTGAAGAATTGAAGTTGCTCTTCGGGATACTCTAGTTATATAGCTTGATCTTGCTTGCTTAGTCACAGCACACTCCTCACATTGACTTTCTTTCTTCAATTATGGTAACCCGACTGCCATTCTCTTGTGAGCCATGAATTGCAAGCTTCTATAGTTGAGATGTCCGAGTCTAAGATGCCATAATTCACTCAGGTCTTGGCTTGATACTGCTACATTCAACCTTCCAATGCTAGTAATATCAACAGGAAACATATTGTTTCTTGTTCTTTGGATAGTTATAACCTGATTCTGTCTTTGATTATCACTTATAACACATCTATCATGGCTAAACACAACAGAATATCCTCTAGTTAGCAACTGACCAACACTTAAGAGATTATGAGCCAAACCTGGAATATATTGAACATTCTTCAGTTGCTTTACTTCTCTTCCTTGTGTACAGATGCCCACTGTTCCCACACCATGAACACCCATCTCCTTATCATCCCCCAGCCTCATACTCTCCTTCTGAGATTCATCCAGGCAACTGAAAAGTCTTCTATCTCCGGTAGTGTGATTTGAGCATCCGCTATCAATAAGCCAAATGGATGCTTTAACACTTTCATGAGAGCTGCTAGCCATGAATAAGTTATTAGTGTCCATCTCCTCAGTAACCAAATTGGCTCCATTCTCTTGCTGCTTCTCTCTCACCCAACAATTTGCCTTCACATGACCGAACTTCTTACAATGAAAACACTGTACATTGCTTCTGTTTTCATAGCCTCTTCCTCTACCTCTACTGTCACTTGAAAAACTTGCAGAGCTTGAACCAGTGCCTTTGTTGTACTGAGAGCCAGCAGCATCACCCTTCATATGTAAAGCTTTTTCTCCTAGCTTTACAAGCCCCCGATTCACTCGAATCTCATGAGCCTGAAGAGACCCGCTCAGCTCGTCCAGAGTGAGCTTGGTAATGTCCTTCGACTCCTCAATTGCCACTGCTACAAAATCAAACTTAGTATGCAGACTTCTGAGCACTTTGGCTACTACTTCTTCTTCACTGAGCTTATACCCAAGCCCACGAATCTGGTTCACAATAAACAACATCCTTGAACAATAGTCTTGTATGCTTTCATTGTCTTCCATCTGGAGCACCTCAAAGTTTTGTCTGAGAGATTGCTTTCTCACTGAAGCCACCTTGGTAGTACCTTGATAATGCTTTTGGATCATTTCCCAAGCTGCATGAGCTGACTCTGCCACTGCTATTCGATCTAAGATTGGCTCGTCTACGGCTTGTTGAATAATACTCAAAGCCTTGGCATCTATCTTCCTGTTTTCTCTATCAACTGCCTCATCCTTGGTCTTGGCTACCCCCTTCTCCACAAGTTCCCATAGTTCTTGTGACCGGAACACCGTCTTCATGCGAAGACTCCACCTCCCATAGTCTTGCCCTTTGTAAACCAGCACAGAGGGCTGAGAGAGAATGACTGGACCGTTGTTGGCTGCCATTACTTGAGCTTCCAGTTCTGATACCATAGTGTTGGAGAAGAAGAAGACCCACACAAACACCCACTGTCAAAGTTCAGTGACCGTTTTGAAACAAAACTAAACAGAGAAACAGATTAGAAGACAGAAGAGAAAACTCAGACTAGTCAAAGATATCAAAACAGCCAATATCAATACAGAGGCTCCACTACTTTCATTCATATATATAAAAGCTATTCAAAAAGTAACCAGACAAAACACACATGCCCCATCCTCTCATTGGCCAGCACAAACAACTGTAGATATGCAGTCCACTAACACCGCTTACTTCAATACTATATTAATAGATAATAAAGCAAAAGTAGAGCAAAACACCATGCTCTTCAAACTTATAGTCACCCAAAAAATCTAGCTTCCATACTTCATATCTCCCTTAGCTTCAGCATACAGTCAGCTGGTCTTCACACCAGCTTCAATCAAGCAATACCATCAACACTAGGTAGTCCAGGATACATGGTGCTCCGTCCACTTAGAACAATGTGCTGGTAGGGCTGCCAAAAAATAAACAGATTAATAATGAGAACACATTAAAAAAAAGACTTAATGAACAGTATACACATATCTCTTGATTTTAACAAAATCAGTACTGCACTTCTAATCAAAAGAATGAAATAATATATTTCATAGGAAGGGAATGAAATGAAGAAGTCCATTATCTACAAAGTTTGCTAATCAGAGTCAGTAACAAGCTCAAAAATTCAATCATTCCTAGAAGTGAGAAGGGCAACAAAATGCCATGTGAGATCAGCTTGACAAAAGAGGCACACCAAAACAAGCTAAAACAAATGAAATGCCATGTGAGATCAACTTGACAAATGAGACACACCAAAACAAGCTAAAACAAATGAATTCAGGGATCAATTCATATCAGGAGGCACAGTTTTCTAAATCAGTTGTGTGATGATCAGTGTGAACTTTCAGCAAAGCACCAAACACTACCACCCATACAAATAATGACATTTCTGTTTTGGGTTTAGCAAGAACTTAAGCAAGTACTCACTTTTTACCTTTTCCAAAAAGGTTTGTTCATGATTTTAAAGTCCTATTTTGCTTTCAATTGAACCAAGCATAACGTGGAAACACCAATCCTCCCAAAAAAAAAAAAAAAATCAACTGAAAAACTCATTAATCAGCAGTACAAAAGTAATTGGCATAGGCCCAAAACTTCAACCAATCACCCGTCTGTAAGTGTATACCAACAGAAGTGTTGCTGCTTATCCCATTCCGTTATTGGACTTCTAGAAAAGATTTCCTGCCATCAGTGTTACACCCCATAAATAGAAATACACACCAAGATTATCATCTAGCATCCAAACACAGGAGTAAATCTTAAACTTTAACTTGTCACAGTCTCGATGTTTTGATTCAACCCAAATGGGTTAGCTTTGTTTTAAGAGGGATCCATATTTGATCCAAATCCACAATTACCACAAGATTGTAAACCATGACTTGGCCACAGAGGCTTGAGTTCAGGTTAGGAGCAATTCAAAATCAGGTTAGGGTCATATATTACAATAGAAAAGTAGCAAACAAATAGAAACTTCACTTAAACCTGTTATAATAACAATACAACAGTCTCCAATTGGTAGTCGGTAACCCAGTTGGTAAATATCCCCAATCCAAAAAAGACAAAATCATTTGTTCAAACAGAAACTTGTCGAACCAAGACCACAACTATTATTCTAATTTTTAAATGTTCAACTTCTTTTATTTTGGTGGATTATTCTGCTTTTATTTAAAAACCTGATGCCGGGTGTGCTAGATGATACTGTAATTTTTGTGTCCCTTTGTCAAGAAATTTGGATTATTTTCAACTAAATCTCTTATAGGCCACGCAATTCATACATGAAAGAAATTCCTAAAAGCATGTTAAATTTTAGCAACTCATCACCTTTTGATCATGTTTCACCAGATGATGGCTGACCAACTGCTTTTCTTCTCTTGGGCTTCTTTACTTCTTGAAAAATAAAACCAACTCTAAATTATGCCAGAAAATGATATATCTAAAATGTGTGTGCAAGTTAATTTTAACAAAGATAGCAATGTTATGGTAGGAGTAAGACCTCTTTTTCATCAAGTTGAGTGTTCCTAAAAACATGAGGACGTTTTAAAAATGCAATCAACTCTTGTGCGATCTCTTTCTGCAAGTATGGACCAAGCTAACTTGTGAATATTCATAGTCCATATTTATAATGAAAAAAGTCAAAAAATAAAGTTTCTAATTAAGCAACATTACTGTTTCCAGCTTTCACATTTCTCATATCAAACAAGCTGCAGAAATCCAAAAACTCAGATTTTTTACATTTAGCAACTTTTCTATTTAATCTTCGCTTTTCTTTTCTACAAAGAGAAATTTGATTCACATGTAAACAAGCTATCAAAAACAAGGTATTACGTATTACACAGAGATTCTGAACCAAAGAGATTTGCTTCACATATGAATAACATCAGAAATAAATTTTCAACCTAAAACATCATGCCAGAATATCGAAACTATCTCCACAAATAGGAAGCAAAATTACCTTCTCTTGAAGACCCAACAAAAACCCAGAGAAATCCAGTGTATTTCTCTTCAGATCTGTGGGCCCCGGTCTTTTTGTCCCCATCCATTTGTCACAACAATTCAAATCGGATTCCTGGTCTTCTTTACATGCAAAACCCTTGAATTAAGAAGCCTTGTCTTAAGCCTTGTTTTGTGGAAGTTTTGTTGCCATCTTGTTGGTTGAATGTTGAGCCAAAGACATTAGCAACCTCCCCATCTTCTTCTGATTTTCAGCATCTGCATCTTCTAACGATTTTCTGGAAGAGTGAGGGAGCTAGAGAGAGAAAGATGTAATTCCGGTACCGGAAAACTCCGACCTTCAAACCTCCAGCGAGCATTGGAGATTTCTTCCCTTCTTTGCATTACTTAATCAAGATGATCATGGGATTTCTTGAAAGCTTGTGAGCCGGATAACTCGGAGTTGGTCACCACTTCTCTCTTTAAACCAATCTTCAAGAGAAACCATGCTTCTCTCCTTGATGGCTACCACCTTGATAGTGTAGTTCCTCCTACTCATCTCACCAAGTAAGTCTTCCTTCTACTTGATTGTATTGCCCTTTAGCATGTTGTTACTCTTGTTTATTGCCTTTTCATTTCTTGCATATATGTTGGAAAGTGTTATGTTTCAGCTTGGTAGTTTAAGTGTTGCTAATACCCTTTTGATGATTGGCTTTCATGCTTGTGTGCACATGATCAAAATTTTGTATTACAACCTTGAGTATTTCCACACTCTTAAACTTAGGTGTAAATCCCAAGTTCCAACCATTCATGGGTTTATAGCTAATGTTTTGTATGAGCATGCTTAAGTTTTAAGCCTTGAATTTGAGAGTGTGTTGAAAACATCCTCTTTATATTTTGGCTTCTTCCTTTGGTTTTGTGTTATTGTACTATAAACCTATATATGTATATATATAGAGAGAGAGCATGTTGCATGAAGAGTTGCACCCCACTTTGAGGTTTATATGGGTTTATACTTGCATGAAAACATGCAGGCCTCGTAGTGTTTTGAACTCTTTAGAAAATCCAATCTTGGGATGTGGGCCCCAGCTTTTTGTCCCCTTTCATTTGTAAAAGTTATGCAAGCTTTAATTCCCGGGCCTCATTTCCATGCAAGCCTTGATTTTGGGAAGCTTGTCTCTCAACTTTTCCTTGCTTTTGCTATGTATCCTGATGTTGTTGAGTTAAGCCATGAGAAAGCTCCTCCTCTTACCCATCTTCCTTGGTTGTGTGTGTGTGTGCCTTAGAGTGAGAGATTTGTGAATCTGGCCGGACTGAAAACCTCCGGCGAACTCCGACGATGAACTTGTGAACACAACCGTATAGATTTCTTTGCTTTGTCCTTCACTCTTCCAAGTAATCTTCTAGCCTTTTATCTTCAAAATTGGGTGGTGTGGTGGTTGTAAATGCTTGGGTTAATATTATCCTTGATGCCTTAGCTAGTAGTGGTTTGTTTGAAGTTTATCTTGCCTTACTTTGTGCTAAGGATTGTTGCTTAATGTTCATGTTTAAAACATAGCATTTATCTCTTGGAGATGATCTAAGCTGCACCTTTCTTTTTCCCTTCCTTTGATATGACTATAACCAATATATATACAACTATATGTATATACTTGCATGATTCATGACCTACAACATCTGAACAAACATAGTGATATATATATATATATACACACATATTTTGTATATGCATTGATCCTACATCATGGTTATGCATGCATATATATATATATATATATATATATATATATATATATATATATATATATATATATATATATATATAATATGTATATATATATATAGACATATGTTAGGCTGCCACTTGGAGATTTTAATGCATTTATATATATATATATATATATATATATATATATGTTGAGTTGCATCATGGTTAGATTGTGCATTTTGCTTTCATCCTATAGGATTCACATACATTGGACCTCTTGATATTTTGCTTTCAACTTTACATTCGGACATGCCAAATGGGTATCTCCTCATACGCTGTGCCTCTGAGGATTTCAAACAGCAAATCCTTTTTGGAGGGCCTTGGACGGTGAATGGGATTGCGCTTCAGTTGATGCCGTGGCAACCTTTCTTTGAACCAGCTTTCACGAAGCTATCAAAGGCGTTGGTTTGGTTGCAGCTCCACAACTTACCTGTTGAGCTATGGGATGGAGACTCCTTGGAGACCCTTACTGAACCTATAGGTAAACTCATGAAGATTGATGAATGTACGGTTTCCTTATCTCGCACCCGGTTTGCAAGGGTCTACCTGGAGATCGATTTGGCACAACCCTTGAAGCGTGGACTGTGGATTGAGGATGGTGATGTGAGGGTGTTTGTGATGATCCTTTATGAGAGGCTTCCAACTTTCTGCTTCAATTGAGGTTTGATTGGACATGGGGCCAGTTCTTGCAATCGTAGATCAGAGATCTCGGCTGTTGATGCTCCCATGGAAGTCTCCGTGGAGGATCAGATGCAGCCTGCTCCGCCACCGGAGGTTTCAGACCTAAATGATTCTAATTTCGGATCGTGGATGTTGGCAACTCGCCGGAAATATCGTGGTCGTGGTCGTGGTGGTACCGGAGCTCAGGCTAGCCGCGCCGATCACGCGAACAAACCCGGCATGGACGGTCACTTTTTGACCATTCGATCTTCGGGTGATGGGACTGATCGAGCTGCTACTATGGATCAGCGCCACGTGGGTGATAATTCTTTCAGAAGGGGTGCACGTGGTGGGATGGCTCTTTTTGGAAATCGGCGTGGTGGCCTTTCGCATCACGGTTCGGCCCGTTGGCTTTCTCCGAATCGTGTTGACAAAGAAACAATCACGACACCCGAGGCGCCTGTTAGTGGAGAGATAGCTGTTATGCCTGAGGGTTCTCTGCACGATGACCATGACGTTGATTTGATGCCACTGGCAACTAGGGTTGCTCAGGGTCTTGGTCCTTGTGCTCCTGGGAACAACCTACATCACTCCAGGAAGGGCAAGCAGATCGTCATCGAGTCCTTTGGGTCGGTCTCTCATATGAGGACTGCTGCTCCTCCATCTAGGCCAAGACTGGAGGCTCGACAGGCTGAACCTCTCCGGATCAGCAGCTACCCTAGTCCAAAACTTTTGACTGGTGATGGTTGTTCTTCTCCGGTGCTCCAGGGTGCTGATGACCATCATCAGAGGGTTGTTGATCAACTTACTATTACTACTGCTGGAGAAGAAGAAGATGACGGCGAGACTGCTGAGTCTGATGATAGTATGGGAGAGTCTGGGGATTCTGGTCCAGATGATGATTCGGAAATGGAAGAGGAACCGGATGACTCTCTCACCCTTGGAAAATTTCAGGATGGTATTAGGAAAGGAATCCTTGTTCGAGAAAGTAGTCACCAGGATCTTTCAGTTCTAAAGAAAGGAAGGCTTGAGGATGGAGCTAGCAACAATTCCAGGCGGAGCTTATCCCCTCCTCCACTGAACTAATTCTCTCTTTCCTGATCACTGTTTTCAGTTTTATCAGTATTTCTTTCTTATTCTCTTATATTATCATGATCCAAAGACTTAGTATATTGTGTTTGAATTGCAGGGGGGTTTCCAATGTGGATAAATTAAACAAGATTAGAAGACTCTTGCTGGACCTCAAGGTCGACCTGGTCATCCTCTTGGAAACCAGGGCTGATGAGGCTTGAATTCTTCATTTTTGTAACAAGTTTTCGAAACATTGGATGTGGGCGGCTAGTGCTGCTGATGGGCTCTCTAGGGGTATCATTATTATGTGGAACAAACGTTTGGGCAGTATCTCCCCTGTTGTTCACTCCCGTTGGGCCTTACATTTAGTTATAACTCCTTCTAATAATACTCATTGGATTTTAATTGCAGTTTACAATGCTCAGCGTCACAGTCTACAACAGAAGCTTTGGAAGGAATTAACTCGCATCACTAATATTAATCTGCCTTGGCTTATTCTGGGGGACTTTAATGCTATCACCTCTCCTGTGGAGCATCAGGGAAGTGATTTTAATTATTATAGTAGAAAGGCTGCTTCCTTCTCTAATTTCATTTCAACTAATTCTTTGGTAGATGTCAATTATTCCGGTGCTCTTTTCTCTTGGTGTAATGGTCAAAGTGGTCGTGCTAGGAGGTGGGCTCGACTTGACAGATATCTGGTAAACAATAATTGGCTTGTTGTATTCAATTCTATTCATCTCACTTACTTGCCTAGAATTCTGTCTGATCATGCTCCTATGTTACTTAATATTTCTCAATCTCTTTCTTCCTTTCGGAAGATCTTCAGATTTGAGAATTTTTGGCTTGAACATGCTAATTACATTTTTGAAATCCGGAAAGCCATTTCTTTAAAAGCTCACTCTGGCCCCATGCATGCTTTTTACCATATTATTGATAGAGTTAGGAAAAGCATTCTCTCAATTAATCATCTTGTTTTGGGTGCTCTTGATTCGGAAATTAAACATGTTGAGTCTCAAATCCAGGCTTTAGAGATCGATGATAGTCTTAATCTTTGTTTTGATTCGGCCCCTTTCCGAGAATTACATAATAAATACAAGGCCCTTTTGAGACAGCATCACAGTAGATGGGCTCAACATTCTCGTTTGAATTGGGTTACTGGTGGGGATATGAATTCCGCTTTTCGAATTCGTAGACACCAGAACTTGATCATGAGCATCGTTGATAATGTTGGCAACCCTCACACTGAGAAAAACCAAATTGATAACATCCTTTTAAATCATTTTTCCTCATTGTGGAGTAACTCTTTGGATATGTCTATTGAGGAGTATTTAGAGATTATCCCCAATGATAACCCCACCCTGAACAGTTCTCAGATTGATCTCCTTAATCGACCTGTGTCTAGGGAGGAAGTTCATAATACTATTTATCTTTACTTGAGGGGAAATCTCTTGGCCCGGATGGTATGAATGTGGAATTTTTCAAGTTTTTCTGGGAAGACTTGAGTGTTCATCTCATGAAGGCTATTAATCACTTTTTTGCTAATGCTGTGATGCCTAAAGCCTGGGGCAAGACCTACATTGTTTTAATTCCTAAAAAAGAGCACCCCAAATCTGCTTCTGATTTCCGTCCTATTTCTCTTTGCAATGTGGCTTATAAAATTATCACCAAGATTCTTGCCAACCGTATTAAAGAGGTTATTAGGTCCCTTATTAGCATTGAACACTGTGGCTTTGTTCCGGGTAGATCTCCTGTAGACAACATTATTGCGGTGCAAGAAATCTATCACACTATCAATTGTGATAAGTCTATCCCCCTAGGATAATTATTAAGGTAGACATTGAGAAAGCCTATGACACTCTAAATTGGAATATCATTTTGGCTACTCTCATGAAAATGCAATTTCCTAGCAATTGGATTTCTTATATCAAAGTTTGCCTCCATGCTACTTCTTTTGCCTTATTAATCAATGGTCAACCTTCCAACTGGTTTTCCCCTTCTAGAGGGGTTAGACAGGGCGATCCCATGTCTTTGTACCTCTTCATTTTAGTTGCTCAGAACCTCACTGCTATTCTTAACCATGCTAGGATGCATAATCTCATCCCTGGTTTTTCGGTCAAGCTTAGGCACAATTTCAATCATCTCATGTATGCGGATGATCTTATTCTTATCACAACTGCCTCTCGGAAAGTTGCTAGAAACATTAATATTTGCCTCAATTTTTATCATTATCTTTCTGGTCAAAAGCCTAATTTGGACAAATCTGAAATCTTTTATCCTCTCTGGTTTAATAAAAGGGTTGCGTCCCGTATTTGTCGTATTCTAAATTTTAAGACTGGCAATCTCCCTTTTAGATACCTCGGTGTTAACATTTCTCAAAAGCAGCTGCCAATCTCTCATTTTGACTCTATGATCGACAAATTAAATGATCACTTGAGGCATTGGCACAAAGCTAATATGTCTAAAGCTGGGAAGACTGTTGTTATTAATAGCATTATCCTGGTAGCTCCTATCTATTACCTCTCTGTGTATCCTATTCCTGATTCTGTCCTTACTCGGACATCCTAAATTGCTAGGAAATTTCTGTGGGCTAATAGTGATTCTAATAGGAGTCTTAATTTGGTTAATTGGACCAATGTGACTTCTAATAAGTCTGAGGGGGGTTTAGGAGTCTGAAACCTGAATGCTGTTAAACATTCCCTGATGGCCAAGAACCTTTTTAATTATCTCAACAAGCATGATTCAATTTGGGTGGATATTCTTTATTTGAAATACGGGAATCATAATTTTTGGACTCATCAATGTCCTTCCAAGGTGTCGGCTTTCTTCAAAGGTTTATGTGTCATTGCTAATCTGGTTAAACCCAACTTATGGTTAAATCAGGTTAATCCTAACTACACTTCCTTCTTATACCACCCTTGGATGTTTGAAGTGCCCATTGCTATGAAACCAGTCTATCTTAACATGGATATTGATTTTGAAAACCTTCAAATTGCTGATTTACTGAACCATTGTTCGTGGAATCCTCAAATGCTTAATTCTGTGTTTGGTGATGGTTGGGTTTCCCCTATTGTTAGTCATGGGAATGTCAATTCAATGGAAGACAATCATTGGGTTTGGTTTCCCAAGACTAAGAGTAATCGAATTTCCACAGCTATGTATAATTCTATAAATAACAAGTCTTCGGATAATCATATTTGGGATGGTTGGCCTATCCTTTGGAAGCTTCATGTTGCCCCCAGAGTGAAAACTTTTATCTGGCTTCTCATGCATGGCAAGGTCCAAACGTATGATTTTCTTTATCATAGACATATGGGCCCTCCGGATCATTGTGTGTTCTGTGGCCTTGAGTTGGAAACTGCTGATCATATGTTTAGAACTTGTCCTAGAAGCATTGATGTCTGGAATTGGGTTGAATCCATGATTGGTCTCAAAATTGTTCTCTTTGGTCATATTGCTTCTGGAGACTAGTTGGATCTTAATAAGATTGGTAATTCTATTGCTGTTGCCTCTCTGATTGCTGCCACTTGTTGGTTTATATGGATTGCCAGGTGCAATTTCATTTTCAGACAAGTTAAACCTGATTATTATTGGGTGGCTAAGAAGGCAGTTGAACATTTCAAGACTTCAAAATCAACAAGAGTGACACCAGGCTGATCCATTATTTTATACAAAACTCGCCTCTCCTGGGCTACGTGGGCCTTTTCTCGTCGGCTGCTTGGTGTTCGACCTCAAGTAAAGGGGGCTTTGGTTTCATTTTGGCAGATTCTAATGTCAATGTTATGTGTGCAGGATCCGGCTTGCTTGATCCTGATGCTGGCGCCGCATTGTTTGCTAAAGCTCTCCTCACTGCTCTAAGGACCTCACGACAGTTGAATCGAAGATGCTCTGATATTTACATCAGCTCCAGGGATATTTGGGGAGCCCTTCACGGACATTCTGATCCTGTTCTTTGGAGACAAGCTCACATATTCAACGAGATCAATATTGAACTCAACCTCCTCCATAGATGCAATCTGCACTTAATTCAACATCAATGGAATAAATTGGCTTCCATGTTGGCGAGAAGAGGAATCAACAAATCTAGGATCTCATTATATCATCATGGCAGGGATAGACCTCGCTGGCTCATGAAGGCCATTCACCAGGCTGGTTTTGTGTCTTAGTTCTTTGTTTCTTTTGTGTCTTATTCTAGCTGTTGCTAGATGTTAGTTGCTTTATCAGTCTTTTTTTTCTTTCTTACCAGTTTACTGGTTATGTAACAATTTCTTTTATATTAATAAATAGCTACCCTGTAGCTCTTTCCCCCCCCAAAAAAAAAAACATATAAAAGTTTTATTTTTAATACATAAATGATTTATCTAGTTTTCTTAAAAAAGAAAATCCAAATAACGAAACTTCATTCCAATAACAAAATATCATCAAATTCAACCTTAAAACTCTTTCCTTCAATTAAAAAAAAACACAAATTACAACATTGAGTAAAAAGAAAAGACATTAATAAATTTCTCCACGCCAAACCAATACTTAATCTTTAAAACAAGAGCACAACATTTAGAATCAACAACAACCTGTTGGAGGAGGCCTTATGATGGGTGACTTATTTAGTCCTCCAACTGGCTAAGGTGGCATGAACCAAGGCCTTATGATCCCAAGTCATGTGAAAGTTGGAGAAGAAGCAAAAGTCTTCAAACTTAAGAAAGCATTGTATGGTTTGAAACAAGCACCCAGGGCTTGGTATGCAAGGATTGATGGCCACTTGTTGCAACAAGGGTTTGAACGAAGCGTCAATGAGCATGCATTGTATAAGAGAGTGGATAAAGGTAGAGGTTTATTATTGATGTGCATCTATGTGGATGACATAGTGTACATTGTTAGCCCAGGATCCAAGAAAATAAGAAAAATAGGTTTTTAGGGTTGTGGAAGAGAATTAGGGCTTTTGGTTACTAGGGGAGATTAGGGTTTTTCAATTCAAAACAACTCATCTTTCTCCTTTCTTCTTATTAATTTATAGAAAATAAAACTACAAGATAATCTTGATTTTAAAACTAACTTACAAGATAAATCTGAATTTTAAACAAACTATATTATAAAATCAAACTAGATAACTAATCTTATCTAATCACATGCTAATCAGGATTAAGTTGCTTACATACTCCCCCGTAATCCTGATATGCATTCAAATCTCGAACACCAAGTAGTTGTCGCATGGAAGCTAACTTTATTCCTGACAAAGCTTTTATCAACGCATCAGCACGCTGTTCTCCAGACTTTACAAAATCCACCATAATCTGCCCCCTCTCCACACACTCTCTGATAAAATGAAATCTTGTGTCTATATGCTTGCTACGACCATGAAATATAGGATTTTTCATGAGAGCTATGGCAGATTTGTTATCAATAAATAAAATTACAGGCTTTAATTTTAAACTTGTCAATTCACTAATAAGATTCCTCAACAAAGCCCTTGACACGCTGCTGTAGTAGCCGCCATAAACTCTGCCTCGCATGATGATAACGCCACTGTCTTTTGTTCTTTAGAATTCCATGATATTAAATTTTCATTAAAGTAGAAAACCATACCACTTGTGCTTCTTCTCCCATCTTGGTCTCCTACCAAATCACTGTCTGAATACCCAACAATGCCTACTTCTTGATTTCCCTTCACATAAACAATTCCATAATGAACTGTTCCTCTCAAGTACATGAGAATTTGCTTAATCACCTTGTGATGTGTGAAAGTAGGTCTTTCCATATACCGGCTTGCTATCTTCAGGTTCACCTTATATAACCTGTTCTGCATCCTCTTTACTGACATCAGGAGCTTCCCACTCCTGTCGAACACTTTTATGGTGCCTCCTTCCATGAGCACCTTGTTCCCATCTTCTGTCATCTGTCCAAGACTTATAATATTACTACAAAGTTTTGGGATGTAGTATACCTCTTGGAAAGTCTTGTGTTTGCCGTTCTTGCAAGCGAACACGACTGTTCCCTTGCCCATGATCTGAACAGTCGATCCATCGCCGAATCTCACCCTCCCGGTGACAGCTTCATCCAATTCTTGGAACTTCTCACGATGGCTAGTCATGTGATTACTAGCACCATTGCCAAGGTACCAGATATCTTCATTATCTTCCTTCTTGTCGTAGTGCATCTTTGGCAATGTTCCTTCTTCATTAGGCAAGACCGCTTCTCGACGTTCTTGTACATTGTGCATCTCTTCTTGCTACACAGCCATCAACAATGCTGGCTCTTCATCAACGACCTGTGTGAGATAAGCTTTATTATTGCGCCGCTTGCTGCGACACTCTGACGCGTAATACCCCATCCTTTCACAATTGAAGCACTTTATGTGACTCTTGTCGCGAGAGCCACCATTAGCGTCGCCAAAGCTTTCTCCTGCATTATCTTGACCTCGGCCACCCCGACCGCGACCGCACCAACGCCCACGTCCTCTTCCACGATCGAGATTGTTGGAACCTCGGCCTCTTCCCCCTGATGAACTGTTCCCAGCGGCCCCTTTCTGCCTTGCCATCCACTCGGCCTGAGTGAGTAGAAGTTGGCTGTCAGTGTTAGCGGTGTTGTCACGAAACCGTATTGCTCTCTCTTCGTATGCTTTTAATCGCCCTATTGCCTCCTCAAACGCCATGGTCTCGAGATCATAAAACTGCTCGATCCTAGCAACAACGGGAAAGAATTTGTTGGGGACGGAATCGAGTAGCTTCTTGACAAGAGCAGAATCTTCAAGTGTGTCACCAAGTGTAGAATACTTACTTGAGATGACACTAAGTTTTCCAGTGAACTCATCAATAGTTTCGTTCTCCTTCATCCGGATGGCATCAAATTCGCTCTTCAGAGTTTGTAGACGCGCCTTCTTCACTCGACCAGCACCAAGATATCTTGTCTTGAGACTGTCCCAAACATCCTTCGTCGTCTTCTTCTTTACAATCTGGAGTAGGATGTCTTCGGGGACACACTGCAGGATGTGTGCTCGCACTGTCTTATCCTTCTTATCATCCACTTGAGCTCCATCCACCGGCTCCACCACCTCCCATATACCTTGGGCATCAAGGATTGCCTCCATTCTTATTGCCCATACCGTGTAGTTGGAGGAGTTCAAGATCGGGAAGTGGAACGACACTCCGCCGCTTTCCTTCGCCGCCTGTTGGTTGTAGATGGACATCGCTTCGAGTTTCAAGATCTTGGTCATGCAACCTTGCTCTGGTACCAATTGCTAGCCCAGGATCCAAGAAAATAAGAAAAATAGGTTTTTAGGGTTGTGGAAGAGAATTAGGGTTTTTGGTTACTAGGGGAGATTAGGGTTTTTCAATTCAAAACAACTCATCTTTCTCCTTTCTTCTTATTAATTTATAGAAAATAAAACTACAAGATAATCTTGATTTTAAAACTAACTTACAAGATAAATCTGAATTTTAAACAAACTAGATTATAAAATAAAACTAGATAACTAATCTTATCTAATCACATGCTAATCAGGATTAAGTTGCTCACATACATGAGCTCTCACATGAATATATCTAGGCATTTGATCCGAGTTTGGAGGATGGGGATGGATCAGTGACCTGATTAAGAGAGGAGCTTAAAACTGATGAGTTCAGATCTCGGCGCTTGATCGGAAGGTCATGTGAGAGACATTGATTTGAAATAATGTGAGAATCCTGGGAGTTTAAATCGCGAGGCAGGAGCGACGAGTGCAAAGAGCCAAATATGAGATCGGAATTCCTATCTTGAGGCAAACTGACGGCCGAGGAATGGTCATCCTTTACATTGCCACTGCATGGCAACAGTCTGTCTCCGTTATTGGGTTTCTCACCAGAAACCGACAGATGCACATTAGATCTGGCCAGCGGCCGTTCACCGGAAGGCTTTGGATTAGCTCCCAAAGTTTCTCTATGTTCAGTTCTCGTCGGGTGGCCGAAACTGCAGTTAGGCTCAACAGTCTCTGATGAAGTGTTAATTAACCATGAAGCTAGAATGTGATTGGTTATTACTTATTTAGTATGAGGTGGATGCATGAGTTTGTGTGCATGTTCTTTGTTGTTGCTGTTTCAGTGTTATGTCTTGTCTTTATTTAAGTTTTGTTGTACTGAGTCAAAGGGATTGGATGCTGTGTCAAACCAAGTCTTGTAAAAGCACTCCATGAGTGCATTTGCTATTCAAGTGAAGTTTATCATTTGCAGCCAAAGCCACACTGCATCTATCTCACTTCATTTCTTCAGGTTAGCACCTCATCTCTGAGTAACAGTCTCACTGGGAGAATTATCAGCGTGGGATAGAGAGAAAGGTTCTTTACCTTTGTTCGATTTGGATAAATGAGGAGGATTGCGAGAGGACGAAGTAGGGATGGAGATATTTGGAGATGTCTGGGAAGGTTTGTGGATCAATGGACCTTGGACGACCTTCAAACGGAGAACGTGAATTCCATCGTCTTCTAGTTTCACTTTAAAGCTTCGGACGCCCACGTCCACTGTGACCTCCAACGGAAAACTGATGGACTTCTTGAGTCTAACCAGAGTTCGCAGGTGTTCAAGGGTGATGTGTTCCTTTTTTTGAACATATATGAAGTATCCTTTTTTTAATTTTATTTTTATCCTGGGTTTTAACAAATTTAATCTCTTTTTAAATTTTTAGGAGACATACATTATAAATTTCTAGGACACATATGTTGGTGTTGAGACAACGGAGATCAAGTAAAGAACACAGGTGTTCGACGAAAAGCCTAGTATAAAAGTAACCGTTTGATAAAATGCTTCAAAGAAGCTTTTTAGTGGACTCACAATTGACTGGGAATAATGGAAAAGGTTTTATGCTGGTCAACTAGCCAGTCCAATAGCATTCCAGTCTTCTTCATATTAATAGACAAAAAGATACATTAAAATATAAGCACTAAACAACTCAACCATTGGTTGAGAGAAAACCTAGTACAAGATCAGTGAGAGTAGTTTAACTTAACTAGTTCCTCATTGGCTGGCATTTCAACTAAGTTGATTATGTAGAATATAATATTCAAAAGACCAACGAACATAACTTCCACTTTATCAAAACAGGTACCATACTTTACTTCACAAAACTGAGCACCATGCTTTTCAGTACAGTCGCTCACCAATACAGCAGATGCCCATCCTTTCTCACCCACTTCTTCAGCTCTATACTCAGACGTTATCAACCATGCTGACGCTGTTCTAGCCATTATCCACCTTGCTGCAACCTGGTCCACCATCTTCAATCAAACCTTCAACACCTCCCCGTGATTGAAGAGTGGTTACTCCAATCAACTTCCTCAGTTCTTCATGTTTCTCAGCAGCTAGAGATTTGGTAAATAGGTCAGCTAATTGATCATTTGTAGAGCAATAATATACAGACATTACTCCATCTCCGATTAATCCACGAATGTAATGAAAACGCACATCAATGTGCTTAGTTCTCCCATGATGAGTAGGGTTTCTTGCCACAGCTATTGCCGATTGATTGTCACACCAAAGCTTGGTCGCATCTTCTAAAATAATTCCACAATCCTGCAGCATTCTCCTCAGCCAAATCACTTGACAAGCGGTCGAAGTAGCAACAATATACTCGGCCTCTGTTGTGGGTAATGCAACAATTTCTTGCTTCCTTAAATCCCATGAAATTGGACTGGAACCAAGCATGAAAACCATCCCTGTTGTGCTTTTTCGATCAGTCTTACAGCCTCCCCAATCACTGTCCGAGTAGGCTTCAAGAACACTAACATCACCCCGTGAGAACCACAGTCCATGATTCAATGATCCTGCTAAATATCTCACAGCCCTCTTCGCAGCAACAAAATGATGCTTCATTGGACAGTTCATGTATCTGGATAAGAAATTCACTGTAAAACAAATGTCAGGACGAGAATGAGTAAGATAAATCAGTTACCCCACAATGCTTCTATACAATCTAGGATTATCAAACTCTTCTTCATCTTCTCTTTGTGAGCTTTCATTAACTCCCATTGGTGTTAACACAGGCTTGCATTCCTCCATGCTTAGAGTCGTGAGCAAATTCTTGATATAGTTTTTCTGCAAAACAAACACACCATCATGCCTTTGATGTACCTCCAACCCGAGAAAATATTTCAGACTACCCAAATCTGTCATTTTGAATGTGTTCTCCATCTCATCCTTGAATTGAGTGATTAGTGTAGTTGATGAGCTAGTATACACAATGTCATCAACATACAAGCTAATCAGTAACCTTTCTCCATTCTTATTAGTCTTCTTGTAAAATGTATGCTCATTTTCACTCCTTACATACCCATGCTCCTTGAAATGTCTGTCAATCTTTTCATACCAAGCACGAGGTGCTTGTTTTAGGCCATATAAGGCTTTCTTTAACCGGTATACAGAATGCTTGTTGCCTTCAATCCCATAGCCTTATGGTTGCTCAACATAAGCCTCTTCATGTATCTCTCCGTTCAAGAATGTAGTTTGAACATAAAAATGGTAAATTTGCCATCCTGCCTGAGTTGCACGAGCTAATATGAGCCTCACGGTCTCCAGTCGAGCAATTGGAGAGAACACCTCCTCATAATCAACTCCGTGCTTCTGAGAGTACCCTTTGGCCACCAATCTGGCCTTATGCCTCACCACATGACCTTCTACATCGCATTTAATTTTAAACACCCATTTAAGACCGATAGCATGCTTACCTTGAGGCAATTCACATAATTCCCATGTCTTGTTGCTGATTATTGATGCCATCTCTTAGTCCATAGCATCTTGCCACTCCTTGATCTTCACGGCTTCTTTGAACTCTGCTGGTTCAGCAGCATGCAGTGCTAGAGTGCAAGAGCCATAGATCTCAGCCAACGATCGAGTTCTCCTCACGGGTGTCCCACCTATAACTTGAGAATCATGATCTGTGACCTCAGGACCTTGATCAAGTGCTGTTGAGTTATTGTCACTTCTGTCTCTTCTCGTGCTAGTCTCAGTATCTTCAAAAACTCCTTCAACCTGAACTTCTTGCCTACTGTGATTAATTGAATCCCAATTCCATCGAGGATTCTCATGGAACACTACATTCCTGCTTTCAATAACCTTTGAAGTGAGCGGATTAAATAGTTTATATGCTTTGGAGCCAGAACAGTAACCAATCAGTATACATTTCTCTGATTTTTCATCAAGTTTGTGTACCTTGTGAGTAGGAATGGGAGCAAAACCAATGCATCCGAACACCCTAAGATAACTCACATTGGGTTTAATCTTGTGCCATACCTCATAGGGGGTTCTTCCACTCAATGCTTGAGTGGGCGACCGATTGATCAAGTGCACTGCAGTTGATGTAGCTTCACCCCAGAATTTTGTTGGCAATCCTCTACTTCTGAGCAACCCCTTGGCCATCTCCACCACTGTGTGATTCTTGCGCTCCACTACACCATTTTGTTGAGGTGTGTATGGAGCCGAGAATTCCCTCTTAATGCCAAGCTTCTCACAGTACTCATTGAAGGCCTGTGATGTGAATTCGCCACCATGGTCACTTCTAATCACTTGAAGCCTTTTCCCGGTCTCTCTTTCCACCAGTGCATGAAAACTTTGGAACTTCTTGAATGCCTCTGCCTTTTCCTTGAGGAAATATACCCAGCTCCACCTACTATAATCATCAATCAACAGATAAAAATACCTGTTTCCACCCAAAGAATCTTCACTCATAGGACCACACAGATCCATATGAACAAGCTGCAATTGAGTTGTTGCTCTTCGTGAGGATCTAGTTGGAAAGCTGTTCCTTGCTTGCTTCACCAACGTACAATCTTCACACTCCTTGCATTGCCTCAGCTCTGGTATTCCTTCTACTCTTCGATCTTGAGATAGTGACACCAAACTCCTATAGTTCAGATGCCCGAAACGCAAATGCCACAATTCTTCGACTGATTGACTCCTCACAGCAACATTTAAACACTCCAAGCTTGTGATATTAATAGGAAATATGTTGTTCTTTGTCCTTGTGATCACAATTGCCTGATCACAAGATTCATTGTTGCTAATAACACACTTGTTTTCTCTGAACGTCACCGAAAATCCCCTTGTAAGTAGTTGGTCCACACTTAACAAGTTGTGAGCAAAACCAGGCACATATTGCACATCATGCAGCCTTCTCGGGTCTCCTTCTTCAGTGTGCACTGTCACAACCCCAATTCCAGCTACCTTCATCTCCTTGTTGTCTCCCAGCCTTACACTGATCTTCAAAGACTCATCCAAGATAGTGAAAAGGGACTTGTCTCCAGTCATGTGATTCGAACACGAATCAACCAACCAAACTGAATTTTGGTGAGACTCGACTGCAATGCTAGCCATGAAGAGATTTCCGGTGTCCTCTTCACCTGCTACTAGACCCGCGCCATCATGCTGCTTCTCTTTGCTTCTACACTCGGCTTTCATGTCTCCAAAGCATTTGCATTGGAAACACTGGATTGAGCTTCTGTCTTCAAAGCCTCGGCCACGACCTTCCCGGCCTATTCCTCTCCCGCGAGTGAAATGCCTTCCTCGGTGACGCAGCGGGATATAAGGTTGAAGGCTTGTTTAGTCTGAGAATGCCCAAGCCAACAACGAGAAACTCCAACTCCTATTTAGTCTAAGAATACCCAGGGATTAGAGAGGAAGAAAAACAAATCAAAATTTCATTTCATTCAAAACTGAACTTTTATTGCCGTCAAGGCTTACATTAAATAGACTACGAAGAAACCCTAACAAGAACACAAAAGGGAAAGAAATCGAAAATTTGCCAAAAATAGCAAATCCTCAAATGACAGCAAGAAAATAAATTCAAATCAAAATAAAACTATTGCCAAAAACGGCGAGCCAAACAGGGAGATTAATATTCTAAGATATGACCCGATCAATTATTACCAAAAACAGCAAATTTGATTATTGAGCCAAACAGGGAGATTAATATCTTAAGATATGACCCAATCAATTATTACCAAAAAACAACAAATTTGAGGATTTCGAGGATCGTTGACCAGTCTTCCATCTAGTGGGACCCTTAAAATACCAAAAATCACTGTTCGGGACAAATGACCAAATTGACCCTAGCTAGGTTATGTCCCACTACCCTAGCTAGGTCATGTCCCACTTCTCCATGTAGGCGCAAGCTAGCTCCTCTATGCGGCCCGCATCATTCCCCCAAGGCTGAACAGAATTCGCCCTCGAATTTTCATCATCTGAGGAATCACCATAATAAGGCACCAAGTGTTTGACATCAAACACATCAGCGGTTCGAACATGGCTTGGTAGCCTAAGTCGGTAGATATTGGGGTTGATCTTTTCAATGATTTCCACAGGCCCAATCTTCTTAGCGGACAACTTGTTGTATTCGTCCATAGAGAACCTTTCTTTGGTAAGGACAGCCCACTACAACAAAAATGGGTTTTTGTGGCATTTGCCATGTGTCGTAAAATAGCCAAAAACCATCGCAATAGCTCTATACCAACTTTTGTAACAAATGTCGATTATATGTTGTAATTGCCACAGTCGGTATACTTTGTTGTGACATTTTCATGAAACTTCGGTACCTATTTATTCCGACATTTATAGTGATATTTTCCCAACATTTGTAAACACTCTCAATATGAATTTTATTCCAACATTTGTATAAGGTTTGAGCAACACTTTTTTTTTATTTTGTGCAATATTTGCAGATGCCGCCATAGGTTTTTATCACATTAATTTTGAAATATTACAACATTTGTAATTGTTGTTATAGAAATTATATAGTAACATTTTTTAAAAGTCTCTTAAATTAATTATATTGACCTTTTGTAAATATTGGTTTAACAAAATAAAAATTTTAAATCCCAATTTAAGTCAATATTTTTAAATGTTAGTAAAAGTTATTCATCATATCTAATTTTAAAATTAAATTTCATTTATAAATGTTTATACAAAAATTATTCAGTAACATTTGTTAAGTGTTTCTTAAAACTCTTATGTCGATATTTCATTATTGTTGTTTTAGCCATATAGTATTTGTGGATAACAATAAAATGCAACATTCAGATGATATTAATTTAATATTATTTATATACAATTTAAATATATAAATATGAGATAAAATTTAAATTCTATAAAATTAATTTAGATAATATAATAAAATAGCAATTAAAATTATTTATCAAAAATACAAAAATCCCACCTAGCACTAAACCACTAATTAAAACACGGATCTACAAATCTCAAAGTAATAGCTTTCAAACATTATAATAAAGCTAATGCTTCAGTCATTCGAATTGTCCTCAAATTTATCATGGTGGTCGCTTATCTGCAAAATAAAATATATAAATACATTAGTTGATATCCAAACCAATTTAAAAAAAAAGTGATGAATAAATAATAAAATTTAAAAACATAATCACTAATTAAAATAATGCTAACATGACTTACAAATCACAAAAAAAAAAAAATAGTTTTAAAAAATTATAATAAAGCTAATCTTTCAATCCTTGGAATTGTATTTAAATTTATCATGGTGGCCTCTTATTTACAAAATAAAATATACAAATACATTAGTAGATATCCAAATCAACTTATAAAGGAAAAACGCTAAATGAATAATAAAATTTATAATTTAAAATTTTGAAAACGTAATCACTACTTAAAATAATATTAACATGATCTACAAATCTTAAAAAAATAGCTTTCAAACATTATAATAAAACTAAGGCTTCAATCCTTGAAATTATTTTTAAATTTATTATGGTGGCTTCTTATCTGCAAAAATAATATATACAAATACATTAGTAGATATCAAAATCAATTTAAAAAATGATTAATAAATAATAAATTTTAAATTTTAAAAATTTAATTAAAAAATATAATAAAAATCATAATTGGATCATTTTCGTTATAATGAAATCGAGTAGTTTATTGAGAACAAGGACTACTTCAAGTATCTCCAACCTACAATAATTTTTATATTTAACAAAATCAACATAATAATAACAAAAATAAATAAATTAAATTAAATATCAACATATAAGATATATTAAAATTAATAATATACTAATTTAAAATATAAAAAAAAACTATCTGGAGGATATATAATTTGGATAAAAAGAATACAAATAATTTTTTTTATTTAAATGGATAATATATGATTTGTGTTCTAACAAAATAACGATAATAAAATACTTTAACAAACCTATCACCTATATGTGGGTCATAACTATAATGATAACCCTACAAAAAATAAAAATTATATAAGGGGCAAATTGCAAAACTTCACAAAGCTATGAGTGTCCCATAGCAAGAACCTTATAAAAAATAAAAAAATTAAGAAAATATAGGTAATTCTAAACTTTCAACAAACTAGGGTTAAATAAAAAATAAAAAAAAAAAATCTCCAATGTTGAAGCCTTAGATCTATGCCATGACCACCGCATGATATCATGGCCTCCCCATCATCACATCGGCAAAGAGAAAATCCAAAACACATTTTAATTTCCAACAAAAAAATAGAATATTTCGGGCGATCTCATCCCAATTAAAAAAATATTAAAAATCCCTAGGATTAGATTAATTAAAATTCTCATACTTTTTATTACAAAAACTAATTAAAAAAATAATCATCTATCAATCATCCATAATTAACAAAAAATAAATAAATATTTAAATAATATTACAAGAAAACAATGCAAAAAATACGATGGAATAAAGAAAAATTGAGGTACTTACTTTTTCTCCAGACAAGAACTTTACTTTTGGTCTTTTACATTATTATGGTTTGTTTCTTATCTAATAGATCTTGTATATATAGGTCGTGCATGTAGGTTTTGAAATTCAAAATATTACCGATTTTATTTATCCTTAAATATCTTTTTTTATTTCAAATTATCTTTCATATTTTTTGAATATATCTATATATATATATATATATATATATATATATCCTAACTTAAAATAACGTTTTTAAATATGTCGTAACAATAAAAGTCATATTGAATTATGACATTTGTTACATAGATCGTAACTAGCGTCTTAATAAATAATATTGTACCAACATTTCTTTTAATGACTCTAAAATTTTCAAAAATATCGCAAAACCAAAACCTATTGTGACTATAAATAGAAATGTCATTATAAAAGTAGGAACAAATAAAGGTATACCAACATTTATTACAACTATCGCTTAAAAGTCATTTTAATGGTTTACAGTAACATTTATCAAAAATGTTGTTTTAAAATTGTCACAATAAGCCTTTTTTGTTGTAGTGGCCCAAACATAATCACCCATTTCGAATTCGAGATGCCGACATCTTTTCTCCGCATCCTCCTTGTACTTTCCCGTAGGCAATCCGCCCACAAAGTCTTCCTCAAATTTGGTCAAGGTCAGTAGATTGGTACTGTCCCTGACAGGGCTTGATTGAGATATATCCCTGCTAGGTAGTAACACAATCTTAACCCCATCCTTAGTGAAGCTATACGTGTTGGTTCTTCCATGATGCACAACGCTCTGATCGTATTGCCAGGTTCGCCCCAACAGCAGGTGCCATGCATCCATTGCGACCACATCACACCAGACATCATCTTTGTACTTTAACCCAATGGAAAAGGAGATCAAAGCGCGTCTAGACACGGTTACCTCGCCCCCTTTCTTGAGCCAAGTAAGCTTGTAAGGCCTAGGATGCTCTTCAGTCATGACCCCCAATTTTTGAATTGCTGTTGCAGAAATAATGTTCTCACAGCTACCTGCATCAATCACAAAATGACATACCTTTCCTAAGATGGTACATGTAGATTGGAAGATATTGTTCCGTAGCCAATCTTCTTCAACTTCTCGTGCTGTTAGGTACGACCTCCTAACCACCAATGCAGTACCCACATCTCCCCCGATAATCTCCTCAGCCTCCGGATTATCAGGTTGATCTTCCAAGGCCACTTCATCTTCGTCTGCTGCATCAACAAGAAGGACCTTCTTCCCGGCTGCCTTCTTGCATTCAGAAAGCCTATGTCCCGATTCTCCACACCCAAAGCACCGAAAGGTGCTATTGCTACTGCTAGCCTTTCCGGTTTGGATTGTAGCCCTGCCATCACTTCCTTCAGTATGATTCATGCCACTAGAGGAATTGTTGTTGCTACCACCGCTACTATGCATCCCAGAGATGCTAGAAGTACGCCTCTCTTGCTTCTCCACCTGTAAAGCCCTCTGATGTGTTGCAGATACAGAAATAGGATCAAACATGTTAACAGTATCTTGAATCTGCATCCTCAATCCTCCAATGTAACGTGCCACCAACTGATCCTCCGTCTCCTGGATCTCGTTTCTAGCCACAAGTTGGTAAAACAACGTGGTGTAATCATCCACCGACTTGGTACCTTGCCTCAAATTTTGTAGCCTTTGATACATCAACCTTTGAAAATTGTAGGGAAGGAATTGTGCACGTAGATGCTTCTTCATCTTCTCCCACGTACAAATTTTTGGATTCCCCAACCGGCTTCGTGTAAGCTTCAATTGTTGCCACCAAGCAGTAGCTCGGTTTCGAAGCCTAGTGGCTACTAAAGGTACGCGCTTATCTTCCGGTACGCCTTTGAATACCAAGACCTCCTCTGCAATCACCAACCAATCGAGGAACTCCTCTAGTTGTAGGCCTCCATGGAATTCAGGAATCTCAGTGCGCATTCCCGTCTCCCATCGTCTCTGGTCGTACTCCGCAGGACCCCTCCTGTATTGAGTCACTTCCTCTCCAGGAACAACATTAGTTTGAGAAACATTTGGTACCTGGTTACTCACCATTGCCGCCATCCTTTGGGTCAACACGTCCATCATGCCCTCAAATCGTTGATCCATTAGTTGCACCAATTTTTGCTCCAATTGATTCATCTGATCACGCTCATAGATATCTTGAAGGTTCTGCTCACGTCTAGGTGCCATGTCGCCTCCAAGAACGAACACAGCTCTGGACCAACTGACGCAGCGGGATATAAGGTTGAAGGCTTGTTTAGTCTGAGAATGCCCAAGCCAACAACGAGAAACTCCAACTCCTATTTAGTTTAAGAATACCCAGGGATTAGAGAGGAAGAAAAACAAATCAAAATTTCATTTCATTCAAAACTGAACTTTTATTGCCATCAAGGCTTACATTAAATAGACTACGAAGAAACCCTAACAAGAACACAAAAGGGAAAGAAATCGAATATTTGCCAAAAATAGAAAATCCTCAAATGACAGCAAGAAAATAAATTCAAATCAAAATAAAACTATTGCCAAAAACGGCGAGCCAAACAGGGAGATTAATATTCTAAGATATGACCCGATCAATTATTACCAAAAACAGCAAATTTGATTATTGAGCCAAATAGGGAGATTAATATCTTAAGATATGACCCAATCAATTATTACCAAAAAACAACAAATTTGATGATTTCGAGGATCGTTGACCAGTCTTCCATCTAGTGGGACCCTTAAAATACCAAAAATCACTGTTCGGGACAAATGACCAAATTGACCCTAGCTAGGTCATGTCCCACTTCTCCATGTAGCCGCAAGCTAGCTCCTCTATGCGGCCCGCATCACTCGGCCTCTACCATCACTCCAAGTACCACCAGTGCTTCCTCCTCTTCCACGGCTTGAACCAGCATGATCACTCTTCACATGGAGTGCTTTCTTCCCTACCTTCACAGCAGTTCTGTTCACCCTCACTTCATGAGCTTGAAGAGTTCCACTGAGATCATCAAGACAGAGCTCAGAGACCTCCTTGGACTCTTCTATAGCCACTGCCACCCAATCAAACTTGGGAGCTAAACTCCTGAGAACCTTGAGTACCACCTCCTTCTTGTCCAGCTTGTGACCAAGAGCCTTGATTTTGTTAACAATGATGATAACCCGAGAGATATACTCCCGGATACTCTCACTGTCTTCCATTTGCAAGGTTTCAAATCTCTGTCTGAGAGCTTGGATTCTCACAGACAAGACCTTCGAAGTACCCTGACATTGCTTCCTGATAATCTCCCAGGCTTCATGCGCAGATGCAGCATTCGCGATGCGATCCAGGTTGGGTCCATCGACGACCTGTTGGATTAAGCTCAAAGCCCTCGCGTCCTTCTTCTTGTTCTCTCTCTCAACCGCATCCTCCTTCGACTCAGCAACTCCCTTCTCAACTAGATCCCAAAGTTCTAGTGATCTAAACACAGTCTTCATACGAAGACTCCACCTCCCGTATTCATCGCACGTGAACACCGGCACTGAGGTTTGAGAAAGCATCACCGGTGAGTCTTTGCCACTGGTGGATGTCATCTTCATGCCTGGAGCTCTGATACCACTTTGTTGGTGTTGAGACAATGGAGATCAAGTGAAGAACACAGGTGTTCGACGAAAAGCCTAGTATAAAAGTAACCGTTTGATAAAATGCTTCAAACAAGCTTTTTAGTGGACTCACAATTGACTGGGAATAATGGAAAAGGTTTTATGCTGGTCAACTAGCTAGTCCAATAGCATTCCAGTCTTCTTCATATTAATAGACAAAAAGATACATTAAAATATAAGCACTAAACAACTCAACCATTGGTTGAGAGAAAATCTAGTACAAGATCAGTGGGAGTAGTTTAACTTAACTAGTTCCTTTTTGGCTGGTGTTTCAACTAAGTTGATTATGTAGAATATAATATTCAAAAGACCAACGAACATAACTTCCACTTTATCAAAACAGGTACCATACTTTACTTCACAAAACTGAGCACCATGCTTTTCAGTACAGTCGCTCACCAATACAGCAGATGCCCATCCTCTTCTCACCCACTTCTTCAGCTCTATACTCAGACGTTATCAACCATGCTGACGCTGTTCTAGCCATGCTCCACCTTGCTGCAACCTGGTCCACCATCTTCAATCAAACCTTCAACAACATACACTTTATTATTAAATGTTTTCTTTTGCTGTTGCTACTTTTTTTTTTTCTATTTTGAAGAAATGCTATACCTTATCCAAAGAGCTCAGATTGTTATAATATACATCAACATGCATATGAGACAATCTATTTCAATGTTATTGCTTAATCTTCTAGGAAAAAAAAATCCTAAATTTCCGAAAATAAAATCAAAATAAACTAAAATTTCTGAATGTGGATAATAGGATTATCGTTTTAAGAACATTAGTTACAAGTACATACAAAAAAAGGTTATACAAATAAATAAATAAATAAATAAGCTTTATAAAATAATTTCAAAATCAAAGTAAATAATTTATTGTTCATATAACTTTCTTGAAACCAAGTTAAGTTTGATGATGATTAGGGTTTGATTAGATTAATTACAGTATGTTTTGACTAATTAGAATTCGATTAGGATGAGAAAATAAAAAAAAAGATGATTTTAAACAATTTAATAACTGTTTGATTACTAGTAGAATTTAAATTTATGCAAATAAATATATAAAAATATTTATAAAATAATTTCAAAAGTAAACTAAATAATCTATTGTTCATAGAACTTTTTTAAAATCAAGTTACTCCAGTGAATTAATCTACAGTAGGTTTTGATTAATTAGAATTTGATTAGGATGAGAAAATAAAAAAATATTTTAAAAAATTTAATAACTGTTTGATTTCCAATAGAATTTAATCAATTGAAGGACACTCTTTCCTCCCTTGTCTGGCTCTCTCGTCACCTTCTTCATTCAAGGGTACCTCCTTTTCTATTTTTTTTAATTTTATTTAATGTTTTTCTTCTTACATTTGGATAAAAGATATGATAAATGTATGTTAATATTTATTATATTATACTCTTTTATTTTATTTAATGCTTTTTTTCTTTTATTGCAATAAAGATATCGTAATTTTATGATATTTTTATATTATAATTGAATATATGCACTAGTTATCTCCAGCTAATTCAGATTACTTTTTAAATTATTTAAATTAAACATAGAAAATAACACATAAATTGAATAAAAATTACGATAAGCTAATCGTATGAATTTAAGATAATGATCTGTTTTATCCTAATATAGTTAGGAATAAAATTTTCAAATTAAAGTTTTATCTTTATTTATGAATTTAAGAAAACATCATATATATTCTTCTATTTTATTAAACTTGCTGCAGGTATGGCAGATTACGCAAGTCTTCCAAGAGATATGATACAAGGGATAATAAAGTATCTCTCGTTTCTAGACTATATTCAATTTGGTGTAGTGTGCTCACATTAGTGTAATGTTACAAAAGAGAATTTGGTGCAGTGTGCTCACAATGGTGTAATGTTGCAAAAGAGAGATATTCCTCTTCTCAAAAACTGTTGCCATGGTTGATTTTTTTTTTTTTTTACGGTGACTCTCCAAAGTTCTTTAATCCATCAGAAGAAAGGGTTTACCATATGGAAATGCCTAAGTTATATGGGAGGCATTGTGTTGGTTCTTTGCATGGTTGGCTAATTACAATAGATTTAGATTTCAATGTATATTTGTTGAATCCTTTTTCGAGAGCTCAAGTTGGGTTACCTCCACTACAACAATTTGATACATTTGATGGTCATCCCTGACAGGATCAACTCATTTATAAAGCAGTGTTATCTGTTGATCCAAGTGAGAGTTTCGACTATATTGTAATTGTTGTTTATTTTTGTAGGGAAGACTTAGCATTTTGGGGACCGGGTGATTTGGCTTGGACTATGATAAGAAATGATATTTTTATTGAAGATATCATATGGTACAATGAAGGATTTTATGTTGTTGGATCAGATAATCAAGTGTGTTTAGTTGAACTTGGTGTGAATAACAAGTTAATAGAATTTAGTTATCTAGATAGTTTGAGGTTTTTTTTATGGAGAAAATATTTGGTAAATTTTATGGCAGATTTGGTACTTGTTTTTAGAAAGACGGTTAATAAATACGGAGGGGATGAGGGCAATGATGATGAGGATGTTTTTGCGCAATACTATCCAAATGGCGTAATGCTAGGCATTTTATGCATACAACTTGTTTCAAGCTGTTTAAGTTTGATCGAGAAAGAAATGACTTTGTTAAATTAAATAGCATAGATGATCATATTTTATTTTTGGGCGCTGATCATACAATGATGATTGCAACAGCTACTATGGTGGAGAAGACAAAATCTAATAGTATTTATTTCACTGATGATGATCGCTGGATTAATAGAGACCACATGCATATATTTAGAGATTCAGGTATTTACAACCGAAGTGATCTAAGTATTACACCATTCCCTTTAAAAAATATTAACCACCAAGCAAAACGACCAATATTCATAGATGTTATAACTAAGAATAGCTTTAGATTAGGTTTTAGATTAAAGGCACTCATTTACATTTCAGAGAAAAAGCATATATATAGTTGTACCTCCCACAATATTTAGTGGATATATATTTTTAATCAAATGCTTTAATTTTTTATTTTTTTAATTTGGACCCCAACACAACAGTTTTGACATGTGTTTGTGTGGCACAGATTGATCTCTAAGCTTCTTCTTGTTCCAATGGATGTGAAAACCATAATCCAAGATCAGCTTAATTTTGTTCCCGCATACATTTAATAATTGGGGAATCAAACTCATATCAATTAAATATAAAAATGGCCACCAGCTTAATTTTGTTCTATTTTAGTTCATAAATGCCAATTTGATCTTAATATTGGGAAGATTGTTTGATGGTGTCTGCGTGGATATGTTTTGCCAGATTATTTTATTTTATTTTATTTTTAAATGTAAATACCAATATTTATTATTAATGTTGGTAAAAAAGAAGTTCAACAAAATTATTTTGAATTTCAAGACAGCAACCTCATGCCCCAAACCACATTTTTTTATGAGTTGAGTTTTGTTTAAGTATATACGTAAATATATCATTGAAGGGAAACTAATAATAATATTTTTATTTTAAATTTCACTTTTCTGAGTACTATCTTAAAATTTTTATCTTCTTTAAATATTTATGTTTTTAAATTATTTTTCTTAAAATATGAGAAAAATTCAATTTTGCGTGCGCGGGATTAAATTACTCTAACTCTTACCCTATTCTGTAAACGTCATTCTTTCAAATAAACTCTTCATTTATTTACTTTTTATTAAAAAAAAAAACTCACTTCTGCATTAGCTCCAATGTTGCACCATTGTGGATTGATATCTTATAGTTCAGCCTTTGTGCAAGTTTGCTAAGGGGATACTTTGTTTTTGCAGGGATAACTCCCTCATGCGCAAGATATATAATAGTTCACTTAACACAAAGGCAGCTTTGTTTTGCTTAGTGTCTCGGGCAAGTTCTCATTTGGCTTTTTCTTAATATTTCATTAAGATACTAAAACCACAAGGACTTGATAAGAAGTGGTTAAAGAAAAAAAAAAAAAAGAGGTAAGTTTAAAGATCTTCTAGTAAATGATACAAATTATGGCATCCACGAATCTTTTAGTAATTTTTCTGACATTTACAGCCAGTATATATACATGCAAATTTAAGTTTTTCATGTGGGTTATGCAAACGTCCATGATTTACATGTTTATTTTTATTTTATTTTTTTAAATCAATCTTTACGTTGTTATAATAAACTGATATAGTGGCCTCCATTTTATTTTCCTAGAAAAAATAAAGCAAGTTGAGAAAAAAACGCAAGATGCAACGTCACATCTTGAAGGTGGATTTTGCGAAGGCTTTCGACACGATCGACTGGGACTTCCTATTCGATTTGCTTTCTGCTAGGGGATTCGGGGACAAATGGGTGGGCTGGATTTGTTGTATCTTACCTCCTCCAAGGCCAATATTATTGTCAATGGGTCTCCTAATGGGTATGTTCGCTATCGGAGAGGGCTAAGATAGGGTGACCCACTTTCTTCGCTGCTTTTTTGTCTTAGTTATGGATACCCTAAACTCGATGTTCTTACATGCTCTGAGATCCCGAGTGTTGGTTGGTGTCCCTTTGGGGGATTTAATTAGCGAGTAGGTGTAACCTACACTATGCCGACGATCTTTTGGTCTTGAATACAGGAGGATTAGAAGATCTCCGTATTGTGAAGCTTATTTTACTGAGCTTTGAAGGATTGACGGGTTTAAAGACGAATTAACTTCAACAAGACCTTCCTTTTTTCTACAACGACTGGGGTTCTCCCTGAGAGGAGAGCTACTGAAACCCTGAGCTGTACAACGGGATCCCTGCCTGTCACCTATTTGGGTATCCCCATTTCGGGGCGTAGACCGAGGAAACAAGACTGGGAGGATCTTATCTGTAAAGTTCGTAAGTGGTTGTCCTCCTAGAAAAGTCAGCACCTCGCGTTAGGTAGCTGACTCATTCTGGTCAATTCTGTCCTCTCGGCCCTTCCGACCTATTGGATGTCTCTCTTCCGACTGCCTTATTGGGTTATTAATGCTATTGACCATATTCATAGAGATTTCTTATGGTATGGAACGGATATTTACCATCCGAGATATAGGTTGATGGCTGGCATAACCTATGTAGGCCTCGCGATCAGGGCGGTTGGGGATACTAGACCTTGCAAACTTCAACCAGGCGCTGCTGGGAAAATAGTGGTGGAAATTTATGACGGATCCTACATGGTGTGGGGCGGATGTTATCGCTTTTAACTATGGCAGCGTCAGCTGGAATATGTTTTATAGGTATTCGGGTCGACTCTCTTACTTTTGGAAAGGTGTCATAAATTGTCTCCCGAGTTTCCGTATTTGTGTCGCGCATAAAATTAACTCTGGTTCAAAGACTCTTTTTTGGAAAAATAACTGGCTAAATGGAATGACCCCTATGCTTATTTGGCCTACTGAGTTGAGGGAAAGCCCACATTCGAATGGTACGATTAGCGATCTCCAAAATTTGCTACGTGGGCAGCCATTCGCTGATTTTCTTGAGGAGATCCCATTTACGGCGCTTCCGCCGGCATCACCTGGTGCTGCGAAGGATTCGAAAAGATGGGCCCTAATTGGAAACGGCATTTTCTCAGTTAAGTCATTTTATAACTTCCTCAATGATGGGGGGTGCCATGTTCTCGAGCGAATTTCTTTTGGAGTAAGGCTTGTGCAAGAAAAATCAACCTATTCAACTGGCTCGTATGGAAAGATAAATTCCTCACTTTAGAGAATCTTGCAAAAAGCTGTTGTAATCGGCTCCGCACCGAAACTTGTGTGTTGTGCCATGGGGGAACTGAGACGATTGATCATCTTTTTATTCACTGTCCGGTGGTGAAGCAGGTGTGGTCGCACTTTGTGAGTATCCTGCATCTTCCTGCACTCCCTGTTTCAATGAATATGTTTTGGAGCTACTGGAGATTGCTCATTCGCACGGTTGGCGACCGATCTTGTTACCAAGGCGATTGTGTGGAACTTATGGCTTGCTCGAAATGATTGTGTTTTTAATGCAACTTCTCTACCTGTACATACTATTATTCTGAAAGTTGTTCATACTCTCTTGTCTTGGTGCATAGCTGTGGATGTGGGCCCCAAAAAGAAACTAGAGGACACTTTTGACATCATTCGCCACAGTATAGTACCGTGAGCACTCCTCCCTAGACGATCGACTCAGAGCGGGAGGGCCTCACAAAGGAGGCCAGAGTCTGATTGGAGCTTAGGGAGGATGTGAGTTTTTTTCTTTGGTGCTTGAGGAGGCATGATCCTCATTTTATTGGTCCCCTTGTTTATTTTAGCTTTCTGTTCTGTACGCTTACCACTTCTAGTTGTTCTGTGTTGTTTTGTCTCTGTCTTTTTACCTTAGAAGTTGTTCTGTGTTGTTTTGTCTCTGTCTCTTTATCTTTTTGGTGTGAGAACTGTTTTCTGATGATTTTATTTTAATAGACGTGGTTATTAACTTTAAAAAAAAAAAAAAAACCAAGGATGACGTTCCTGTAGCACCATGAGGTTCCTGGACGGCTCTCGTGACGATCATAGCGGCGCGCGCGGAGGTCATTGCAACAGTTTCAGACATGGCTCCCGTGGTGCCTCCTATGCTTCTTCTTCCCGTTTTCCTCGCAGAGCCTTCCCTCCACTTAACCAACACTCTCCCACTTTTCCCCAGATCTCCAAAAATTCTCCCTTAATAGAAGGGGTGACCTTCGCGGAGGTGACCCGTAAAACTCCTCCGCATGCTCCTCCTGCACAGTGGTGATACCTGTAAATGTTGTTTGCGACCTGGTCATAAAGCTGATGAGTGCCGGCATCAACTTACCTATCGTCGGTGCTCCGGCGTCGGTCATTTTGCGATCCGTTGCCCTCTGCGCACCCCTCCTCTATCTTCCAACGTCCCTGCAAAAGATAAACCGAGATCCAAAAAATTCTCTTCTCCAAAAGCAGCTCCTCTCAAACCTTTACTTCATGTGCATCCTTGTTCGTCTTCTTCATCCCCTTAGGGTCTGTCTCCCAA
Organism: Dioscorea alata; assembly: GCA_020875875.1. Taxonomy (NCBI): domain Eukaryota; kingdom Viridiplantae; phylum Streptophyta; class Magnoliopsida; order Dioscoreales; family Dioscoreaceae; genus Dioscorea; species Dioscorea alata. The sequence continues at coordinate 1,045,766 of CM037020.1, forward strand.
TTCAGAGGCCATTATTCAGTCCAAGGATGATCTCAAAAGGATGATTGTTATCAAGATCCTTTCCGGCAATGCTAGTGTCCGCTCTCTTCATGACTCTCTACCCCTTAGCCTGAATACAGACCAATGTGAACATATCACACCGCTTGGAGATGATTTCATTCTCTCACTCTTCTCGGCCAGAGCGGCTGTTGCAATAGTTAAGAAAAGCCCAATTACCTTAACCTCCAAGCTGGGTCAATGCAAGCTCAGTCTCTCCCATTGGACCCCTGAATTCGGTTCTCATGCAATCGCGGCCGGTAATTATAATTGGATTAGACTGACTAATCTACCTCTTCATTGTTGGAACTGGAACTCCATCGTTGAGGTATTGAGACCGATTGGCGACTTGATTTTCATTCGAAAACGCGAAGACGTTTCTTTGGAGCACTTGAGAGTGCTCGTCCGGCTCAAGATGTAAATCATTTTCCCGTTGGAGATAATTGTAGATGTGGGGGTTAGAAGTTTCAAGGTGACGCTTGAGGATGATGGTACACCGGTCTTGCGCTCCAAGGTGATTCATGGTTCTGCTCCTCAAGCACCTCCAAAGAGAGCCGCCTCCAGCGAACCGGCAATTGATAATCTTGCTCATGCTCCGCCTTCCCGCAACACTCATCAAATTCCTTCGACGGTCAAAGGTAAGAGCCCACTTCTTACCCATTCCTCTGTCGATGTTCTAGGCCTCACGGCTGTTCTTGCACCAATATCTACTACCTCCACGGATCCATCACCGGAAACACCTTCGTGTGTTGGTGATGAGATTCCAGTCTTGGTGCAAAGAGACTCCGGCGATCGGCCGCCTACTTCTCCCCGGATTCCTGCAGCTTCTTTCACGAGAAACGAGGAGGGGGAATTGCTGTTGAAGCACAGGAACGTCATGTTGCCTGAGCTCTCAACAACCGCCGATTTGCCTCGAGATTGTAACTTCGGGATTCTGCTTGGAGCCATGCACACGTCTGTTGTGCCTCGTGATCCAGCTTCCAAAGATTCTTCATTTCATTCAAAACAATGCGTCCAATTAATTTCCAGCTCTTCATCTTTTAATCGGGACCATGCAGTGAGTCTGATTGCTCCTAGGGATAAGGAATCTCTTGATGGAATTAATTTACACCTTACATCACCTCGTGATTAGCACATCACTACCAATCTGATCTCCTCTCATTCTCATGGAGATAAGCACATTCCTGATGCTATTAATACTCAAATCACTGAAGGTTTGCTTTGCGATAATTCCAACTCTAAGGAACCTACTCTGATCATTAAAATTCCCACTAAGCTTAATGATTCTAATGTAGGTCATCATGATGTTACCCCGTTTAATACCTTTCCTAGCAACACAAGCACAATTATCAGCAAGGATACAAATAATTTCATTCAGACTTCTTCTCTACGTTCCGGGAATCTACCTACTCACTTGAAATCCCTACCCCAGAGGAGGCTGGACGGATACAACTGGATTTTCATCCACGGAGGCTGGACGCTAATTCATAGCATTAATTTGGACAAATTCTATTTACAAGACCCTTCCCCCTAGAAAATTTCTCTTGATAATCCATCTGATGAAAAACTTGTGGACTTGGGAGAAGATGAACACGATGAATTTTTCCCTGAGAATTTTGATGTTGATGATCAGTTACTTGATTCATCAAATTTTATTCCTCTTGAAAATCTCCTGCAACCTGATGATTCGGACACAGATTTATCAACATAACCCTTATCAGACTGTTCCAAGGATGAATTACTCCCTTCAGGACCAAATCCCACCGAGAGAATTCCAGTAGCACTCCTCTCCCTGTCCGTTCCCCCTCGACAAATTAGAAGAAGTGATAGAACCAAGAAGCCTTCTGGCCACTGGAATGAAGAAGCTGGGTTCATACCGCTGTTAGGATTATGCCCTCGAATGCCAACGAGGATACTTCTATTAGGGCATTTTATTTGTATTATACATTATTATTTATTATATAGGCACTTATTTTGATATTCATATAAATCTTGTGAGGCATTGTAATTAGTTTTGAATATCACAGTCCATGTGTATTAAGTTAAACCTTCTACTCTTTGTGGGATAAAAAGGAGAGCACTAGAAGGGTTTGGTTCTAATACACTTAAATAGTTCGCAAATCAGAGAACCTTTAATTGGGCGTTAATGGTTCGTAAGAATTTGTAAGACATGTACTTTGACAAAGAATGCTAGTTGAATACTATGAAATAGTTGGAGCATATGTCATAAATGCATCACTGGGATTGATGCATTCGAACATGACTCACAACAAACCAATCACATGGGTTTTACTCTTTGATAGTCAATGATTGGGATTGTTGGTTATGATCATATGAGTGGACGTTAGACCTGAGGTATCATGATCACAATGTACCTGTAACGTCTAGTTTGTTACTAGAGTCGTTAGGCTGAGTTTACCTTTTGGTAGGGCCAACCTCGAAGTGCGACTATGTCGGGCAAGTAGCAGTTGTGAGTGATCACCAAGAAGGAATTCGTTCTCTCGGAAGTAAACGAGTTAGTATCCTATGTGATTATAAGTATGTGAGATTAGAAGACCTTGGCCAAAGCAGTCAAACTAATCGTGTGGGACACGAAGGGTAGTTTGGTAATCTCACCTTACTATAGCTATTTGTATATGATCGAGTTCAGTGAGTTTGACAATTACCATGGCTCTCACTCAGTTGGGATACAAGAACGAAAGGTTTATACACATATGGTAATCATAATCGGAAAGGTTTGTAATGATCTACTCATTTGTGTTCGGTTGGGTTACGACGTTGGGCCACGGGGCTGGCTAGGTGTCACCCACGTTCTTTGGTATCCTCCCATTGCCAATCGGAACGAACCTAGGGAGTCACGCTTAAAGGGATAAAGAATCAATCTTGTTTTGAGTGCAGGGGTAAAATTGTCAATTTACAATTTTACTTCATGGGATAAGTTAAATTGTAAATTGGTCTAGGATTCTTGTCTTGAGTTTAAATTTTGATTTAAATTCGATAGAGTCAAATAGATAATCAAAATTATAAGGACTAAAAGACAAAAGTGGTTTTAGTTAGATTAGGACTCATATTTCTAATAGAACTTCTATGATGATGTTTATCATATTATGAAGGTTCATATTTTGAATAGGACTCATAATTGAATAATGTTTATCATGTTTTATGAAGTCTCTATAAATATGACTCCTCTCTAACCCTAGAAAATCAATTAATTCTCTAGTGTGAGAATCCCCAAGCTCTTTCTTCCTCTCTAACTCTAGCCGCCTTTTGGAGAAGAAGAAGAAGATAGTTTCCTAATCCCGGCGTGTGATCTAGAGGCGTGAGACCTTCGTTCGACGCTAGAAAGATCTACGGCAGTCCAAGAAACAAATTCAACACATCAAACAAAGGCTTTCAAACATTACGAGGTAATATTCTAGGCCTTTGTAATTAATTAATTAAATTATGGTGTTCATTAAACCAATTAGACTATATCACAAGTTTGTTATTGCTTCCGCATGTTTTTGATGATATCTTTAATTCTTTGCGATATAATCCAACAACCGCATCTACCTCGATCCTCAAAAAAAGAAAATTCCCGAGGACTCAAGAGAAGGTACCCCTAACCCCTTAAATTCGGTTTTTCTACTTGGTCTGATGCTCAATTACTCAATTATAGCAATTCTTGTGGAATTAGTTTTAAGGGGTCTCCAAATTATAAGTTCAAATGTTTAGACAAGATTTGCTTGCTAGAAGCTTCTAGAGTTGCACAATTCTCGAACTCTAGGGAATCTCCTCTGAGATCCGACAGTTAGACCCTCTTCTTTTACATGAAAATTCTAAGCTGGAATGTGAGAGGTCTCGGCAGACCCCATAAATGCCACTTAGTTAAAGATTTTATTTACTCTTCTCAAGCTGATATTATCTACCTGTAAGAATCTAAACTCCAAGATATTCATATCTCTACTTAGAGAACTGTAGGTGGCCTGCATTTTAATTCCTTTGATTTCGTACTAACACAGTGCTCTGCTGGTGGTATCATCATTACTTGGGATAGCTCCCAAGTTACTGGTACCTTAATTCATAAAGGATCCTTTTCCATATCTATTGCTTTCAAAAATTCTTTTAACAACACTTCCTGGGCTTGCACCAGTGTTTATGGACCTAACTCTCGACCTCTTAGGTCTGAATTTTGGGATGAACTTAGGACTGTTAGGAATCTCCACACAGACCCATGGGTCATATGTGGAGACTTCAACACTATCTTCTCTCTTGAAGACAAGAATCATGGCCCTATTCACATTGGTGACGTTGCTTCCTCTCAGAACTTTCTTAGCGATCTTTTTCTCATTGATCCCCCCTTTCACGGGTGTCGGTATACTTGGACCAATGGACAATCGGAACCACTTTGGGTATGATTGGATCGCTTTTTATTCTCACATGATTGGGCCTCCACTTACCCCAAATACTCTCAATCCGTTCTACCCAGATTTGGATCAGATCATTCTCCTATCTAACTGGGTTTTGGAGATCATCTACCTCGCCCACATCTTTTCAAATTTGAAAAATTATGGTACTCTAATTCTCAATTACTAGCACTTATCCAAAACTGGTGGATGGAATCTAATCCTGAAGTCTATGGAGAATTTATCATGTCCAAAAAACTAGCTACTTTAAAAGCCAATCTTCGGTCTTGGGCCAAAGATACTTTTGACATGTCCAAACTCCACAAGAAGAGTCTTCTTTCTAATCTCAATCTCTTAGACATTCTCAAAGAAACTAGACCTCTTACTGAGATTGAAGCTAACCGATTCACTCAAATTCATACTAAGCTTCAAAACATTACTTCACAAGAAGAAATCTACTGGAAACAAGGTCTAGAATCACTTGGCTTAAGGAGGGGGACTCTAATACAAAATTCTTTCATCATATAGCCAATGGTAGGAGGAAAAAAAATATTATTACCCGACTTTTTAATAATGGTCATTCTGCAGAAGGCGATAAAGAGAATGGCAAATATTTTCCGATCACTACCAATCTTTACTTGGAACTCCTATCTCTTTTAGATTTCTCCTGGGCTGGCAGTTCCTATTTTGACATAAGAACATCATTGATCTTACTTCTCTTTAACATCCATTTTCTCTTAAAGAAATTAAACAAGCTGTCTTCAGTCTTAACGCAGACAAGGCTCCAGGCCCAGATGGATTTCCTATGCTCTTATTTCAAAAGCACTGGAATATCATCCAAGATTCCCTCTTTCATCTCTGTGATGGCTTCTATAAAGGTACTATTAATTTCGAGATATTGAACTGGGTACACATCACACTCATTGTTAAAAAAGGTGCCCCTAGAGAAGTTTTTGACTTTAGACCTATTAGTCTGTTGAACTCTACTTGCAAAATCGTTTAAAAAATTCTTGCTTCCAGATTAAGTTTAGTTATTAATAACTTGGTTGACGAGTCTCAATCGGACTTCATTAAAAGAAGATACATAGCAGACAATATCGTCGCTGCTCAAGAATTGATTTTCAATCTTCAAAAAAGGAAGTTACTTGGTTATGCCTTTAAAGTAGACTTTGCAAAAGCTTTTGATTCTCTTGATTGGGACTTCCTCGTCGAGGTCTTAGCGGCCAGGGGCTTTGGACCCAAATGGCAGTCTTGGATTCACACCATTTTATATACTGCCAAAACTCAGATTCTAATTAATGGAACAGGTTAGGGCTATACTAGATGTAAAAGAGGACTTAGATAAGGTGATCATTTTTCCCCCGGTTTTTTGCACTAGCTACCAACGCCCTAAGTGCAATGTTCTTTCACGTACTTCTATCTAAAGTCCTTGTGGGTATACCACTTGATCATTCTGACCATATCACTCATCTTCTTTACGCGGATGACCTCATCATATTCTCGGCTGGATGACCAGAAGACCTGCAAATTATTAAATTAATCCTTTACCTATTTGAAGGGGCGTCTGGTCTTGCCATCAATTTTTCTAAAAGCTGTCTTTACTCCACAAATTTTTGCTTTCAACCCCATAGAACTTCCGCTAAGATTCTCAACTGTGCCTCTAATTGCCTCCCACTTGTTTACCTGGGAGTTCCCCGGTCGGGTAGAAGACCAAGAAGAATTGACTGGCCATCTCTGATTGGCTCTGTTCGCACTAGACTTCCAAATTGGAAATCTATCTACTTATCCCGAGGAGGTTGATTAACACTTCTTAACTCAATACTCTCGACCATTCTAGTTTACTGGATGTCTGTTTTCAAGGTCTCTACCTGGGTACTGAAAGAAATTGATAAAGTCCGTAGGGACTTCCTCTGGAAAGGACTGGATTTGGGACAGAAAGGTATCCGGCTGGTTGCCTGGAAGAGAATTTGCAGACCTCGTGAACTTGGTGGTTGGGGTATCCTTAATCTTTAGGAATTTAACCGGGCTCTCCTTGGAAAATGGTGGTGGACAGTTTCCACTAACCCTGACAGCTGTTGTGCCAAAGTCTCAAAATTTAATTATCTGAAAAGAAACCCACTTGAGCTTCTTTATCTTCCTTCTCCCAGGAATAAATCTTTCTTTTGGGCCGAAATCCACTTTTCACGAGATCCTTTCTTGGATTGCATTTCCAAATCAATTAATAATGGCCACAACACTTTGTTCTGGTTTGATAGATGGCTCGGGGGTAGAGCTCCTAAAGATATCTGGCCATCGCAATTTATTGATTGTAAATCCCTGTGGATAACCGTTAATCTATTTTCTCAGCAAATTCAAACCCTTGAAAAACTTTTCTACAATCCTTCTTTTACTGACTTTTCTGCTCTTATTAGAGCAATTCCAGACTGCTCAAGGGATCAGGAGGACCTTTTAAAAGTGGATCTTTTTCCGTCAAATCCTTGTACAAATTTCTAATTAATGAAGGCATGCGGTGCCCACTTTATTCCCACTTTTGGAAAACCAAATACCCTAGTAAAATTAATTTATTCTGCTGGCTCGGCAGGGAGGACAAATTAGTTACTCTCTCTAACCTTTTCAGCAAGGGTTGTAACTCTCTTATTGCCACAAATACTTGTGTTTTGTGCCACAAGGCTTCAGAGAGTGTGGATCACCTTTTTCTTCAATGTGAATTCTCAGTCAGAATTTGGTCCTTCTTCTCCCAAACCTTTGAAATTCACACTCTACCTCAATCAACTTCCGAAATCTGGACTACGTGGTTAAATACTTCTCCCTATCCATATCGAATTCTCTGGGATTTAATTCCTCGTGCCATCATGTGGAATATTTGGATAGAAAGAAATTGCCGCATATTTCAATTACTTGCTCTACCTAGGTACTCTATTTTGATTAAGATTGCTAATATGCTCATTTCTTGGTTTTTAGCTTCTGCGGACTTCCAGGAGGCTTCCCAGAAGATTAAGTGCTCACTCACTTTCATCAGCGCTAGGGCCCCGATCAATCAGGCGATTCCTTTGGAGTAGGTTACTCCATCTTCAGTCTTTGGAGACCTATGCTTCCAGACGACAGCTCTCGTTTCTTAGGCTTTTACCTTTTGTTACTTGCTTGACTGTTGCTTGTCCTTGTAGTCCAGCTCCTCACCCCTGGTGAGGGATCTGGCTACTCTTTTACTTTAAGTGTGTCTTGTACTCTTCGTTTTCTTGTTTAATAAATTTGTGGTTTATCCACTTTTATCAAAAATAAAAAATAAAAATAAATAAACTAAGATATTTTGTTGCAAAAGAAGAATATATGATAAAGTAAATATGGATGCTTGAATAAAAATTGAATAAGAATTTGATTTTAAATAAAAAATTGGACACAATCTATGGGACTAACACCAAAATCATACATCAAGTTGTATTCAATAAAAGTAGCCGCATCGTTTAATATAACTAAGATTTGGAATTCCAGATTACAAGGCAAAGCCCTGCATTACTTCTAAGGACCACTCAAAAACAAACATGTGCAAGTATCCTATCAATCCAAGAAACTATCAGTCTCTCACAACTCACAAGCCATTGAGCATCCCATGTATAAACCATTATTAGTCTTGTTTGAGGTATCTAGCATTAAGGCCATATGCAATTAATAGTGCATAACCTTTGGGGTTTCCTTGAGTGTCATTGAATTCCACTGTTAGACAGAACAACCATGAAAATAACATACTTTTCTTAAGCAGGATGTTGTTTCACCTAATGATTATACCTCTCGGAGGAGCTCTGAGAGGAAAAGAAGCAAAAGGGTCCAAGTGTGGATCACCCACATATTCTATATTTTCTAATGAACACGCAGCCATGTGTGATTAGTTGGTGTTAACACAAAATAAATTTATTTTTATTTGTGTTTTAAGATGAGTATTTCTTTTTTTTTATTATATATTAAATATTTATTTTTTTATTAGTTAATAATTAATTATTAATATTTTTTTAAATAATTTGAATATTATAAGTTATAAAACATCTTTCTTAATAAATTAGTGGTAAACTTTGGTTGATAAAATATTTTAGTAACTATTTTTAAAATTAAAGTTATAAAAAAAGTTATAAATAAAATTTCTATTTATCTCAATAATAATATCAAATTACTTAAATTTAAATAATTATATTATTTTAATTCTATATTAATCATAATGGATATTTAGATAATAATTTATTTTTAAAAATTTAAAGTGGAGTTCAATCCTTTAAATCACTTATATAAATACTACCATTAAGATCCCACTTTATGTTCTTAATTATGAGCACCGAGCCCATCGATTCAAAGAGTTCATCTCAATCTCATAGAGGTACGTATCATACAATATGTTTTTTTTTTTTTTTTAGAAAGGCGACAAGCGCCGGAACCTCAGGGACGTGCACGTGCGGGGAGCACCTCGGCAAGCTCAACCACGCCCGTGCCCTCACCTTGCGCGGACAAGAGTTCGATCTCGGGTCCTCCCCGAAGCGAACACCCTACGCAAGGGACCCGGTGCCAATTGACCTAGCGGCCGTTGACATGCTAGTGAAGTTAGGTTTTCATTTCATTTCCGTAGGATCATACAATATGTCATATAGATAATTAATAGAGGATCCTTTATTTGCATAAAAAAATTTACCTTAAATTCTGGAGTTTTAGGAGGATTTGAGTTTTTTTTACCGTGTTTACATGCTAGTGAAGTCAGGTTTTCATTTCATTTCCGTAGTTGCTGGAAACAATCAAATTGCTGCTTTTGAGTTGTTTGCCATCCCAGGGTTAATTTGAGATAATTACAAAGCTTGGGTTTTGTATTTCGTTAGCACAGTTATGTGATTTTTGGCTCAGTTCCTATTTGATTCCCAAGGTATTTGAAAAACCTAATGCATTCACAGTTGAGCTTTCTCTTATTTTATCGACGATTCATGCTAATTGTGAGTTTAAAAATTTGGTGCTTGGGCTGCCTCAATAGCCAGAGCTAGTGCTTTGGAGAGAACATTATTATTATTATTATAATAAACAAATAATTTTATCAAACAAACCAAAATTATGAAACCAATACTTTTGCATGCGCCAATAATCAAATTTTATTTTAGTTTTTAAAATTTTATACTTTTCATAAAAATAATTTTTTATATAACATATACATGAATTTATTTTTTAAAAAATATAGATTTAGTGACAATTATATATATCCATGATTTAAAACTAAAATAATTAATTACTAATATATGGAATTTGATGATTGCTTTCAAAATAAAAAAAAATATTTAACCCTCATCGACTTCAGCTTTCTCTCTTCCTTACTCATGAGACTTCAAAACTGAGGAAGGAGCTGTCGAAGGTGGTTGTTTTGGAGGTGATCTCAGGCCAAACCAGTGAAGAGATTCTTCTGGAATTCTTTCTCGACGCGCTGAATACTCCACGAGTTGAAGCAGTTTATGAGTTCAGAGGGAACTCCTATCTAGCTACTCTCTGTAGTGAAGCTGAGGCTGTGAGAGCGAGCAAGATAGGAGATTTAAGCCTCCCGTCTTGTATGGGTCATTGTGTCTTCTCTATCGCTCCATGGTCGCCGGAGGTCGGCTCTATCGGGGCAGCGTCGGGCAAGGGCCAAGTGCTGCTCATCTGGAACCTCCCACTACACGCTTGGACTTGGTCGGTTCTCATCGAACTCCTGCGTCCCATAGGTGACTTGGTGGCGATCCCACAGCCCAGTAAACCACACAAGGCCTTCCTCTCTATGCTGGTTCGTTGTCGTCACCGGACCACTCTCCCCTCTGAGATTTCATTGAGCTTCGGTATGAGAAGATTCACAGTACTGATCACGGATAATAAGCTTCCATTTCCCTCATTTCGGCGAGATTTGGAAAGATTCGTTTACACTTCGGTCACCTCAGCGATGGAGGAGGAGGATAGTCGCCAACCTCGTTCACCCACAAAATCTTGACAGAATCTAAAGGCAAGATTGTTGAGACTCAGCGACTAACTCCGAGCGCTGGGAATCAATCGAGCTCTTTTCGAAGAGAGGAGGGGTTGCGGATTGGTGGGAATCAAGAGTGGAGGCCGAAATCGCGTGTTGCACTATCCTCGCCCGGAGAGAATATTACAATTTCTACTGCATCCCATGAAGGCGGGAAAGATACAACCATCGACGCAATCACGATCAGAAACTCAGTGGAGGCCCGGCCGGTGAGCTCTGCTCCCGGGGCCATCCTTGCGGCACCCATTACAACCCGGCCGGTGAGCCAAGCTCCCGGGGTTGCGCTGGAACTTCGCAAGCTAACCCGACCGGTGAGCGCTGCTCCCGGGGTTAGTTCTTCCTTAACCCTCACTGATTGAGGGGAGACGACGGGGCTAGATCACCGGGATAACAATCTCTCTCACATATGTGGTTGCCCAAGGATTGCTGGGTCTTTACCGGTGGATCCTAAGGGGCATCCTGGGAATTTGCATGATGGGTCCTCAATGCATGCTAACAAAAACCCTACCAACCTTAGCCTCACTGTCGCTTCTGGAGAGGCCGAGGTTGACGCGTGCTTCGACACATGGAGTTGAGATCATCACTACTGCTGGGCCTCCTCCACTTGGTCGGGCTTCTGCGGGCTCCCTAGAACTGGGCCTAATTTCTGGGCTGCAAATCACTAGTACCAACTTTGGGCCCCATGTTGGTAATCGCCCAGACAAGGAACCTGTTCTTGGGCCTACTAACAAGGACTAGGCCTAGGAAGGCCCTGTGGATCTGGATCCTTTCTGTGATCCATCCAGACCACCCTTGGAACCCAGTCTAAATCCTAATTTTGATTGGGTCTTCCTACGTGGCATTTGGACACTAATCCCGGCTAAATTTAGTACTAATATCATTTCCAAGACTGCTCATGTTCAGAGGGATGATCTGGTCACTAATGACAATATTGAAATTTGGGATGGTGACAATCAAGATGAGGGTGCTTTACCAGATATTGGGGGCGGTCTTGATGATATCGATATTGACAGAGACGATGTCAGAGATGATATCAGCTTAGATAACCATCTGTCTGAGGACTCAGAATCTGATTTTGAGGTCAATATTAGCTGCTGCTCCACACTAGACAGAATGAGGATTCCTCACAGGGAACTAGAAGAAGTAAACGAATGAAAAAGCCTTCATCCAAGTGGACTGAAGAAGCAGGGCTCATTTCTCAGCCACCTAAATCAGTCAAGAAAAAGGGGACCTCGACCTCATCTCCTGAAGGTACGACCCCCACCCCTCTTCTTATTTTCAATTGGACTGATATTCAATTACAAAATTATGCTAAAGCTTGTGGCATTACTTTTGATTCTATGCATCATAAAAATCAATGCTTTAATCATTTGCGCTTGCTAGAATCTAGTCAAACTACCCCTTCTAGGGTTGTCGCGGGATCCGCTACTTCTGACCCTGCCTTGGGCAACATCTAGTTGATTTATGAATATTATCAATTGGAACGTGTGAGGTCTAGGAATACCTTCCAAACGCTTCCTAGTTAGGGATTTTTTTCAGCTTCATCGTGCAGATATTTGTTGCCTGCAAGAAACTAAACTTAATTCGATTGACCCTTATACTTGGAGGTCTATCGGTGGGCACTTTCTTGATCATTTCTCTTTTATTCCATCCACTGGATCCGCAGGTGGCATTCTCATTGAATGGGATAGTACCTTATTTGTGGGAAAAGGGATTCATAGGGGTACTTACTGCCTTACCATTGAGTTCAAGAACCGCTCAAACAATTTGATTTGGGTTTGCACCTCTGTGTACGGCCTCACGAACCGTCAACGTAAACCCGGCTTTTGGAACGAAATTCGTGACCATTGTCGGTGGTCTGATTTGCCTTGGGTGATCTGTGGTGATTTTAATTCGATCTTTGACCCTGTGGACAAATTAAATGGCACTTTTAATCATGAAGACCTGCGACTGGCCCAGAACATACTTATGGACCTCCAATTAAAGGAACCCCCCTCCTTCGGGAGAAGATTCACTTTGACTAATAGACAAACGAATCCCATCTGGGTCAAGCTTGACCGCTTCTTGGTTAATTCCAGGTGGGCTTCCTGGTTCCCTAAAGTCTTCCAAAATCACCTTCCTAGGTTTGGTTTAGACCATTTCCCGATTAGGCTTGAATCAGGGGATCACACCCCGATTTCCTGTACCTTTTGCTTTGAATAGGCTTGGTGTTTGGTGGAAAATTTTGATGATCTCATTAAAAACTGGTGGTCTCACCACAACCTAATTGAGTATGGAGCCTTATCATGGCAAAAAAGACTTCCAAACTTCATGAACAGCTTAAACTTTGGGCAAAAACTGACTTTGGGTCTATCAAACTTAAAAAACTTGCGTTGCTCCATGACTTAGATAGACTTGAGGTTACTCGTGAGTCTAGGTCCTTCACAGACGAGGAGCGAGTGTTGGAATCTTCTTGGAAATCTGAATTTGGGACAATCCTTAAACAGGAAGAGATTTATTGGAAGCAACGCTCGCGAGTGACTTGGCTCAAGGAAGGAGATGAAAACACTAAGTTCTTCCATACGATTGCCAACAGCCATAGGAATAGGACCTTCATTCCATGGTTAAGGCGGGGAGATACGAGAGTGAATGATGTTAGGGTAATTGGTGATACGTTCACCTCCTCCTATAAGGACCTTTTTGTTTCGACCCAAGATCATCGCCACCAGATTAATTGGATCACCCTGTTGGGATCCAAAGCTCATCTTGATCTATCCCAGTTATATATACCTTTTACCCATGCTGAGATTAAGAAGGCTGTCTTTAGCATGAGCTCGGATAAGGCTCTGGGACTGGATGGTTTTTCTTCCACAAATTCTGGGAGATTATCAAAGAGGATATCTACAAGCTTTGCAAAGATTTCTATTGGGGAAGGGCTAACTTGGAAAAAATTAATTGGGCCAATATCGCTCTAATCTCAAAAAGCCAAAACCCCGACGACCCTTCACACTTTCGGCCTATTAGTCTAAGCAACTCCACGCTTAAAATTCTATCAAGGATTATAGCTAACAGGCTTGGGGGGAAGATCATGGACTTGGTGGACATTAACCAATCTGCTTTCATAAAGGGCTGATGCATTGTTGATAACATTGCCACTGCACAAGAATTGATCTTTTACATGCAAAAACATCACCTCCATGGTCTAATCTTCAAGGTTGATTTCGCTAAAGCTTTCAACACTGTGGACTGGAACTTACTCTTTGAGCTCCTAGAAGCCCGAGGTTTCAGTGGTTGATGGATTGGATGGATTAATTCTATCCTAACTTCATCAAAGACCAGATTCCTAATCAATGGTAAGGAATGCGGATAAGTTCGTTATCGTAAGGGCCTTTGACAAGGAGACCCTCTGTCCCCCCTGCTCTTTGCCCTTGTTGGGGATGTGCTTAGCACCTTGTTCAATAACGCTTTAGGCTCGAGTATCTTACAGGGGTCCCAATGGGGAACTCGGGCTTTAAGATGTGCCATCTCCAATACGCCGATGATCTCCTCATCATGACTACTGGAGGGGCGAAAGACCTTCGCATTATCAAACTGATCCTCTACCTATTCGAGGGACTCTCTGGACTCAAGGTTAATTCAGACAAATCCTGTCTGTATTCCTCTAATAGGAACTCCGAACCTCAGTTGTCCCTTGCTAGGACTTTACATTGTAATACTGGCTCCCTTCCACTCACTTATCTTGGTATCCCCATTTCTGGCGCCCGTCCGCAGATGCAAGACTGGGATATTCTGATAACCAAGATTCGATCTAAGCTTGCGATTTTGAAGACCAAATTCTTATCTCTGGGTGGTCGGCTTACTCTGCTAAATTCAGTTTTAACTGCCATACCCACCTATTGGATGTCAATTAATCTTCAAACTTCCTTGTTGGGTTGCTAAGACCATCAATAAATATTCATCGTGATTTTCTGTGGTCGGGCCCTGAACTGCAACACTTAAAAATCAGACTTGTTAGCTGGTCTCGGCTGTGCCGATCCAGAAAACAAGGGGGATGGGCATCCTCAATCTTGAAATTTTCAACATGGCCCTCCTTGGAAAATGGTGGTGGAAAATCCTAGCTGGTAACAGATGGTGCGGGGACATTGTGTTCCGCGAGAACTATTTTAAACTCTTCCCCCATCGGAACCTCTTCAAAAACAACCAAATCTCCGATCCTTTTTTTTTGGAACGACATTCTTCACTCCTTGCCCACATTTTGGCTTAACCTAACTACCACGGTTCATGATGGTGCCACCACCCTCTTTTGTTTAGATAATTAGATTGACGGTAGAGCCCCAGTGGATCTCTGGCCCGAACTTTTCCATGCTGATTAGGACAGACACGGTTCGGTTAGGGAGTTGCTTGATTGGGCTCCTTCCCTGCTTCTAGATAACTATCCATCGGCCAGAGACATCATCGTTAACATCAATGCGATCTCGAACCAAGGGGATGATAGAAAATTTTGGCGTCTATCTTCTAATGGTCTATTCTCGGTGAAATCCTTTTATAGCTTTTTGAATGATGGGGGTCTACGTTGTCGTTGGTCGCCTATCATTTTAAAGGGGAGCTGTCCTAGGAAAATCAACCTCTTTAACTTGCTTGCCTGGGATAACAGGATCCTTTCCTTGGAAAATTTGGCCCTCCGTCGCTATAATCTTTTACATAACACCACCTATGTTATGTGCTATGCAAACTCGGAGTCGACTGATCATCAGCTAACTCAATGCCCTGTTGCCATCCATATTTGGACTTTTTTTGGGCAACTTTTTGGGGCTCGATCTACTCCATCCTCTTTGCACGATTTATGGGGAAGCTGGAGATTACAATTTAGGAAACCTTTGTCTCTGTTTTGGGACTTCCTACTAAGAACCATAACCTGGAACATCTGGCTTGAACGAAATGAGCGCATCTTTACTTCTTCATGTCAATCGAATGTGTCTATCATAATCAAAATCATTCATATGGTTCTCATGTGGCTTAATGCAGCTCCAGAGGCGAAACAGGCCAAATTAGAAGACCTAATGAGAAAGATCAAGTGAAGCTTGGAGTTCCTCTCGAACAGAGATCCAGAACATAGTATCCCTGTTGAGCATCCCCCTACTATGAGAGATAGCTGATGTGATGCTTTTCGGACCCGTGTGTGGTCCTCTTTCGGGGCTCCCCCGTTGTTTCTTTCTTGTTTTGGCTAGTCTCTGTTTTTTGTTTTCCCCCACGTCTTGTGGGTTGTGGCTTTTGCCTCATCTACTGTACTTGTACTGTTTCTCTTTATTAATGCTCGTGGTTTATCCACTTTTTTTTAAAAAAAAATATTTAAGAAATATGCAAATTAAATGATGAATAAATAATTTTATAAAATAATTTCAAAATTAAATAATTTTTTTATTATTAATAAAATTTTCAAAACCCAAGTTATTTTGGGTGAGCTGAAATTTTATTATGTTTGGGATTTGATTAGATTTGATTTAGGATGAGATAATAATAGAAAATATTGACAAAATTTTTAATGGTAGTTTGATTATAATTAAATTTTTGTTGGGATTAAGTAATTAAAAACCAATAAAAGAACACTTGTTTCACTTAGTTTTTTTTTTCTTTTGTGGGTGTGATTCAATGACCATAAAAGGTGCGCGCTTGTTTTTAATCTAATTTTGTTTTATTTTATTTTGTATGTTTTTGTTTTCGTTGTAAAAATTATATCATAAATTCATAACATTTAATATATTATAATTTTGAAAAGCATATATGGGAGGGCACTAGTTGGACAAGAATTAGTATAGTTTAGTTATAATCAATTTTTTTTAAGTAAACTATATGAATTCTCTTGTTTTGGGTATTTTCATTGATATGTTTAATTTTTTTTTTTTGGACAATTGAGAATTTTATGAGATATTTGTAATGTGTTCCTTTAAATAAAAATATCTTAATTAAACATAAGAAAATCTAAATAAGCCAATTGTATAAACTACAAATAAATTTAACATATCCTAGTTAAACTAAAATTTAATGATTGAAATTAATGTTGTTATTTTATGAAATCATGGATGTATCATATCTTCTTTTTTTTTTGTTAAACAAGCAGGAGTTATGGCAGATTATGCAAAATCTTCATAAGGACATATTGCAAGAGATCTTAAAGTTCTTATCATTTGTAGACTATATTTGATTTGGTGCAGTGTGTTCACAGTAGTATGAGGTGGTAAAAGAGAAACATTATTTCCCTTGGTTGCTTTTCTTTGATGGTTATTTTCCAATGATTTTTAACATATTAAAGAATATGGTTTACCAAATAAAAATACCAGAGTTACAGGAGATGCATTGTGCTGATTTTTCACATGGATGGCTAATTATGATAAATTCGTTATTTGATATAACATTGTCGAACCCCTTTTTGAAAACTCAAGTCAACTTACCTTTAGTGCCATTTTTTTTTAACAAAGAAGATTCTGATATACTTATTAATAAAGAAGTAATATCATCAGATCCTTTGAAGAGTTCCAGTTATATTGTAGCGGCTATTTATCATTGGAGTTACAGATTAGCTTTTTGGAAACCAGGTGACTGGGAATGGACTGTGATAACTAGTGCTTTTATTCTTGAAGACGTCATTTGGTACAATGGAGTATTTTATGTTGTTGGAAAGGATAGTCAAGTGTGTCGAGTTGAATTTGGTATGAATATTAAGCTAATAGAAATTGCTTCGCAAGATAAGGACGACTCACATAGAAAGAAAATGTATATGGTAGATTTTATGGGAGATCTACTCCTTATTTATAGGATGATTTACCCCAGCTAGATCTTGAAGAGAAAATCAATTTGTTGAGATAAAAAACATAAATGGTTTTGTTTTGTTTTTGAGTTCTAATTATGCCATGTTAATTCCAACAACTACTATGGAGGATAAGACAAAAAATAATAGGATTTATTTTTGTGATGACAATATTTATGAGAACCGTCGAGGTGGATACAATGACTCTGGTAGCTACAACATAACAGATGGAAGTTGTCACGCCCCGAGCCCGAGGCATCGACAAACGGCCGCACATCTACAAGGATGTGACCCAGTAGGCGCGCAAGGCCTCAGTACCTGTCTCAACTGAACAATAACATCTAACAAAAGTACTAATGTCACGAAAATAAAAGGATTAAG
The DNA here is from genome assembly GCA_020875875.1 of Dioscorea alata. NCBI lineage: Eukaryota > Viridiplantae > Streptophyta > Magnoliopsida > Dioscoreales > Dioscoreaceae > Dioscorea > Dioscorea alata. The sequence goes on from CM037020.1 coordinate 1,063,362, forward strand.
GGAAAACAATAATCACAAATACAACTATAGTCCAAGGAAACTAAAAGTGCAAGATTCGAAGTTTTAACGAATAACAAGTTCTAGGTTCACAACAGAAAAACAATTTACATGCTAACAAACTGGTGTTCGCTCAACTGTTCGCCGCTAAGCTATCCACCACACACTTACTCCTGATTTGAAAACGATAGAACAACTATTTATGAGCTTTACAGCTCAGTAAGCAACCACTAAAAACAATAAAATTTAGGGATAAAAAAACTCAAAAATTTCAGAAAACATGCTCAAGTGCAATATTGTACAATAATATATGAAATAAAACTCAGAAATTTAGAGTATTTCAACAACCATAATTTTTCAAATAAACAAGTATATATATCCCCCTATTAACCAATGCCAAAAACAAAACCACAAAATTCATATATTTAAACTCGGTGACCTGAGTTGGATTGCCAGAGTTCATTAATTTACCCTCGGTGACCCGAGCCAGGTTATCAGAGGCCATTATTCTCCACCGATGGAACGGTGCGAAACTATAGTTTCTATCAGAGTCAGAGTATGTGTCGACATGGTCAGTGTTTAACCCTCAGTGACATGGTTTTTGCAAAGTTAAATTGGGAACTACAGGTTATTATATCAAAATATGTCGGGTCAAATCATTGTCAATGCAAAACTAGTAAAATTTGGTGATCCATTTTTCTAATGAAAAATAATCCCAATTATTACAAAATAAGATAATATTACCATTTGACCAAAATAATTAGGATTTAATCAAGCATGTAACAACGGTAATTAAAAATAAGAATCAGTTAAAACTATAAATCATGATCTCTGCAAACCATACATTATTAATGTATAAGTGCTTCTAGAAGTTTACCGTAAAACAATTCAAAATATAATATATTATCAAACTACTGTTTGCCTAAATCCGTAATTACTCAAGAATAAAAATCTAATAGATAAATAATTAAATAGATGTCAAATCCGTAGTTAATTAAGAATTAGAATCAAATGGATAACAATTAAATAAATAGACATATATGAGTTTTGAAATATGGATAAATACAGTAACTTAAAACCATAATATTTAAATATAATATCATGATGAATGGTTTTACAATAAAACCCAAAGTATTTAAATAATTATGTAAATGATTTATGGAAATCAGAAAATTTTATTTATATATAAACATATACAGTTTTATATGTGGTTTACTTACCTGTCTAACACCAAAACTAAAAGCACCCCGAAATTAAGCTTCCACAAAATATCCTATAATTGAAAGCACATTCCAAAGATATTAAGACGCTAATTATGCTAAACGTACATAGAGGTATAAAAAAAATAACCATACTAGTAAATACAGTACTCAATATGTCCAATCATTTGATATATATATATATATATATATATATATATATATATATATATATCAATCAGTAGTTTAAACACAGAACTTCATCAGTAATTTAAACACAGAGCTTCCCAAATCCCTATGAAATCAAGTATCTAGAGACATGCATGTGAAAGTCAATGTTGATGCAACAAATAATGGGATCTCGCAAAACCATAAATATAATCTAAGCTTGTACAATACATGCAATAAAACTTATAGTTTGCTTAAGGTTTTAGAATCCAGGAAAGTTCTATCAACACACGGTATCCAAGAAAGCAATGTATATTACTAGCCACTCATCTAACTCATCTAAAACAGAGATCAAAGTGCAGGATTCTTCTTATATATATATATATATATGTATCGTACTGGTCACTCATGTAAGCCAGAGAACAGAGATCAAACAGAAAGCAGAGATCAAAGTGGTATATATAAAACAGAGATCAGAATGGCAGCTTAAAAGAAGAATCATGAAATTATTCACTAACTAAATTAATTGACCCAATTCATGCTTGTCTTCTCTACTTTTCCAAACTCTAGAACTTTAACATAATTTAATCCTAAAAATATATCAAAGCATATAAATTTTTAAGAAAAGGAAGAAAATACCTGTTAACTTTTTCAAGAATAAAACCAGCTGACCACTCTTGAAAACTCTAAAATAGATTAGAACAAAAAGAGGAACCCTAACCAATAAGAAAATCAAAACAAGGACAAAAATAAACAAATCAAAGAAGAGAAAAGAAGAACCTACCACAATTACTCCTAGATGAGCACTGGACACAGAAGATTTCCTCGCCCTTACCACACACCCCCAAAGTAGATCAACGAGCGAGAAAGAAAGACTAGAAGTTCTCTGTTTTATTTTAAAACATTTTATTTTTCTCGTAACCACCAGAGGGAACATGGGGGCTCATGATCCTTGAAAACTGAAAAGATAAGATTGGTTGAAGTTTTAAATTAATTAAAATTTTAAACATGAAAAAACAAAAAAACCAAACTGGGGCCCACAGAAGCATCACACCATTCCCTTTGCACATATGATAGCTTTAGATTATTTTAAATATGAAAAAGCACAAAATTGCCTATCCAAATATATTTAGTAGATCTTTTACTTCATCAACTTTTTTTTTGTTTTGGTTTAGCAATTTGAAGTATAATATATATCATTTATCAAATTTTCAAGCACGATTTTTATACTTTCTTTTAATTGAGTAAATGTTGACGTGGGAGGATTTTTTCATGGTGTTTGTGTGGACATGGTTTGGCATATTATTTTATTTTATTTTAATTTATTTTTTGTGGAATGTAAACACCAATATTTATTATTAATGTTGGTAAAACATAAGTTTAACAAAGTTATTTTTAATATAACATAAAAGATTAAATCACAATACCATTTGCATAGGACAATACCATTAAACAGAAGTAAAACAGAAGATTAAACTATTTTAATATAAATGTGGCAAGGACAATGAGAGAATATTTCAGGGTTATTATATATAAATTTTAAATAAATGCTTCATTTTGAGTTTCAAGAAACCAAGCTCATGTCCCAAACGACACTCATCCCTCACAAGTTATTTATTTATTTATTCATTTATCTAGTTATACCACACATTATTTTTTACTTTATTTGGTTAAATAAGATTCATTTTAAATCTTAATCTCTACATTTATTTAATTTTTTTATCCGTTGAGATTCGTTTAAGTATACACGTAAATATATCATTTAAAGGAAACTAATAATAATATATTTTTTAAAATTTCACTTTTCTGAGCGCTCCCTTAAAATTTTTATCTTCTTTAAATATTTATGCTTTTAAATTATTGTTCTTTAAACTTAAAATATGAGAACAATCCAATTTTGGGTGTGAGATTAAATTAATCAAATCTTAATCTATTTTGTAAACTTCTTTCTTTCAAATAAATTCATAATTTATTTATTTTTTATTAGAAAATAAAACTCAATTCTGCGTCAGCTCCAATGTTGCACCATCATGGATTGATATCTTATAGTTCAGCTTTGGTGCAAGTATATGTTGAGGGGATACTTAGTTTTTGTAGGGCTAATTAACTCCCTCGCGCGCAAGATAAAAGTTCACTCTTAACACTATAGCAGCTTTATTTTGCTTAATATTTTATTAAAATACCACAACCACAAGGACTTGATAAGAAGTAGTCAAAGGAAAAAAATGGTAAGTTAAAAGATCTTAGAAGTAAATTATACAAATTATGGCGTCCACGAATCTTTTAGTAATTTTTCTGCTATTCACAAGGAGTATATATACATGCAAAAGTCCATGATTTACATGTTTTTTTTTTTTTTTTTAATTAATCTTTTACGCTGTTATAATAAATTGAGATATTTTTATCAAAAAAAATAAATAAATAAATAAATTGAGATATTTTGATGCAGAAGAAGAATATATGATAAAGAAAATAGTGATACTTGAATAAAAATTAACAAGAATTTGACTTTAAATAAAAAATTGGACCCAATCCACGGGACTAACACCAAAATCATATATTATGCTGTATTCAAATAAAAGTAGCCACATCGTTTAATATAACTAAGATTTGGAATTCCAGATCACAAAGCAAAGTCAATTAACTGCATTACTTTTAAGGACCACTCAAAAGCAAACATGTGTAAGTATCCTATCAATCCAAGAAGCTATCAGTCTCTCACAGGCCATTGATCATCCCATGTATAAACCATTGATAGTCTAGTTTGAGGTACCTAGTATTAAGGCCATATGCAATTAATAGTGCATAACCAGTTGGGGTTTCCTTGAGTGTTAGTGACCACTGTGAGACAGAACTACCATGAAAATAACATACTTTTCTTGAGCAGGATGTTGTTTTACCTAATGATTATGCTTCCCGGAGGAGCCCTGAGAGGAAGAGAAGCAAATGGGTCCATGTGTGGATCACCCACAAATCTCCAGATTGATAATTAATAATTAACATCATCTAGTTTGGTTCACAAATTTCAGATTAATTTCAGATTAATTGTTTTTAAGTTGTGTTGAAGAGGTTTTATGAATGGAAAGAAAACTGATTAAGTAATATTTTAAAAGTGAAATAAATATTTTTTTATTAAATAGCATTTAAAAATAGTTAATAAAACAATATTTTTTTAATAAAGTGGATAAACCACAACTTTATTGAAAATAACATAAGACAATAGTACATACTTAAATAAGAAAATCAACCACACTTAAGAGAAAACCTAGTCTGAGATCCTCACCAGGGGTGAGGGATACAATATACAAAAAAGAGAAGCAACAAAATAGAGAAAGGAAGTGGAAGGTAGGTAGGCGAAGACAACCATTTGGGTTCACAAGCCGAACCGAGCTGCAAGATGTAGGTGACTACTCCCGATCTATGTTATTCCCTGTATCACCTGAATGTTCTGCAAGTTTTGTTCTCATAAAGCTGAGGGAGCGCTTGATTCTCTGAGAAGCTTCAATGTTCACCTGCTGATGCGGCTCGGAAGTTGCAGAAAACCAAAAAAAAAACAAGTTAGTAATTTTGAAGAGTACTGAATGAATAGGTGAGCAGTTTAAATTAAATATGCGATTGTTCGATTCCAGTCATAAATTCTAGAAAATTGCTCGGATAATGCCATTCCACAGGTTCCGATGGGAAGCTTTTAATGAAGGGATACAAGGTCTTCCAGATATTTGTGACTGAGGAGGAAGTGGATTCTGAATAAAAGAAGTTGTCTAAAAAAGGACTTGTAAGTAATTTCTCATTAGTTTCTATGTTTCATTAATTAGTCCCCATGTTTAGATGGCTAACAAGATTTATGACTTAATCATTGGTCATTAATCCCTTTTTTTTTTTTTATTTTAGAAGAAAAACATCATCATTAAAAGGTGACACAAGTCTGTGATTTTCAATGCATATATATGTTTCTAAATCATCTTATGATTAAACTGACTGCCTTCTATATCATATCATGTTGAATAACAAAAAAAGAAAGAGGACTCTAATTTAGAAACTACTGCCATGTTCAAGAAAAACCAAGAAAGACCTGAATGAAATGAAGGGCTTGAATTAGCATGTATCCTCCAAACAAATGACCTAACTTCAAAGCCATCCAAGACATTGCTCAAGAATCCAAGACATTGCAAGAAAGACATCAAGATGAGCTTACAAGTCTAGCTAAGATATATAACAGAAAAATTAATGAATTGCAGTCTTGAATGGAAACCTAGCTATTTATTTAATTTGAGAAATAAGAAAGATCAAATTGTCATTTATGAACTAATAGAAATCAAGAAAGAACTACTATATTAACTTGAGCAGTTACCATAGAATGACAAAGAGAACTAATTAAAATGATACAGAGAAGGTATGATCCAGTGATCATGTTCACCTATGACAGATTAATTCTCAGGAGACAAACAAGGAGTAATCCAGCCCAGGATTTTCCATCGGTTTTGACCATTATTATTATTATTCCAGAAGCTTGAGAGTTTGAGAAGCAGGGGATATGGATAGTAGTCATCCACATGCACACCATATGATGCTGTTTGTTTCGTGATTCCACACACAAATAATCCGAGATCGGCAGGCACTCATGTATCAGCAACAGCCTGCTTGGTGGCTCAAAAAGGGGCACTACCAGCCTGCCTCTTGGTAATCAAACAAATATTAATTAAATCTAACACTCATTACCAGTTTTTCCTTTTTTATTCCGAAGAAAATGAAACCTTTTATTCAGAAATTACTAGTTCCAGCACATTGTGAGTTGATAACCAGGAATCAATACTAAGAAAAAAAGAAGCAAAATGAAAAACTTAAACTAGTATGCAAACTCCAAAGAATAATCCTCAGTTGTCGAGGCATTCATCTCGTCCAGTTGACCTGTTAAAAGGAATGAATGGATCAGCATACATTCCACTTGCAAGAAAGGCATCAAGATCAACATATTAGTCTGGAAACAATTCAAAAAACCTTGAAAGACTTGCATGAAACTATTCATTTAATATGAGACAACCTATCAGAATAAACGCCAGTAGAGATCTAGGAAATTTTTGTAAAGATGGCATTCCTCAAGCCAAACAACATAGAAAGAAAACAAACAAAGCGAACTGACATTCAAGATATAAAGAAAAGCTTCAAATCTTGAAAAACAAGAATTGAAAAGAAAGAAATACAACTAGTTATGTAGGTTGAATAAAGAGAAAGAAGAACAATATTAGAAAGATAGCAGTTCTTACCTTCTTAAGCAGTATCAAAAAAACCCTAATTCTCTAGCTTTATCAACCTTGTCACTCGGCACCTGCATGCAAATCCCGAAAGCAGTAGTCAGAAACATATATCAGTAGAAGATAACAAAAAAATTACAATACCTTTAAGATATGCTTCTCCAAAGAAGCCTTTGATTCCAAAGGCTGCTTGCAGAGACCACAAATAAAATGGTTTCTGTGAACCACTTTGATGTGGCTTTCCAAGCCACCGGGATATTTAAAAGTTTGGTCGCATATTGTGGGCCCCAGCCATCCTTAATTTAGTTTAGCTGTTAAGCTAACAGTAATCCTTTTTTTTTATTTGTTCTCTCTCTACTTGTCTTCTCTTGTTGGCTGTCACTTTGGAGAAGAAAGCATGGAGGAAATTCCGGATCTCATGTCTTCATGCCTCCCTTCCTGGCTAATTATCTCCCCCATAGAGATCTTTTATCTCTTCTTCCTCCCATTCTAGCCTTTCTCTCCATCTTTCCATTCTCCCTATCTTTCTCCTTGGAAGCTTGAAGAAGAAGGTGTTCCACCGGAGCTTGGATCTTACCGGGGTGCTCATCGGCCGGAGGCGCGGTGAAGAGGAACAACGAGTTGCCGGGGCTTCTAAGAAGGCTAGGTAGGTTTCCTTAAGCTTTTGTGTTTGCTTTTGTGAGCTAGATTGTTTTGCATGAAAGCTCTTCTTCCTCATCTCCTTGCTAAACCTTGCCTTCCTAAGGTGTTCTTGTAGATCATGGTATATATATCTTGTTGTGTGGTTGATTCTTCATGTCTTGTTGGTATCCTAGCCATCTAGTGTAGTATAGTAAGGTGTACATATATGTATTCTGTTTTGTGTGTATATAGATACATGTTCTGCCTTTCTGCATATGCTCTGTTATATATATATAACCCTTGCATGCATTTCAATAAGTTCTGAACAAAGTCTTGTATATTTATACACACACCCACTCGTACATCCATGCATCTGAAAAAGGTTTTGAAGTATTAAACCTTTGATATAAATATATATGTTGAACCACATGCTGAAACACTTTGATATATATATAAATATATATATATATATATATATATATATATATATATATATACACACGGATGCATGTCCAATGCTTTGAAATATATTTATTTATTTATAAAATGATTTATATATATATGCATGTCCAAGGCTTTGAAATACATTTATTTATTTATATAATTATACATATCCGGATGCATGCCCAAGGATTTGAAATATATTTTTGTTTATTTAAACAATGATTTATATATATATATATATATATACTAGGATGCATGGTTTGAATGCATGGTTTTGAAATATATTATTTATTTATATAATATATACCAGGATGCATGGTTTTGAATGCATGGTTTTGAAATATATTCATTTATTTGTATAATGATTTATATATATTTGCATACTGAGCTACCCTTGATATATATATATATATATGTATTAACCCTAAAATTTTTTACAAACCCTTAAGGTATAGTAATATATCTATGTTATGTACATGTGTTTATGCTTGCATGGTTGTTCTACCACCCCGCTAAATGTTTGGAACCCAAACTGTTGATGTTTTGCTTGTGTTGCTTCCTTTGAAGCTATAGAAGTGTTTGTGGTTGGAAGGGTCTACCTTGTTGTAGAATATTGGTATTAGGCTTGTTTATCTCTACCCTTGTGCATGAACTCCCCATGTCTAGTATTCTTATTTTTGTGTTGGTTGTTTTTCTCTTGGGTTATAGGACCACCTTGAGAGAACTTTGGATTTCTTTTGGATTTAAGAGCTTATCAAGTAAGTAATCCTTTGAACTCTTGTATTTAAAATGTAATTATTTTAATTTATTGCTAAGAAAATTCTGAAATTTTATTTTTATCCCTTGGATTATATTTGATTAGTTAATTGGATTTATGTTATCATTGTTTTATTATCAAAAATATTGTTATTACTATTATCTTAATAAAAGAATCAGGTTGATTCTTTGGCAGGTTTACATACAAATTGTTATATTTATTTATTTATTTAATTATTTCCTTAATGTTATTACATATGTTTTTATGTTAAAAAAATTTGGTATTATTATTTCTTCTAATGGGAACCAGGCTAAGGCTTGGAAAGTTTTGGGCATTTTTCCCTTTTTCATTTAGTCAATTATTTAATTAATTATTATTTACTTATCCTTTATCTTATATTATTATTTGTATTTTTTTGAGATACTGGTGAATATTATGTATTTTGTGGCCTTGAAACTTTGCCCAAATATTTTGAGTCTCCAAATGAGCATTGTGCAACCCTGTCAGTGGGGGGTTAAACCCTGACCTTGTCGACAAGAAATTTTGGAAAATGAGACTGCAGTTTCGCACCGTGTCCGTTCGGTGAAATAATCAACGGCCACCTGATATTCAGTCTCGGGTCACCGAGGGTAAACAAATGACCTCTGTTATTCTGGCTCGGGTCACCGAGGGTAAATAAATGACCTCTGGCAGCTATAGCAAATTTGGAGACACACTCAGGAATCTGTTACATCTTGCTTCGTCTCTTGATCTTGTTTACATTATTTTGTGTTTCTGATTTTGTGCGAATTTTAGTTTTGAACTTTCGTTTCAGTTTACTGTTTTGGATTACTTACTGGGATAGTGAGCTCATGGATTTATTTTAAATCCTTTTCAGATCAGGAGCAGTAGATCCAAGAACCCTAGAAAGCTTCCAGTAGACGCTTTCCCTGGAGTTGGGTTTTATGTTTGTTTTTAAGTTGTATGGTTGTTAAGAACCTCTTTATGGGTCTTTATGTACTTTCACTGTTCTGTACTTTGAACCTGGTTGTAACCGTTAAGTTGTACTTGGTTTGTTATTTCCTTCAGTTTATCTTCTGCCTTCACCCTGTATTAGGTTTTGAGGCCTTGCAAATTCACTGGGCTCCTGCCCTGTGGGTTTGCGGCCGTTTGTCCGCGCACCGGGTTCGGCCAGACCGGGTTCGGGGCGTGACACATATAGAGCACCAAGTTGGAGTCCACTCTTTCAGCCATTTCTTTTGAGCATTGGGGAATGATTTTGGGCAAGCAATGCATTCTTGGTTCGCCATGATGGAAGGATTCTTGGATCCAAAGAGAGATGAGAGAGAGAGAGAGAGAGAGAGAGAGAGAGAGAGAGAGAGAGAGAGAGAGAGCATATTTATATATATAGTTAACTTCAACGATATAGTTAACTTCGACGACAGTAACATCCACACTAGATAACAGTTAGTGAAACTCAACTACTAACACCTACAATTACCGTTTTGCCCTCCCTTCACAGTAATACTTCTGCATCAGCACACCCTCACCACTAACCTATTATTCATCATTATTAAATAATGAAAAATTAATAAATTATATATTAACAAATTATAAACTAATTAAAATCTAGTAAACACATATTAAATTTAATTTATATTAGTAGTCACAAATTTAAACAAAAAAAAAAATCTAATTAGTTACCTATTTGTACTTCACGTGCACATATATACCTAAATGAAAATTTAAAATGATGTATATATAAAGCATGCATGCAAGTTATATATAATAAACTATCTTAATTAATTTCCAAGAATTACAGTGATTAATCAAGAAGAGTAACAACGGGCCTGGTCCTCTCTCCTTGTGACACCCATCGTTCTCACCGACGAACGTCTCAACGCCGTTGATCACGTCACCTTCCGGTCCGTCTACATGGGATGGCGGGGACAGACAGAAGAGCGAAGAAAGGCCCCCCTCTTGATCCTCGTCGACCTTGATGATCGACTTCGTAGGCCAACTACCTCGGCCTCTCCTTTTTCGACAACATCCGCAACGAGATCATCCCCATCCTACTCTTGACCTCTTTCCACGTTAGCAATTGCCACTACCTCGGCTCTTCCCATGGATGGATCTTCGTAGGCCAACTACCTGTCGCTCGCCAATCACGAACTGAGAATAAGACTTGTCAACCCATTCACCGATGTGTACATCCACCTTCCCTGGCTGACCAATCCACCTCATGGTCGTCTCTTTCCCTTAAAATCACCGGAACATCATCGCGTGATTTATATTTACTACGTTGCTAGCGATATCCGGAATGCTTCTCAAGTGAACTTCCTCATGGATGTTGAAAGAGAATGGTCAACCGCCTGGCTTGTTACCCTGCCAGATGATGTTGTCGCTATCGACAACTGGTTGTTCGCCAACAACGTAGTACTCACAGAGATCAATCTGGAGGCCGGACGTCGTCTTGATAGGAAAGTGTTGTTGCCTGGTTTGCATAACGCTCTGTCATCAGATTCAACACTTTTCTTGAGGTTCTTTGAAGACTTTTGTAGGGGCCTCTATCTTCTTTTCACTGTCTCTCAAGAAAGATCACACTATTTCATTAGTGTGGATGTGTTAGAATTTATCAAACTTAATTACGACATTTGTGTCATATATTATATGCGGAAGTAGGATCACTTACCTCCAACCATAGCAAATTGTTGAAGACGACGAGAGCCTCTAGGTCAACGCTTGTAATAACCTGGGACTCTTCCAATCTATCCCGTCCTCTCCCACCGATGAAGCTAGGTATTTGCAAGAACGATAGATTGGGGACCCCTGGTGCTATCCTATATGTAATCATTACCATCAAAGGATTAACTCTACTTAAAATTTAAGTAGATCATTATCTAAAGTGCCAATTAGAGTTAACTTAGGACTCCTATTAGATAAATTCATGGACCACTTTATATAGTTTGAATTCAGGTTGAATTAATATCATCATGAAGTGAATTCAGAATAGAACTCAAACTAACATTCTCCCGCTTGGTCCAACTTTATCATAGGTAACTTAATATCCATTCACATGAACCCATGAATCCGTATGTCCACATTAAAGAAATAAATTACACGAATCATGGTGGTAAGTCATCATTATAACTGAGTATTACCTTCCATGGATTACGATGCAATCTCTCTCTTTAATGCAAAACCTATATATGGCAATTTATCATAATGAATAAGCCAGATGCTTATTCGGGTCCAACACACACAAACCAATAATGCATAAACTTAATAATTATCATTGTCAAATTTAATGTATACACTTAAAGAGAAGATAAATAAATAAATAAAGAATGTTTTAAGAGTTCGAAACTAAAGTGATATTAATTGTTCATAGAGAAGAACCAAGTGCCATATGTTCAACATGATCTCTAAACAATTTTGGTGCAATTCCTTTCGTCAAAGGATCCGCAATCATCAACTCTGTGCTGATGTGTTGAATGGTTACTTCACCGGCATTCAAGCGTTCCTTTAGTGCCAAATACTTGATGTCGATGTGTTTACTTCGACTACAACTGTTATTATTCTTAGAAAAAAAACACTACAGCAGAATTATCACAATACATCCTCAATGGCTTAGATATAGAATCAATGATTCTAAGCCCTGATATGAAACTCCTCAACCAAATACCCTGGGAACTCGCCTCGAAACAAGAAACGAACTCGGCTTCCATAGTGGAATTAGCAACCAAAGTCTGTTTTGCACTTCTCCATGAGATAGCACCACCAGCCAACATGAAAATGTAACTGGATGTTGATCTCCAAGAGTTAAGACAGCCAGCATAATCTGAATCTGAGTACCCAATGACCTCCAAGTCATCTAATCTTCTGTATGTAAGCTTGTAATCCTTCATACCCTGAAGGTACCTCATTACTTTCTTTGCAGCTTTCCAGTGGTAAATCCCTGGATTACTTTAATATCTTCCCAACATCTCGACAGCATATGCTATATCCGGTCTCGTACAGACCTGAGCATACATAAGACTTCTAATGGCTGAAGCATACGGGATGTTTTCCATCTGTTCCTTTTCCAAGTTTTTTTTAGGACACTGGTCCAAGTTAAACTTGTCATCTCTCACAATAGGCGCAATACTAGGCGAACAATTTTCCATCTGAAATCTCTCAAGAATTTTATTAATATAGGCTTCCTGAGACAAACCCAAGACACCACGATGTCTGTCTCTATATATCTTAATGCCAATGACATAAGATGCCTCGCCCATAACTTTCATATCAAAATTCTTAGAGAGAAATCATTTCACCTCATACAACATACCCTTATCATTGGTTGCAAGCAAAATATCATCAATATATAGGACTAAAAAGCAAACCTTACTCCCACTATCTTTATAGTATATGCATTGATCCTTAATGTTCTCAACAAAACCGAATGATGAGATAACATCATATCAAATACCACTGTCGCGATGCTTGTTTCGGTCCGTATATAGATTTCTTAAGCTTGCAAACCAAAGTTTCACCTTCACTAGAGAAGAATCCTTCAGGTTATTTCATAAACACCTCTTCATCTAGATCTCCATTAAGGAAAGCCTTTTTCACATCCATCTGATGTAATTCCAAGTCAAAATGAGCAACTAATTCCATTATAATACGAAACGAGTCCTTTTTCGAAACTGGAGAAAAAGTCTCATTATAGTCAATGCCTTCTTTCTGAGTAAATCCCTTAGCAACCAATCTAGCCATGTAATGCTCAATGTTGCCTAGCGAGTCTTTCTTGGTTTTGTAGACCCACTTACACCCAATGGCTTTCGTCCCTTCAGGCAACTTGACTACATCCCAAAGACCATTATGAGCCATGGATTCCATCTCATCTTTCATAGCATCATACCACAACTTAGAATTACTACAACTAATTGCTTGTGAAACTTTTTAGGGTCATCAGCGGCTCAAAAATCATAGTTAAATTCTTGTAAATACACAACATGATCACTAGATATTGTCGATTTCTTAATTCTAGTTGATCTTCTCAATGCCATATCATTATCTTCTTGATGAAGTTGTTGCTCAATAACTTCAGATTGATGTTGTGGGATTTGATCAACTGGATCAGCAGAAATAATCAATCTTTGATTAGTGTCTGGAGTTTCTTTATGATCTTCTTCAAGACCAAAGTCTAGAGGTTGATCACTCCCACTAATCAAGTCATTCTCAAGAAATTTGGCATTTCTTGATTCCACAATTCTAGTGTTATATGATAGACAATAAAACCTATAACCCTTGGACTTTTCGACATAACCAATAAAAGAACCACTAACGATGCTTGGGTCCAACTTTCTCTCATGTGGATTAAACACTCTTATTTCAGCTGGACAACACCAAACACGCATATGTTGCAAACTCGGTTTCCAACCTTTGAACAAATCAAATGGAGTTTTAGAAACTACCTCGGTCAGAACACAGTTTAATATATACGCTGCTGTTTTAAGAGCCTCAGCCCACATAGATCGAGGAAGTTTGGAGTTGCTAAGCATACTCCTTACCATATCCATTAAAGTGCGGTTTCTTCTTTCAGCCACACCATTTTGATCTGGTGAGCCAGACATAGTGTATTGGGCCACAATACCATGCTCTTCTAGAAACCTCGCAAATGGACCTGGTGCTTGTCCATCCTCCGTGTACCTACCATAATATTCTCCATCTCTATCTGATCTCACGATCTTTATTTGCTTACCACATTGTTTCTCTACTTCAATTTTAAAGATCTTGAAAGCATCTAATGCTTCACTCTTATTATCAAGCAAGTAGAGATACATAAAGCGTGAATCATCATCAATGAAAGAGATGAAGTATCTCTGACCATGCGAGTCCATCTCTGGACTACAAATGTCTATATGTATGATCTCTAATATGCATGAACTCTTCCTAGCACCTTTCTTAGATTTGTTGATTTTCTTACCCTTTATGCAATCCACACAAGTTTGAAAGTCAGTAAAATCAAGAGAGTCAACGATTCTATGATCATTCACCAACTTCTCAATTCTCTTTATGGAGATATGTCCCAATCTATGGTGTCATAACATAGAAGATTTATCATTCAAAACACTATGTTTAATACCAACATTTACTTGATCATGCAACACATTATAAGAAACATTACTTTGTAAATAAATTTGGAAAAGATCATCACACAATGCACCATTCCCAACAAGAGAAGAATTATAAAACAAACAAAAATATCTTTCATAAAACTGAAAGGAATATCCTAATGGTAGAAGTTGTGAAATTGAAATTAAATTTCTAGAGAAACTAGGAATATAAAAAGTCTTTTCCAAGTCTAAAACAAAGCCTGAATCTAAAACCAATCTGCATGTCCCGACTGCTTCTACATGTGAACAAATTTTATTCCCTGAATAAATAAATTGTTCACTCTTCGTCGATACCCTTCGGCTTAAGAAGCCCTGCAAGGTATTAGAAATATGACAAACTTCAACCATATTAGATTCATAACAAACAAAAGAAATTTAAGTACCTTTCTTCTCAAGATGAATCTTGAGTTTCGGAAAATCCTCCTTCATGTACCCTTTCTTCTTACAAAAGAAGCACTTGGACACCTTCTGGATCTGAACAGGTAATTTGCCTTTATCCTTGTTCAGGTTAGTTCGTCCTCTTTTCTTACCTTGAGTAGCCATATGTGCACTTTCACTCTTTTCTAATAACAAACTTTCCTCCTCTTGAACACACATGGTCAAAAGCTCATTAATAGACCATTTATCTTTATGTGTTTTGTATGAGATTTTGAAAGCGTTATACTGATGTCGAAGAGAATGCAAGATAAAGTGCACAAGGTAAGCATCTGAAAAATCGATATGTTCTAAAGCCTTAAGTTGAGCCGCTAAGTCTCTTATCCTCATGATGTGCTCTCGTACACCTTTAACACTTGTGATCTTCCTGGATAATAATTTGGTCATGAGAGTGCTAGCAAGAGCCTTATCTGAAGATTCAAATTGATCATCAATTGCCTTTAGCAAATCTCTTACATGTGCACAATCAGGGATTGAACCATGGATACTAGTAGATATACGTGTCTTAATGTACATCATGCTGAAGCGATTAGATCGCTCCCACCGAGACCTCTCACATTCTAGCTTAGAATTTTCATGTAAAAGAAGAGGGTCTAACTGTCTGATCTCAGAGGAGATTCCCTAGAGTTCGAGAATTGTGCAACTCTAGAAGCTTCTAGCGAGCAAATCTTGTCTAAACATTTGAACTTATGATTTGGAGACCCCTTAAAATTAATTCCACAAGAATTGCTATAATTGAGTAATTGAGTATCAGACTAAGTAGAAAAAACCGAATTTAAGGGGTTAGGGGTACCTTCTCTTGGGTCCTCGGGAATTTTCTTTTTTTTGAGGATCGAGGTGGATGCGGTACGAACCCAGCTTCTTCATTCCAGCGGCCAGAAGGCTTCTTGGTTCTATCACTTCCTCAAATTTGTCGAGGGGGAACGGACAGGGGAGAGGAGCGCTGGAATGCTCTCGGTGGGATTTGGCCCTGAAGGGAGTAATTCATCCTTAGAACAGTCTAATAAGGGTTATGTCGATAAGTCTGTGTCCGAATCGTCAGGTTGCAAGAGATTTTCAAGAGGAATAAAATTTGATGAATCATGTAATTGATCATCGACATCAAAATTCTCAGGGAAAAAATCATCATCTTCATCTTCTCCCCAGTCCACAAGTTCTTCATCAGATGGATTATCAAGAGAAATCTTCTGGGGGGAAGGGTCTTGTGGATAGAATTTGTCCGAATTAACGCTAGGAATTAGCGTCCAGCCTCCTTGGATGAAAATCCAGTTGTATCCGTCGAGAATTACCATTGTCGGGGGTAGGGATTTCAAGTGAGTAGGTAGATCCCCGGACCGTGGAGAAGAAGTCTGAATGAAATTATTTGTATCCTTGCCAAGGTTGTAAAAACCGGACCGGACCGGCCGGTTCAACCGGTGAACTGGTGAACCGGTTGGACCGGACCGGCCGGTTAATGTATTTTTTTTTAATTTTTAAAGTTAAATATGTTCCAAAAAACAAAAAAGCAAGATATTATATACTTGTATTTTATTATATTCCTCATTTTTTATTGTTATATATTTTTGTTGTTATTGTATACTTATATTTTATTTAATTATTTATTTTTGAATATTTTTTTGTATAGTTGCATCCTTGTATATTTGTACTTTGAAAAATTCAATTTTATGTAGAATTGACATTTGACACTTTGTGACCTTATAAAGGCAATTTGACTCTTGTCTTGAGTCTTGTAGACTTGTAGTCTTATATTTGTATTTTTAAAATAAAATTCGTTTCTTATAGGGATTATGACCTGTGATCAGCTAGTAAAAATAATAAAATTTAAATTTTAAAGTTATATTTATTAAATTTCTATTTTCCCAATTTTTCTGATTTTTTGGGATTTTTTATAATTTTTTGAACTTTTCTTTCTTTTTTGAAATTTTATTTATTTAAAAAAAAAATAAAAAAACATAAAACCGTTGAATCGGCCGGTCGAACCGGTTGGACCAGTTGAACAGCGAACTGGTTGGTCAACCGGTTCACTAACCGTTCTGGTTTTTAAATCCTATTCCTTGCTGATAATAAGGTATTAACCGGGGTAACATCATGATGACCTACATTAGAATCATTAAGCTTATTGGGAATTTTAATGATCAGAGTAGGTTCCTTAGAGGTGGAATTATCACAAAGCCAACCTTGATTTGAGTATTAATAGCATCAGTAGTGTGCTTATCTCCATGAGAATGAGAGGAGATCAGATTGGTAGCAATGTGCTGATTACGAGGTGATGTAAGGTGTAAATTAATTCCATCAAGAGCTTCCTTATCCCTAGGAGCAATCAGACTCCCGATTAAAAGATGAAGAGTTGGAAATTAACTAGACGCATTGTTTTGAATGAAATGAAGAATCTTTGGAAGCCGGATCACGAGGCACAACAGACGTGTGCATGGCTCCAAGCAGAATCCCGAAGTTACAATCTCGAGGCAAATCGGCGGTTGTTGAGAGCTCAGGAAACATGACGTTCCTGTGCTTCAACAGCAATTCCCCTTCCTTATTTCTCGTGAGAGAAGCTGCAGGAATCCAGGGAGAAGTGGGCGGCCGATCGCCGGAGTCTCTTTGCACCAAGACTGGAATCTCATCACCAACACACCAAGGTGTTTCCGATGATGGATCCGTGGAGGTAGTAGATATTGGTGCAAGAACAGCCGGGAGGCCGAGAACGGAGCCGCGCTCTACATTCTCGCCTAGAACATCGACAGAGGAATGGGTAAGAAGTGGGCTCTTACCTTTGACCGTCGAAGGAATTTGATGAGTGTTGCGGGAAGGCGGAGCATGAGCAAGATTATCAATTGCCGGTTCACTAGAGGCGGCTCTCTTTGGAGGTGCTTGAGGAGCAGAACCATGAATCACCTTGGAGCGCAAGAATGGTGTACCATCATCCTCAAGCGTCACCTTGAAACTTCTAACCCCCACATCTACAATTATCTCCAACGGGAAAATGATTTACATCTTGAGCCGGACGAGCACTCTCAAGTGCTCCAAAGAAACGTCTTCGCGTTTTCGAATGAAAATCAAGTCGCCAATCGGTCTCAATACCTCAACGATGGAGTTCCAGTTCCAACAATGAAGAGGTAGATTAGTCAGTCTAATCCAAGTATAATTACCGGCCGCGATTGCATGAGAACCGAATTCAGGGGTCCAATGGGAGAGACTGAGCTTGCATTGACCCAGCTTGGAGGTTAAGGTAATTGGGCTTTTCTTAACTATTGCAACAGCCGCTCTGGCCGAGAAGAGTGAGAGAATGAAATCATCTCCAAGCGGTTTGATATGTTCACATTGGTCTATATTCAGGCTAAGAGGTAGAGAGTCATGAAGAGAGTGGACACTAGCATTGCCGGAAAGGATCTTGATAACAATCATCCTTTTGAGATCATCCTTGGACTGAATAATGGCCTCTGAAATTGGGAGACAGACCCTAAGGGGATGAAGAAGACGAACAAGGATGCACATGAAGTAAAGGTTTGAGAGGAGCTGCTTTTGGAGAAGAGAATTTTTTGGATCTCGGTTTATCTTTTGCAGGGACGTTGTAAGAGTGAGTGTAAAAGTACTTAGTTGTTTGTCAGTTCTATTCTTTAGCTAGGACCTAGTCTTTGGTCAACCATTTACTTCCTTAATACTCAGCAACTAATGCCATATTTGTAGAATCTGAACTGTAAACTTTTTTTGCAATATTAAATACCTCATCCTGCACTGCATTAGTGCATGAGTATGATATCAAATTTCTTCTCTTCTTTTTCTAATTAATTTTGTCATGGTATCAGAGCCTCCTCTTCTTCCATAAAATGCCCACATTTAGTTTTGTCTCCTCTGGTTCCACCAGCGATGTGGCACCAGCCACCACTGGCTTACTCCCAACACCATCATTTAGCTACTTAATCAGCGTCAAACTTGGTCAGGAGAATTATCTTCTCTGGAAGGCACAGATGATGCCTTATCTTCGAAGCCAACAACTTCTGGGCTACGTTGACGGCTCCAACAACGCACCTGACAAGATGATCACCACCACCACGACAAGCGGCACAGCTCTGATCCCCAATCCAGCGTACCAAACCTGGTTGCAGCACGATCAAGCCGTCCTCAACACCATCCTCTCATATCTGGCTCCAGAAGTGCTTTCTCAAGTGCTGCTCTTGAACACATCCCATGAGGTGAGGGCTGCTTTTGAACGCAGGTTCTCGTCACAATTAAGGGCACGGATCATGAACGTTGCCTCCAACTCGCCATGATCCAGAAGAAGGACATGTCCATGGCAACCTATCTCGGCAAGGTCAAGGCCTTGACTGACTCATTGAGTACTTGCGGCATCGCACTGTCTGAGGAAGACATCGTGGCCTATATGCTCACTGTTCTAGATGCCGAGTATGACCCAATCGTGACATCGCTCACCACCAAGTCGGAACCAGTTAGCGTCAATGACGCCTATGCTCACCTTCTCTCTTTTGAGATGCGTCAAGAGCAAAATCAAGCAGTGATGCAAGTGAACCTGGCTACTCGTGGTGGTCGCGGCAGAGGACGTGGTCGTGTTGGGTTCGAATGCAGCAGACAAGGTCAGAGTCGCGATAGTCGTGAACACCAAGGATCAAACAACTACATTAAAACGACATGCCAAGTATGTGGCAAGATAGGGCATGTTGCCCTAAAATGTTACCACCGTTTCGATCACTCCTACCAGCCTGAAGAGACCAAGATTGCTGCAGTGCACACTTCTCCGGGGTATATGGTGGACACGAACTGGTACACAGATACAGGTGCAACCGACCACATTACTGGCGAAATTGATCGCTTGACCACTAGAGAAAAATACGGTGGTATGGACCAGGTGCAAGCTGCAAATGGTTCAGGTATGCACATTTCCCATATTGGTCATTCACAGATTCATTGTTCTGGTCAAACTCTTCACTTGAAAAATATCCTTCATGTTCCAAAAGCTTCCGAGAATCTTCTATCAGTACATAAATTTGCTGCTAATAATGATGTTATGTCTGAAGTAATAATCCTTGCTAATTCTGAAAATTAGCCTAAGTGATCAAATAATGTGTGTAAACAATAGAAGCTAAAATGAGAAATACGAACATAAAGCATGAGAGAAATCAAGAGAAGAAACGATGTCCGGCATACCATCCATCTAGGGTTATAAAGTGCATGACAAAGGTTCTTTAAGTATACAATCCTATTTTAACTGAGAGATTTCCAGAATTATAATAAACCCCGATTTCTTAAGCAAAGAGTAACTGAATAGATGAAGAAATGATACAGACATCCACACTATCGAATTAACACTCTATGAAATCTTACTGTGAGCTAATGATAATTTCTTAAGTAGATAATCTCTCCCGTAGAAAGAGATTACTCCTAATTTGAATACAGAGTAGAGATGTGATTTCTTCTAAAATCTACTCCACATAATTGCAAAGATGATGTGTCACCCGCAAGTGCACTGGGTCGTCAAATAATACCCCTGTGTGTGACACAGGGATTGTATTCCAATGGGCCAAGAAGCTACTATTACTCCCCTTTCGTCTATTTCCTAGGCTAACACTTCAAATGAAGAACAATAATTATAAAAAGAGAAAGAATATAACTAAAAGAAAAGCTAGACTACTACTTCACACATTCAGCATTCAAGGGAAGATCAAACAAGAGAAGGGGTGATTTGGATAAAGAATCCCCTAGGGTTGACATTAAGCCCTAAATTATGGATGATATGTTATGATGGTAGTTTGAGAGAAGAGAATCCTAAAGTAAGTAATCTCGAATCCCTCGATGATTACCCCTAATCCCATACAAGTATTGGTTCAGAATCCCTTCCGACCAAATCCTACTATGATTGCATTAGATGTCAAGAAATCCCTAATTAGGGTCAAACTCAATACCTAGGTACAACGCTAATTGTTGGAGGGCTACAAAATACTCGAATCCCTCTATGTATTTGTATATGGATCTCTTTGAAGCTATGTGAGTCTAATACAAGGGCGCATCCCACACATCCAAGTACAACATAGAATTTGAACTACAGAGCTTTCATGCAATCCAAAACATCCAAGAACACATAGCAAGAACCACACATTACAAGATTCTATAAAATAAATCCAACATCCAACAATACATCAACAAAGATGATCACCCAAAATTACAACAAACCAACCCTGGAGTTCATAATGTCCAAACCACAAATAATTTAGTTCCTCATGAAAGAGGAACACTCATACAACTCCAAGGGACAACAAACAAGAAAAGAAGCATGAAATACTCCCTCCAAACTTTGGATCCCCTTTGATTGATGAAGATCTTGAAAGTTCGCGAGATCTCTCCTCAAATGAAACCTTGATGCCTTGGATCTTCCTCCCTATCTCCTCCTCTGATGTTTGCTTCCCTCTTAGTGAAGATTGTGCAGTAGATCCTGAGAAAATTACCCCAAGAAAGGTGGGACGGTGGTCCAAGAAGCCAAAGAACAAAAGAATCCCTTTTTTGATGCCCTACAAACCCTTGAAAGGGCCTCTTGAGATGACTTCACAGCATGGCCTGTGGGCGCAAGGATGTCTGCAAGCCCCTCAGGATTTTAGCCGAATTTTCACTAAAGTGCTACAGTAACATGTACACAATTTCATCAGCTGGCTTACGGGCATACTCAAGGCCTCAAGGAAAATCCGAGGCTTTGTCATTTCTTTAGTCCTTCATGTCTACAGTACCATAGCTCTAATACATCATTTTCGTTACCGATTTCTTCATGAATTGTGTTGTTAACCTCACCTACTTCATCACAATACACATGGATAGTTCCAAATATATACCAATAAAATACATACATTTAGGTGCTTATCAAACATCCCCATACCTATGCATTTGCTTGTCCCCAAGCAAACAAAAATTAAGAACAAGGGCAAGATAATAAACAACTAAATGTATGATCTCAAGTTCAAAAATAAAGAACTCCAGAAGCACAAGTGAAAGAAATCAAGATGGTGAGTTCTATAAGTAAACAAGTAAAGATAGTCTCGTTTTCATCTAGAGTACTCCCGTGAGTGTGTGTAAACTTCCTACCTCATCCTCCTTACCATGGATTACCTGAAGGTATCCATTCACTCCACACACAATGATAACCTACGTTAGAAATGCTCAATATTCAAACAAGAGTTCTTCGGTCCCTAAGTAAACTTTAGCCCTTATGTGAGAAAGGTTCCCGGAGATTAATAGTTTTTTTTTTTATATTCAAGTCCAACTAATGTAGACTGCACAAAATCTTTTTGAAGGTGCACATGCTGATTAGGCACAAGAGTCACCCAACTAATCGATTACAGATTTACATATACACATTCATACTTCACTAGCAGAGGAATACTATCATAGACTCTATCTTTTTTTGTCTCCTAGTATACTACTTGCTACAACTTCACTTAGGCTTCAGAAAGACAAAAAGGAAACCAAAAGCTCTTAAAATTTCATTGAAAGTAGAATTTAGTAGTCTAACGCCAATATTAAAGTGATGGGTTGACCGGAATGTACAAGGTGGAAGTTTTGTGACCAAGAGTGAGGATGCACTAGAGATAAAATAGGATTTCCATTCAAACATAGATGAGAAATACAACTCACATATATCATTATTTTAAGCTACGAAGTTCTTAACAAAGTATCATAGCTATCATAGGTAAATCAAGCATGCAATTAAATAGAATACCCCATCCCCACACCTAGAGTTGTACATTGCCCTCAATTTACATAAATCAACAGTACATGGTTAAAAATATCAAATAAGTATAAAGAGATGGAACGAAGAAACTTCCTCATTTCATTGATGAAAGGTTGCATTTTACACAGGAATATGGGGTGAGTTTGATCATCGGGGGGTGGTGAGAGTGAAGCTCATTTCCCTATAGTCCTGCAAAGATCAACGAGCATATCTCATCTCACCATTTCATAAGTAGGAGCAAACACAAAAACAACTAAGCTAAACAAAGATACAAAAACATGACTCCATGCAAGTTCTCTACTCAATTATTAACATGATGTCCAAAACTATATGTTGCAGGTGTTGTTAGGGTTTCCCAGAAATGCCACAATTATTAAACAAATTCAGTGAAATTGCTATTCAAAAATACTGTAGCAAATGATCTAGGGAAAGCTTCACGGGCATGGGAAATAAAAATGGGCAACATCTCCTTTGAAACTTCAGTAAAAAACTGATATACAAGCTTTAGAACACTGAAATACTCAATAATTCACATCCAAACATCACCAAATCAATGGAAAAAACCTAAAAATTCAAGAACAAGCATGCATGGATTTAACTCAAACAAACAAATAAACAATCTAACATTCAAACAATGACAAGCATTGAAAATACAACAACACAACAATCTATCACATAACTAGAATACAAAAAATGTAAGAACATGAATTTAAAACTTGGGTTGCCTCTCAAAAAAAGCTTGTTTTGCGTCATTAGCTCAACGCACCTCTTTCTTACCTCATGGAGGCTTGAAGACAGTGTGTTCATCTAGGTTAGAAGTGGCATAAAAGCTACCAAAGAATACAAAATATACCTGCCAGGATGATGTTAGGATAGAGGTCATGTATGGATTACCTTTTGGACTCCAATGGGAATAACTTGGGTCAAGAATTATTCAAGCTCCGCATAGGTGGGTCCTTAGATGCCTTCAACCTCCTAACCACATTTTCTTCCTCGACTCTTTGAAAATTGCCTTAAATTACCCACAAGAGTTGTTTGGGCTTCCAAGGGAACAAGTTTGGTTGAAAATTTGCCAAGCTTGGCATTGGTGGGTCATTGGGTGGCTTCAACATCCTATACACATCTTTTTTTCTCAACCTTGGTATGATGATTGTCAATTTCCCATAAAATTTGCTTTGGTTGTGAAGGAAATATCTTTAGTTGGGAATTGTCCAAGCCCAGCATAGGTGGGTTCAAGGATGACATCATCTTCAATTGTGATCGATGGAGTTTCTTTTACTTCCTCACATTTTTCCATGGCCATGATTTTATCCTTCCCCTTTTCTTTATATAATTACATCTTGAGGTGGAACTTCTACTAATTGCTCAAGTGGTATTAATACCATGTTATTTGGCTCTTCAACTTCCAATACCTCAATATCCGCTTCCACCTCAATTTCACCTTTGCTCTCTTCCTTTCTAATGTCATTCTCAGATAGGACTTCTATAGTTGGTGGCAACTCAGCCAATATCTTCGAAGATTCTCCTATCTGGTTCTCCATTCCTTGAAGAGTGGTTGGCCATTAAAATTGTGGTATCAATGGCTATAAATTCAGCATCTGTTTGCAAACACTTCCTCTGTATTGAATCTCCACTGATGAGGTTGTTCACTTTGAACGGCTAGAGGTGATAATGCCACTGTTCTTGAAAGGGGGGGGGGGGGGGGGGGGGGGGGGGAGGGGGGGAGGGGAATGAGGTTGTTTACTAGGAACGATAACTAAAGGGTGAAAATGCCACGGTTCTTGAAAGGGGGGATGAGGTTGTTCACTATGAACGACAGCTAGAGGGTGATAATGCCACGGTTCTTCAAAAGGGGGTGGGGTTCTTGCAGCAATCTTTGGTGAGGGTGCTCCCATTGTTGTGTGTATGATAATGCACTGAAAAGTCCGGGTGCTCTGCCCAATATGGATTGTTTACATTATGGTGCGGATTTCTTTGACTTGCTTTCATGGCAAAAAAAAATTTTCATCCTTTCTTCAAGTGCATAGATTTTGACGGCCAATAATTTTTCTTGAAAATCCTTTGCCCTGGGCAAACCATCAAAGGTAAAAACAATAAACTATAAAAAAAAACATAAAAGAAAATAAATAAATAAATATGGACAAAAGGGTAAATGACACATATGAGCATTTTCTAGACAATATGCAGTGAACTAGACAAAACCTGTCTCCATTAATCACATTATTAATTGGAATCTACCTTTAACCCGAGCACTACTTTTTTTTTTTATACCTTGAATAATTCACAAACTTATTGAAAATAAAAAAAATTAAAAAAAAAAAAAACGATTACACTAGTACAACAAAATGTAAGTTACAAACCATGCAAGATAAATTTGGGATTGACGGCAAAAGAGAATATATCCCTAGTGTTTGAGATATGAAGATTGCATGCATATGCGCATATAGACTAGACAAATACTTAAAAAAAGATATTCTTATTATACCTGAAAGTTAATTTATGGAGCTACATTTGGAAAGACGTCTTATCTTGTCATTTACATGCATGTATAGGATTCTGCATGCCTCACATTACATAATGATATCTTCTACCACTCCTCAGTTGTCCTAATCATTTCAATGTACAGGGTGTGATATATGGAAGGAACAGAGCACCATTCTGATTTGACTCTTATCGGATGTTTCCAATCATCGTCTAAGCATAAAAAGGAAACATAACTGATAATTATGTGTTTTCTTCACACTAAATTAAGCTCAGCTGGCTTGAACAGCTTGACCACCAAAATTTATCAAAATTCTGATGCATCGCTATCCATCCAGCAGCTTGAAAATTATACAAAAAGGGAAATACAATGATATGCATACGTCAGTACATCCTTAATATATGATATATGTACTTTAATTACTTTTGAATCTGTATTCCAACCGAACATTGGTGAATCAAACTAATATCAATTAAATCTAACATTCATTACCAATTTTTTCCTTTTTTTTTTTTTTTTTTTTTTGAAGAAAATGAAACCTTTTATTCAGAAATTACTAGTTCCAGCCCATTGTGAGCAACCTCATTGGGTTCAAGTATATATGTTGATAACCAGGAATCAAGACTAAGGAAAAAAAAAACAAACAAAATGAAAAGGTTGAACAAGTATGCGAACTCCAAAGAATAATCCTCAGTTGTCAAGGCATTCATCTCGTACAGTTGACCTGTTAAAAGGAATGAATGGATCAGCATACATTCCACTTGCAAGAAAAGCATCGAGATCAACATATTAGTCTGGAAACAATTCAAAAACCTTGAGAGACTTGCATGAAACTATTCATTTAAGTTGAGAAATTTAGTAATAGGCCATTCTTGAGCAGTTAAAATAAGATACTCACAAAACAACAAAATCAAAGAAAAAAAAAAGAAAGTTACGACGAAGAAGGTAATTAGTAATCATAATGCATGCATGTTTATCTATGACTCATGATTCACGACAAGAAAACAAACAGAGCTTGATGATCAATGTAAGAAATAACCGAAACTTCAAAACTAAAGAAAGGAGAGCACCTTGATCATAGCAAAACAGGAGTAATCCAGCCCACGGGTTCCCATTGGTTTTGCCCAGCACTCCAGAACCTTGAGAGCCTAAGAAGCAGGCGAGAGGAATAGTAATCATCTACATGTACATAATCATGCCCGTACTGTGATACAAAACTGAAATCTTCCGAGATATGCAGTAACCTAGGTGCTGGCTCTAAGTTGATGGGTGGATTATAACGGAGCATGCCCGAGCGGTCCAATGGCCTGAGAGACACGGGCTTGAAACAGTACGAGCTTGTCCGATAGGAGGTGGTGAAAAGAAGATGCAGTTCGCCATATAGGTCGTCTTCAAAGAACCTCAAGAAAAGAGCTGGATCTGATGACAGATTATGAACGATGCCCGGCAATAGCAGACTGTGATCAAGAAGTATTTTGTTGTCCAGATCGATCGGCTTGACTAATCCGGAGTAGTTGGCGCACAAGAGGCCCACCAAAGCTATAACATCACTGGGCCGCTTGTCAAGCCAAAATGTCGTCCACTGGTTTTCATCACCATTAAGCTCCATGAAATTCACTTCGGAATCTGGTTGCCCGAGGTCATCAGTATCAAGGTAGTAAACCACAGTTAATTCATGATTCATGAGATTTCTTGGTGAGTCCAGGAGAAAGACAGGGCCTCTGGGATGATTGCTCAG
Source organism: Dioscorea alata (assembly GCA_020875875.1). Classification (NCBI taxonomy): domain Eukaryota; kingdom Viridiplantae; phylum Streptophyta; class Magnoliopsida; order Dioscoreales; family Dioscoreaceae; genus Dioscorea; species Dioscorea alata. The sequence goes on from CM037020.1 coordinate 1,090,324, forward strand.
CATGGGGAGGTTAATGATGTCGTCAGTGAATGGGTTGAGGAGTTTGATCCTTAGTTGATCTTCATTACCATTTTGAGCAGCAGCAGTGTATGTACCAACGAAGATCCATCCACGGGAGGAGCCGAGGTAGTAGGAGTTGGCAACTCTCTGGGAGGCCAAAGGTCGGAGGGGGATGATGGCTTTGCCGATCATGTCGAAGAAGGAGAGAGCCTTTATGGTATCTTCTTCACTCTCACGGTCGATGAGAATCACAAGAGGGGCCTTCTGGCGTTCTTGTGTGTGTTTGTGCCATTGCGAGCAAACGGAGCGGCAGCGGACGTGGTCAACAGCGTTGAAGTCATCGGTGATGGACCTGATCATGGTTTTCCACGGGAGCAACGACCAATCCCGGTACTGGTGGTCGACGCCACCATTCATGTTCATCTTGAGCACCACTCACGAAGCTTCTTGGGAAGATGATAACGAGCTATCAATCAATGCATGCATGCATGTATACGTAACCGGGTATACACACACACACACACGTTTGATTTTTATATAAACTAATATATTAGCTAGTGTCTAACTATTAACTTCTGTACATGTGTTTTAAGACTGGTGCTAACTAGAGCAATTATGAAATAAACATTTCTCTATACTCTATTTTTCAGAGATTAAATATCATGTATGAATTCCATTTTTTAATAAATTTAAAAATATATAATTAGATGGATGAAATTAAATTTTAAATTTTCTTATAAAATAGTATTAAATGGTTTGATATATATATATAAGTGTTTTTGGGTCTGGTTCAACAACTATAATAATGATATATATTTTTTTATAATATAGCATGTTTCTAGACTTTCAAGAATATTCTGGGTTTATAGTATAAACCATTGCAAACCCGTTAGCTAGATTACTTCTTATTAGATCAAGTGTGCTCTCCATCTTTTCTTGATTTTTTCTTTCTTTTTTGGTTTTTATTTTTGTTTTGTTTTAATTGCTTTGTTATTTAAAATTTTGTTTATAGTACTAATATTACTTAATCATATATGGGAAGGCTACCTATAGTTTATATTATGTTTTACATTGAGTGTGAGAATATCCGAAAAATATAGTTAGGGATGGGCATAAAGTGGCAAATCTTTTCGTAAAAATTCCATTTGCTCCAGTTGATCTTTCGGGATGAATCCTAGACACTATTGTAGAAGGGAAGAGACGACATTTGAGCGAGTGTTGTCTCATTCATTTAAGAACATAGCAAAGGATGCATTGCGTGCGCGCCAAGGGGAATAGTTTGCTTTAGGGCAGCTTTGTTCATGCAGGAAGGGCGGGAGAGGGGAAGAGCGGAGCTCCAACCTCCGCACCTAGCCGCAACCTAAGCGCTGGTTCTATCCCGGTCAAGCAAAGCCTAGCATCTTTCCACTTTGGATGTTTTCGTGACTAGTGGAATTTTGAGACTCTTGTTTTGGTTTCCTATTCTTTGGGGAGTTAATTGTCAACTTTTTCTATAGAATCCTTGAAGCTCTAGACTAAAAGGAAACTGAATTCGGGTCATCTTTTCCGGAGAATGACGAATCCAGGCTATGTGTCATGCCCCGAACCCGAAGCATTGACAAACGGCCGCATACCTACAATGATGCGGGATTAAATGCTACAAGGGTAAGAGATCCCAAACCTGATTGCTGAAATACTGAAAAAGAACTGAAGAAATCCACCACCGATCGATGTCCACGACCGGATACAGGATCTACAACTCACCACCCTCTGGATCTGCCAAGGGATACAGAGTTAAAGGGGTTTTCTCCACAATGGTTTGCAAAACCTGCAGAGGAAAGCCAACAAAGGGGCACAGCCTCCTGTTTCCTAACACTCCAAAAACTGACCTCCTTGGTTCACAAGTCAAGAATATAACCCTTGGAACAACCCTCCAAGCATAGGAAAACTAAAGATAAACAAGTATTAAACTAACACACACTTAAGAGACAAGTAATACTAAAGGGAGTACAGCAGTAATAGAGTGTAATTAAACAGATCTCCAGAAACCAGTGAACTTGACATGCCTTCAATCTAACAGCCATAACTTCTTCTAGGAATATCCAATTAAGATGAAATTTGTTGGGTTGGAAACTAGACTTCATTGGCTTTCCAGCCATGGGTCATATGCATCTTATGGACTGCACAGTTGTTACAGTTTTCATGAAGAAGTTCACCAAAAACTGGGTGTCTATTTGGGAAGCATGAAATGTCCATGTGGCCAATACTTGGTTTTTCTGATTCTGCTCCTGCATCATACAAGGCCGTAACCAAGTAGGCACACAAGGCCTCAAACCTGACCCAAAACAAAACAAACAATCTAACACAACTGTAATTTCAAAAGTCAACAACAGAATTTTACAAAGTTAAAAAATTCCAACTTCAAATACAAGCTGGGGTTCTATACATAATTCAAATACTCACACAAACAGAATGACAAATCAAATTTAGAAATGATGAAGAAAACAATCTCTCGCTAGCTTACTAAGATGTCTGTTGTATTAAACACCCCAGATCTGAAAAAAATTCAACAACAAGATTATGAGCTTGACAGCCCAGTAAGTAAACCACTAAAAATATAGGGATCATTTGCAAAACAATAATAATTTATCAAAAACAAAAACAAAAACAAAAATCAAATTTATTTCAAATAACACAGATGTCAAAAACTGAGCATATAGGTCCCCCAAACAACTATTGCCAAAACAAAATATCAGAATTCATATATTTAACCTCGGTGACCCGAGCCAGAATATCAGAGCTCATTTGTTTACCCTCGGTGACCCGAGCCAGAATATCAGAAGCCGTTATTCTTAACCGATGGAACGGTGCGAAACTGCAGTTTCCATATCAGAGTACATGTCGACACGGTCAGTGTTTAACCCCAGTAACAGGGTTATTGCAAAGTTAATTTGGGGACTACGAGTATTGTATCAAAATAATTCTTATCAAATATTCGACAAAGTCGAAATACCAAGATTCAAATGATCCCAATTTCACTAAAAATATGCCCATTTATTTAAGAAGACAAAATATCTCACAGTGACTTTCAATAGCACATAATTTAATAAATAAAAATACAAATTATAAACAGAATAATTTTAAACTTCAAAGCTTCAAGCAGCAGTAATAATATATAATAATGATAATAATGTCCTTTTCTTTTCTTTTGGCACTTTCAGAGATAAGGAAAAACCAAAAACTTTTCGAGTTTATACATATAGTATCATTTATATGCGGGTACTTACTTGATTAACGCCCAAAAACTCCAAATCCCAAATCGAACAATTTCCTCAAAATATCCTAAATTTGAGAATAATTTTCAAAGATATCAAAAACCTATTTAACAAAAGCAAGAAAAATTGAAAGAATGATACAAATGCAAAAGGTCAGGCTATCACTTTGCTCTCCCAAAAATTTGATCATTTCCAAAGGTATAATAGCATTTAACCACTCTAAATTGTCATACTAAAATTCTATCATGACCCATGAGTACTAAATCAGCCATAAGTTTGTCTATCGTTTCCCAAATCACAAAATTATAAATTCTAAGGATAATAGACAACCAAGCCTATGACATATCCAAAATTTACATGGTTGAGAGCACTAATCAATGCACACTATTCAATTGAATCTCCAACTATTTCTGTAGACTTGTAATTCAGACGTGCCCCTTTCAAACACGCATAACTCTCAAAATACAACTTCAAAAGAAATAAAATTTAACTGGAAATCAGATAACTCAATAATAAACAATCTTTCTATTTTTCATCTCATCCAATTCAATTTCTATGATCATCAAAAATGGCCATAATTCTTCAAGTTCAGCACAGAAATATCATCCGAGACAATTGTACTAATAGGGCTATATCTCACAAACTACAGATGCATAAAATCTAAAATTTTGCAGGTAATTAGATAACATCAAAATATACAACTTTTATACATAACTCAACATCTAATTAAGACTAAAAAAAACTGATAAAATAAATCAAAAACGCTTAAAGGCCTGCACAGAAATCCTACCCGAGGCACCTACATTCAAAGGCTATATTTTACAGGATACAACTTCAAAAATTCTGAAATTTGGCAAGTACTTAGCCAACGTCGAAATCTACAAGTTTTGTATTTTACTCTCTTCCAAATTCTACCTTTAAGACCCCTAAAATTGAAGGGGGATTTCCGCCATTATCAAAAACAAAATCTGAAACCTATCAAATTGATCTCAAACTCCTCAAACAAGAAGTTAATCTAACCCATCCATCACTAACATCCAACAATAACAAATCAAGATCTAGAAAACAACAATTCTACAATTTGGTCAAAAATCCGAGGAACAGGATGCTTACCTCAACAATAACACTGAAATCAAACATGGATGACGAAAGCCTTCTTCCATCCTCGCTGCCGACACCACCCGTGAATAAGGAGAGGGAGATGAGGCTAGGTCTTCTCTTTTCCTAACAGCGATCTAAAACAGAGGAGGCGAAGAGGTGGCTAGGGTTTTGAAATTAAAAACAAAATCAACGGCTAGGATAAAAAAAATCAAAGGCTAGGATTAAAAAATATCAATGGCTAGGATTAAAAAAAAGGGGTGAGGCTGACAACACTTCATGACGATCAATGATGAAAGAAATCGACTCGAGACCTTTTCCTGAGTGAGTTCATATGTTTCAATGAACCAAGTGTGAATCTGGGGATAGACACGAAGAATAATGCAGACAACGGAAATGCAAAAGAGAAGAACAAAGAAGAGAAAATCGTTGTTTTTTCTTTTGATTTCCAAGCCTCATTTTCAAGGAATTAAATTGGACAACATATACAACCCTAGTATAGGATTCTAGAAAAAGAATGTAAAAAAGAATCTCGCTAAGCTTCGCTTCCCTCGCCTTCTCGAAATGGCGATCTTGTAGTGGGTGTAGGTTCGAGTCCTACAAACCCCGTTTGAGGTGAAATAAGCAAAACAGATTTAGTATAGGGGAATGATGATGACTAAACAGATAAGGGGGAAGAAAACTCACTGGGAAGTCTGAAGACAGGGCAGAAGCGTCAGATGCTAGTCTGGGATGGATTCATTGTGACAACTGGGCAAGCGAAGTTTGTTAGCTCTCTTTGAGGAAAGCGCTATAGAGAGAATCGCTTTTCTTGTTTAGGCCTACATCTATCTTTAGTGAGCACACGTCAAGCTAAAGCCCTTTTGATCATCAAAAGAGCTTCAACCTTACTTTTTCTTTTTTAGGATGCTGGTCTCATCTTTGATCTGGCAGCGATTAAATTAAATAATGAATCTTGCTCTGGTTCAAATTGAACACCTCTATATGAGAGTGGTATTCTCCGCTGCTGTCAAATAAAGAGATAACTGGAAGAGAGAAAGATAGTTGAGTGGGTGGAGAGAGACTCCTTGTCCCGGCCAAGCCCATGGACATCCTTGGTTTATATATATATAATTGGGTGCTTCTTGATGGTTACTCTGTTCATCAATGGATGCTATATATATAATATTTTTGGTTTGATATAAATTAATAGTATGCAATCTCTTATATAAAATAGTAAGTTTTTAATAACATTCACTTGCGTATATTACAAACCGTGATTGTTTTTTTTTTTTTTTTTTTTTTTTGGCGGGCGGGTGGGGGGGGGGGGGGAGCTACAAGGTAGGTAATTTATTAAAGAAAAGGAAACAAAGAACTACAAAAACAACCCGGGAATACTACACACAACGAGAACAATCTAAAGTTAAAAAAACAACAAAACAACTACAAAGAAAAACCAAATTTGGTGTAGCCTTCCATAAGCCAAGGAGGCTTTTCCATCCCTTGATGAAACAAAGACAGTTGAACCTCTTGAAATCCTCTCCCAGTTATGTGTGCTGCCATTCTATTCCATCCCCATGGAATGAGATTAATCTGAACATTAGTAATATACTCCATGGTCTGAATGATCTCAATAAACATTTGCCTCAGCCTCCAATTGGTCTCATCCTCCATTCCATATATAGCCCTCCATAGCATTTGGTCACTAATGTAAACTATTGTGCCATAACTGTTCTCCCCAGACAACCAATTTAGCCTCACCAGAAGAGCAACACCACTTGCCTTCACGAGAAAAGCTACTGGTTTTTTATCTACCTCAACACATATAATAGAAGCATTAGCATCAACAACTATGAACAGCCTTACCTACATGCCTTCTCCAGCAACCTGCAACAAAAATATTAATGTGACTAGCTTGGGACTGTTAGCATAGAAAAAATTCAACCCTTTTTGAGCTATTGGATTAATAGAATAATCCTTAACATGATCCACAGCAGCTCTAGCGATACCCAAAAAATTTGGAGCTTTGTTATTAAAGATCAAATCACATCTACTTTTCCAAATATACCAACAAATAGTAGGAACAAATGAAGCCAAAAACTTAGAAGAATTGGGCAAATTATAATCCAACCAATCGCTTGAAATAACAAAATCCGGCCAATTCAATCTAAAAGCTGAAATATTAATTACAGCATTAGCCCAAACTAGTTGAATTTTGCTACATCTATTAAATAAATGATCTGTTGTCTCCTCCTGTAGCCCACACAAAACATAGTCATGACAAGGTCCAATTTTCATAGAATAAAGTAAATCATACGTTTTGATCTTGTCATGACATAGGAGCCAAATAAAATTCTTAACCCCAGGAAAACTATCAATTTTCCAAAGCTTCCTCCACCCAATCTAGTCTTCATCTTTATAATGTCTGCAATTTAAGAACTTATAAACCACAGTAGGAATTAATCTTGTCATTGTTAGCATGCGGATACCACACCCAATGATTATTACCAATTTGGTCCACTTTTCCATTGCTTAAAATGGAGGAATTCACATTCATTCCAAAGTGATGTATAAAATTTTGAAAGTTCCAAGCATCATTATTATAAAAATCTGAACAAGTGATATTCTCCAAATCTAAATCCATGTTCATGTAAGTGGGTTTAAATTTCGAAGGAATTTCAAAAGGCTAGGGATCTTGTAAAATGGAGATTTTATCCAGGTTAAACGCATTAATCCAAATCTGAGGTCTGATAATTTCAATGGTTTTGCAAAGACCTCTGAATAACCAAGAACACCTCGTAGGAATAGAGGACATCCAAGGATTAAACACACCATATTTCTGCTGGACAATGTCAACCCATATAAAATCTCTGTTATTAAGAAGGTTAAAAACATTTTTGGACATTAAAGCATGTTTAGCTAATCGGAGATTCCGGATACCCAAACCCTTCTCAGGTTTACCAAGTGTAGTAACGTTCCAATTGGCCATTGGCATGCCACTATTAGCCCAAAGCAGTTTCCTAGCAACTTTAGTCATCTTATTGAGAGCAGATTCAGGAATCGGATACAGTGACAAATAATAGGAAGGAAGGACCATAATAGAGTTGTTAATAAGAATAACCTTCCTTGCTTTAGAAATCTAAGCTTAATTCCAATAAGAGGCAGCTTTATTGACTTTTTCAACCATGGCATTGAAATGGGATAAAGCTAGCCTCTTATGGGAAGTCAAAACCTCCAGATACGTAAAAGGGAAATTACCTCTATTAAAACTGCGAATGTTACTAATACTTTTGGTAACCCTTTGATTGAACCAGATTGGAAAAAAAAATATTAGACTTGGAAGCATTAGGTCTCTGACCAGTTAAGAAGGTATACACTGCCAAACAGAAATTAACATTTCTAGCTGATTTCCTTCTGCCAATGGTAATTAAAATTAAATCATTTGCATACATAAGATGGTTAAAATCATAGTTATGATCTTTGCAGAAACCAGGAATGAGATTGATTCCTTTGGCTTGATTCAGAATATTAGACAGAATTTGGGAAACCATGATAAATAAATAAGGGGAAATAGGATCACCTTGCCGGACTCCTCTAGAGGAAGAAAACTACATAGAAGGCTGACCATTAACAAGTAGGGAAAAGGAAGAAGCCCTTAAACAAACTGTGATTTTGCTAGACAAGATGGAACATTTGTCACGAGATGTGGCACGGCTAGTTGAAAATCGTGCCAACTGCCTAAAAACCATACCAAATGTTGTGTAAAAAAAAATTTATTAATTATTAGTATGATTTTTTTTAGATATTTTTAAAAAAAATTTGTTAAGATTTACATGTTTATCTTAGAAATTATGAGTTTGTTAAAAAATATAAATAATTTGCATGAGCCAAAATTTTTATTTTTAGTTTTTAATTAATTTTTATTTACAAGGTTTTCTAAGCAAATAACAATAATCTAAAAGGTAAGTATTTATATTGTCTCCGTTGGTGTGCAGGTAATTTTTTATTTTTTACCTTCACATTTATTTCTAAAAGGGTGGTGATAATCAATGGCATTCAGCTCATTTATGATGACCAATAGCACAGGCACGTAGGGAGGACTAGTCCTGGTGGTTGATCATCTTGATCGCATCTCACTGATCGCTTCTTAGAAAGATGACAACTCCAGCAATTCATGCATGCAAGTGTCATAGAATGCTTACCTATGTATATCTCTATATATGTGTGTATATATATGTTTTGAAACTGTTTTATTCGGATGTCAAAGGATTAAATAATTTAAATTCTACAACTCCTCCATTAGAAATTTTTATTTATTTATTTATTTATTTATCCAGTTATTTATACAAATCCGTTCATTATACTGTAATCTTTTGTGGTATTTTTATTTATTATATTATTAGATAAAACAATACAACTGGAAAACATCTCACCAGATGGCGAAGATCATTTATAATATATAATATATATTTTAAACTTTATTGGTAGATTGAACAATATAGTTAAGAAACATTTAAGTTATTTAATTAAGTAAAGTAAAAATATTTTATAGGAGTAAATTAATAATTTTCCTCAACTACTAAAATCTCTCTCTCTTTCTCTTTCTCTCTCTCTCTCATAACCATAAGCCAATGTTGGTATTTGCCAAGTATCCATTGAGATAAAAAACAAAGTAACACTAATCTAAATCAGACTGGAGGAATTGGAAAAGTATGCAACCTCCAATGCAGACATGCATATATATATATATACCCAAGGCAACATTCCTCAATTGTCCTTAACGTCTTACAATGATTATGAATGAATTAAGTTAAATTTCTAATCGAAGAACGGCATCATGGTCAACATATATACAAGTATAGAACTGAAAGAAAAAAGAATGAAACAATTTATTTAAGCATACGTAGAAAGAACAGGCAACAAGCTGGCTAGCTAGCATTCATTAACCACAGAACTACAAAAATCAAGAGAGCACTTGCTCGAGTAGTTAACACCAGAAACATACTCACTGAACGCTAGAATCAACAAAGAAGAGGATTAAAACGATACAAAGAAGGAAACTAATTATCATGTATTTATCCATCAAAGATTCACAAGGAACAAACAAGACGAGCTTGATGACTGACATAGAAAACCCAAAGCTAAGAACTGATCAAGAAAGAAGAGCACCTTAATCATAGCAAAGTAGGAGTAATCCAGCCCACGGCTTCCCATCTGTTTTGATCAGTAGCCCAAAACATTGAGAGCCTGAGAAGCAGGCGAAATGGATAGTAATCACGTAAACAAACACCATCCCCCGTGCTATGCGGTTCCACTGTGAAGTCATCCCCAATAAGCAAGAACCTCTGTCTCATGATGAAGCGGGGTGGATTAAAATAGTTTACGTCAAGGTTTCCCATTCATGGACACCCACCCTCAAGAAACAATATGATCTTTGATATTCGGCAGTGAAAAGAAGATGGAGGTGGCCACGAAGGTCTTGCAAGAACCTCAAGCAAATTGTTGAATCTGATGACAGAACAGGAAGCAAGCCCCGTAATAGCAGTTTCACATCAAGACGGATTCCGATCTCCAGACTGATCTCTGTGAGTGCTCCACCCTTGTTGAAGTACAAGTGGTCCTCTATGGCGACAACATCATCGGGATGGTCAAGAATCAAGAAGGTTGACCATTGTTGTTCATCAGTGTTTATGAAATTCACTTCCGAAGTGTACGGGTCATCATCGTCAACAAGGTGGTATATTACAGTTGGGTGGTTATTGTCCTGGAGATTTCCCGGTTGGCCAAAAAGAAAGACACGGCCAATAGGTGGTACATTACGTAGAGAGGGAAGGTCGATGAAGTCATCGGTGAATGGGTTGAGGAGTCTTATCTTCAGTCTTTGTCCATTACTGCCACTTGGAGAAACGGGGACTCTTGTTGAAGACTGACGGTCCAGCAAGACGCTGTAGGAAGCCACCAGCGGTGAGGTGAGGGTGTTTGAAGAAATGCCTCACTGAACACAGTCCAATTGACCTCAGTCAAATGGAAGTCAAGTATATTAAAGGGAAAGAAAGGAAGTAGATAACTTGAAGCTGGCCCATAGACAACCAGCACTACTTCTCCTTTTATATTAAACTAAAGCAGACAACAAAACACAGAGCTTACATCCCATTGGTTGACATTAGATCTAAACGATCATTGGACACATAATAATGTTAACATGTTCCACCATTGGTCATACACTGACTTACAAAAGATAACACTAATAAACTAACACAAAAGTCTTCAACTACTTTAACTGCCATCCCAGACAGCCAACCATACCAAGCTCCTCTACTTTACCAGAGTACACCATACTACAGCCAGTATAGTGCCATTATTTCAAGCTTACCCCTGCTGCTCCCTGGTTCTCCATAACTCTTACCATGCCCTGGTGACTACCATGCAAGAATCCTTGCATCCATGCTTGTCCTCTTCGGCCACCATTACTACGCCACTGACAATCATATCATCAACACCTCCCCTTGATGGAAGTGTGCGTAGTCCGATCATGGTCATCATTGCAGTATGCTTTTCCTTAGGGAGTGGCTTGGTGAATAGATCTGCAAGCTGATCCTTAGTGGTACAATGATGAAGAGAAATTTCAGCATTTGCAACTAACTCCCGAATGAAATGATAGCGCACTTCTATGTGCTTCGTGCATCCATGATGCGCAGGATTTTTGGCCATGGCGATTGCAGACTGATTATCGCACCAAACACGGGTGGGATTGTGAATTGTATGTCCACATTCACTTAATAGCCTTCTGAACCAAACCACATGACACGCAGTAGAGGTGGCTGCAACATACTCGGCCTCAGTGGTTGATAAAGCCACTATTTCTTGCTTCTTGGAGCTCCACGAGATAGGACTTGACCCAAACCTGACCAGCATGCCTGTTGTGCTCTTCCTGTCTGGTAATGAACCTCCCCAGTCACTATCGGAGAAGGCTTCTAGAGTCCCTTAATCACCTCGACCATACCACAGACCAATGTCTTTTGTTCCAGCAAGATACCTTAGTACTCGTTTGGCTGCAGAAAAGTGAGTAGAGGTAGGACAATTCATAAACCTTGAGAGGTAACTTACTGGAAAAACAAACATCAGGTTGAGAGTGCGTGAGATATAATAGCTTCCCAATCAAACTTCGATACATCCTTGGATCACAGTGAGTATCATCTGCAACACCCTGTGATCGCTCATTCACGTTCATGGGTGTTTGGACTGGCTTGCAATTCTTCATGTTTAATTGTTGTAGCAAGGCCTCAATGTACACCTTCTGTTTGATAAGAATACCATCAGGTTCTTGCACAACTTCAAGCCCGAGAAACAGGTTCAATTCTCCCAAATCTGACATGTCAAAGGTCTTCTTCATATCAGACTTGAACTGATTAATAAGCACATGGGACGAGCTTGTATACACAATATCATCGACATACAGGCTAAGCAATAGCCTGTCTCCGTTTTCCAGCTCCTTTCTATATAGGGTATGTTCACAGCCGCTCCTTATGAATCCTTGCTTTTGAAAATGGAGATCAATCTTACTATACCAAGCACGGGGTGCTTGTTTCAAGCCGTACAGAGCCTTGCGCAGCTTGTAGACTTTGTCTTCACAGCCAGTAATAGCATACCCTTCAGGTTGAACCACAAATACTTCTTCTTGTATGTCTCCGTTCAGGAACGCAGACTTCACGTCAAAGTGGTAAACTGGCCACCCGCTGTGTGCAGCATTTGCGAGCAGAAGTCTCACAGTTTCCAGTCTTGCAACGGGGGAGAACACTTCCTCATAGTCCACTCTGTACCTCTGTGAATATCCCTTGGCCACCAGTCTGGCTTTAAGTTTCACAACTTCACCTTGAGCATTGACTTTGGATTTATAAATCCACTTCAAACCTACAGCATGCTTCCCTGTAGGTAAATCACACAGAAACCAAGTATCATTCTTCTCGATTGAGGCAATCTCAGCATCCATTGCTTCTCGCCACTTTGCTTGCTTAAAAGCCTCCTTGAATTCAATTGGATCACCTGCATACATAGCAAAGGTACATGTGATATATATATCTGTTAGCGAACGGGTCTTCCTTGGAGGTGAATCATCAGTTTGTGCTTTTCATGAGTCCTCCAATTGAGCTGAATTGTCTTCAACCTCTTCATGATTGATTGGTTCACCTTTCGTGCTTTCATAATCAGCCTCAATTGGAATTTCAAGTTGCTTTTGATTTCCAGGTACCCATTGCCATCTTGAGTCCTCATGAAATACCACATCTCAACTCACAATTACTTTGCTGGTCTCAGGGTTGTAAAGCTTGTAGGCTTTTGTATCAGAACAGTATCCAATCAGAATACACTTCTCAGACTTCTCACTCAACTTTTGTAACCTTTGTGAAGGGATTAAAGCAAAGGCTAGGCATCCAAAGACACGAAAGTAACCTACTGTGGGCTTTACTCCATGCCAAGCCTCATATGGAGTTTTGTCTTCCAAAGCCACCGTTGACGAGCGGTTGATGATGTGGATTGCTGTGGATACAGCCTCTCCCCAGAATTTTAGAGGCAACTCTCCACTCTTCAACAGGCTCCGTGCCATCTCCATCACAGTCCTGTTCTTGCGCTCAACAATGCCGTTTTGTTGAGGCGAGTACGGGGCTGTGAATTCTCTCATGATCCCAGCTTTATCACAATATGCCTCAAACTCTCTTGACGAGAATTCTCCTCCACGATCGCTCCTGACAGCCTTAATCTTCAATCCAGTCTGTCATTCCACAAATGCATGAAACACTTGGAACTTTGTGAAGGCCTCAGACTTGTTTTTGATAAAATAAACAGAGCACCACCTGCTAAAGTCATCAACCAGTAAATAAAAATACCCGTTTCCCGCCAGTGACACCTCACTCATGGGTCCACAGAGATCCATATGAATGAGCTCCAAACACGAATTGGTTCTCCTCATTGCACTACTGGGAAACGGGATCCTGGCTTGTTTTGCAATCACACAGTTTTCACATTGGGATGCCTGCCTGAGTTCTGGAAGGCCCCTCACCATCTTCTTGTGTGCCATGTTCATCAAGCTTTTGTAGTTCAGGTGCCCGAGCCTCACATGCCATAATTCCTCCACTGATTGACCCTTTACCGCCATTGCTTGAGCTTGAACCTTGGCCAAGTCTAAAGGGAACATGTTGTTAGCTGTTCTGACAACTTCAATTACTTGATTCTTCTTCTGATTATCAGTGATTACACACTGATCTCTCTCAAACACCACAGAGTAGCCTCTTGTGAGTAACTGTCCCACGCTCAAGAGATTGTGTGCCAACCCAGGCATATACTGCACATTGTGAAGCTTCTTTTGAGTTCCCAGTTCAGTGCAAATCGTCACAGTTCCTACTCCACACACGACCATCTCCTTATCATCTCCCAGTCTGACAGTAATCTTTAGGGATTCATCGAGCTCACTAAACGACCGTTTGTCTCTAATCATGTGGTTAGAACATCCTGAGTCAACTAACCAAACAGAGTTAGTCTTAGTACCTGATGAGCTGCTGACCATGAACAGACACTCGGTCTTCTCTTCTTCAGCAACAAAACCAGCTCCTTTCTCCGATTGTTTATCATGAGCTCTGCACTCAGCCTTCATGTGACCATACCGTTTGCAGTGAAAACATTGAATTTGACTTTTGTTTTCGAAGCCTCGTCCTCGGTCTCCCCGACCTCTTCCTCTTCCACGATAGAAGGATCTCCCTCGTCCTCTTCCTTCTCCCCACGAGCTCCCAGCACCGGCGCCTCTGCCCTGGTACTGGTGGTGTGTTCAGCCTTCACATTGAGAGCCCTCTCCACAGTCTTCCCGATCGCCCTGTTCACTCTAACCTCATGCGCCTGCAACGTGCCACAGAGATCGTCGAGGGTGAGCTTTGCGAGCTTCTTCAATTCTTCTATCACCACTACGACGAAATCAAACTTCGGGGCTAAACTCCAAAGAACCTTGGACACCACCTCCTTCTCCTCGAACTTGTGACCGAGGACTTTGATTTGGTTGAGGATCACGATCACTCTTGACATATACTCCTGGATTCCCTCGTCGTCACCCATCTGGAGTGTCTCAAAACTCTGTCGGAGTGCTTGGATTCTTACGGACAGAACCGTAGAGGTTCCTTGGCACTGCTTCCTGAGTATCTCCCATGCCTCGTGTGCTGACGATGCATCAGCAATCCGGTCGAGGTTCGGCCCATCGAGGGACTGTTGGATCAGACACAGTGCCTTGGCGTCACGCTTCTGGTTGTCTCTCTCCACCGCCTCGTCCTTCGATGTCGCCATGCCATTCTCAACCAAGTCCCATAGCTCCTGGGACCTGAAGACTGTCTTCATCCGAAGACTCCATCGACCATACTCCTATCCGGTAAACATGGGCACCGTCGGCTGTGAGAGTGACACCGGAGTGCTGACCATTGTCGACGAGCTGCTTGTAGCCATAGCTCTGATACCAGTTTGTTGAAGACTGACGGTCCGGCAAGACACTGTAGGAAGCCACCAGCGGTGAGGTGAGGGTGTTTGAAGAAATGCCTCATTGAACACAGTCCAATTGACCTCAGTCAAATGGAAGTCAAGTATATTAAAGGGAAAGAAAGGAAGTAGATAACTTGAAGCTGGCCCATAGACAACCAGCACTACTTCTCCTTTTATATTAAACTAAAGCAGACAACAAAACACAGAGCTTACATCCCATTGGTTGACATTAGATCTAAACGATCATTGGACACATAATAATGTTAACATGTTCCACCATTGGTCATACACTGACTTACAAAAGATAACACTAATAAACTAACACAAAAGTCTTCAACTACTTTAACTGCCATCCCAGACAGCCAACCATACCAAGCTCCTCTACTTTACCAGAGTACACCATACTACAGCCAGTATAGTGCCATTCTTTCAAGCTTACCCCTGCTGCTCCCTGGTTCTCCATAACTCTCACCATGCCCTGGTGACTACCATGCCAGAATCCTTGCATCCATGCTTGTCCTCTTCGGCCACCATTACTACGCCACTGACAATCATATCATCAACAACTCTGGCTATAAAGATCCATCCATGGGAGAAGCCGAGGTAGTAGCAATTGCTAACCTGGAAGGAGGCCGAGAGGCAGATGGGGATGATCTCTTTGCGGATGATGTCGAACAAGGAGAGAGCCTTTATGCGGTGAGGTTCGCTGCCGTGAAGTCGGCCGTTGAAGTCGACGAGGATCAGTAGAGGGGCCTTTTCTCGCTCTTCTGTATGTTGTCGCTGTTAAGTTTAATCTTGTTCATGTTTTGGTTTTCATGTTAGAAGTATGTTACTTGTTGTAACTAGGACGTGTCACTCTTGTGTTTCATGCATATGTTTGCATGATGTGTCACTTGTGTAAGTCATGCAAGTGTTAGCATGACGTGTAAGTCATGCATGGGTTTGCATGACATGTAGTTGTGTTTCTAGGAGTCATGGAGCACATTCAAGTACGTGGCACAAGAATCGGTCAAGTTGGTTGCTGCGTACGTGCATTGAGTGGCCTTCCATGTATTTAAGTAGACAGAGTTGTTGAAATTAAGATATATAGTTTTTATGAATGTTATCTCTAGTCTCCAGCAATTTGAGTAATAGAGTGTGTTAGCGTGAATTGATACAGAGCTGACATTTGGTCTCGGAGCGAGGTTGTGTTCACCATGTCAGAGAGCAACATCATAGGCAACGATGATGGCGCGACGTCCCACATATTGATGAAGGAGGGCAGCGGTGTTTCCCTTCACTACCCGATGCTAACGAAGACGAACTACTCAACCTGGGCTATCAAGATGCGTGTGTACCGACAAGCACAAGGCGTGTGGGATGCCATCCAGCCCGGAATTGACGTGGAGACGAGGAGAGACAAGATGGTACTTGCTGCCATATATGAAGCCATCCCTGAAGAGAACCTTCTACTAATATTTGAGAAGGAGACGGCGAAGGAAGCGTGGGAGACACTCAAGACCAAGTACGTGGGCGCTGATCGAGTTAAGCAAGCGAAGCTTCAAACTTTGAAGAGTGAGTTTGAGATCCTTCGCATGAAAGAAGTAGAGACAATAGATGACTTCGCTGCAAGACTGACTGCTATCGTCAGTAAGGCCGCTATTCTTGGTGGAAAGATCAAGAAGAGCACCGTCGTCAAGAAATTCTTGGTTTCAGTCCCCAACAAGTTCCTGCCTATTGTCACGTCAATCGAGCAATTCACCGATATGACGACGATGACATTAGAGGAGGTGATCGGTCGCCTTAAGACCTTTGAGGAGAGGATTCGAGGAGCTGGTGGTGATGAAGACGAGCATCTTTTGCTCACGAAAGAATGGAAGTCTCGAGGAAAGGAGTTCGGGGAGGGCTCATCATCTAATGCGTCTAAGGGGCGTGACAGAGGATTTGGACGAGGTCGTGGACGCGGGCGTGGTCGTGGACGTAACACTGGCCGTGGAAACCACAACCGTGACAACGAGTACGGCGAGGAAAAGAAGGAGGTTGACAAGAGGAAAGTGAAGTGCTTTAACTGCAACATTATGGGGCACTTCGCATCAGAGTGTCGATCTAGAAAAGAGGAGAAAGCATATATCGCTAGCAAGAGTGACGATGAGCCTACCTTACTAATGGAGAAAGCATGCGGGGTGGTGCAGGTCATCCAGGAGCCAGCCACAAAGATTTTGCTAAATGAGGAATGTGTGCTACCAAATAATGAAACTAGGTACGAAATTGGTTCTTGGTACTTAGATACTGGTGCAAGCAATCACATGACAGGGAATAGGGAGATGTTCACCGATCTGGACGAGTCTGTGCGCGGTACCATCAAGCTTGGAGATGGATCTGAAGTAGAAATCAAAGGGCGTGGTTCTATTCTTCTCAGGTACCAAAACAGTAAACATCGTGCACTCACAGATGTGTACTATATACTGCGACTGCAAAGCAACATTGTAAGTCTTGGTCAATTGGAGGAGAATGGGTGTTGCATGGTGATGAAGAATGATCACTTGTGCATCTTTGATCATTGTAGAAGATTACTTGCCAAGGTTAGGAGGTGCAGGAACCGTTTGTATGTCCTCAACCTGAACATTGCTGAGCCGGTGTGCTTGCTCATAAGCATCAAGGAGGATGCTTGGTTATGGCACGCCCGCTATGGGCATTTAAATTTTCATTCTCTTCGGAACCTGGCCAGCAAGAAGATGGTAGTGGGGCTACCACACTTGGATCATGTTAACCAAGTGTGCGACAGTTGTCTCATTGGCAAGCAACGACGGGCTTCATTCCCTCAAGAATCCAACTATCAGGCATACAAACCATTCCAACTTGTACATGGGGACTTGTGTGGGCCAATTACACCACCCACACCTGGAGGTAACAAATATTTTCTGTTAGTTGTGGATGACTTCAGCAGGTACATGTGGCTTGTATTGTTGAAGACAAAGGACCAAGCACTGAACGCGCTAAACAAGATAAAGGTAGCAACTGAGATGGAAGTTGATCTCAAGTTGAAAGCGCTCCGAACGGATAAGGGTGGAGAATTTACTTCGAAGGAGTTTGAAGCCTATTGTGAGAAGCACGGCATCAATCACTTCCTCACCCCGCCGTATTCCCCTCAGCAGAATGGTATAGTTGAGAGAAGGAATCAAACGATCATGGCCATGGCTTGAAGTTTGTTGAAGAGCAAGAACATGCCGAATAACTTCTGGGGCGAGGCTATTACAACGGCGGTCTACCTACTAAACCGAGCTCCTACCGAAAGTGTTGTCGGTAAAACTCCG
The DNA here is from genome assembly GCA_020875875.1 of Dioscorea alata. NCBI lineage: Eukaryota > Viridiplantae > Streptophyta > Magnoliopsida > Dioscoreales > Dioscoreaceae > Dioscorea > Dioscorea alata. The sequence continues at coordinate 1,108,460 of CM037020.1, forward strand.
TACGAGGCATGGTTCTAGCGAAAGCCCAGTGTGCAGCACTTACGAACATTTGGGTGCCTTGCACACGTAAAGCCAGCAAAACCACATACAAATAAGCTAGATGATCGAAGTGTGCCCATGGTATTTCTGGGTTACGAAAGGGGCTCCAAGGTTTATCGTGTGTATGATCCAATCAACAAGAAAGTCAATGCCACAAGGGATGTTGTCTTTGAAGAAGAGAAGCAATGGGATTGGAAATTGGCAGGTGACATGAAGTCCAACAATGAAAGTGACATGTTCTTTGTTAAATATTCTACTTACCATGATACAGGTATTAACAATGATAATGGTGAGAAGATGCAACCAACCACACTATTTGGGGATAATGCAGGTGGCACACCTAGCATAAGTGGCATCGCTGCTTCTACTGCGACAACCAAGACAACAACACCTGTTGCCGAGATGCCTACTGCAGGTTCCGTATCAACGGAGTCGGGATCCACATCTTTGTCAACAGATAGACCTCACCGATATCGGTCAATACAGGAGTTGTATGACGTGACCGAGCAACTTGACTTTGATGATGAGGTCAGGTTGTGTTTTGTTGGAGCTGAGGAGCCAACAAATTTTATGGAAGCTAACCAACACGAGTGCTGGAGGCAGGCGATGGAAGCTGAGATGGAAGCCATTCGTCAAAACAGCACTTGGGAGATGGTGGATCTTCCTGATGGCCACAAACCAATTGGATTAAAATGGGTATTCAAGGTCAAGAAGGACTCAAAAGGGGTGGTGGTTAAGCATAAAGCGAGACTGGTGGCAAAAGGCTATGTGCAGCGAAAAAGAAGTGGATTTCGATGAAGTGTTCGCTCCCGTGGCGAGGCTTGAAACAGTATGACTACTCTTAGCTTTGGCCGCACAAGAAGGATGGCATGTACATCATATGGATGTCAAGTCAGCATTTCTCAACAGAGTATTGGAAGAAGAAATTTATGTATCTCAACCACCAGGTTATGAAGAAAAGAATAAAGAACATATGGCCCTGAAGCTCAAAAAAGCTCTATATGGCCTTCGCCAAGCCCCCCGTGCATGGAATTCTAAGCTGGACAACAGTCTTACATCGCTCGGATTCAAAAAAAGCTCACTGGAGCATGCGGTCTACAAAAGAAGCATTGGAGAATCAAGGATTCTAGTTGGAGTCTATGTAGATGACCTGATTGTGACAGGATCTGATGACCAGGAGATCACATGATTCAAGAAGCAGATGATAGATTTATTCAGCATGATTGACCTTGGGTTGTTGTCTTACTACTTGGGTATTGAGGTGTTTCAATCATCCAAAGGGATTACACTATGTCAAACCGGGTATGCAGAAAAAATACTTGAGAAGATGGGCATGTCTGAGTGCAACCCATGTCAAATTCCCATGGAACCAAGATTGAAGTTGAGCAAGAATGGTGAAGGATCATTCGTAGATGCAACGTACTACCGCAGTGTAGTTGGTAGTTTGAGATATTTAATTAACACAAGGCCGGATATTGCGTATGGCGTTGGTATCGTAAGTCGATACATGGAGAAGCCAACCTCACAGCACATGGCAGCTGTAAAACAAATACTCAAGTATATACGTGGCACAGTTGATCTTGGTTGTTTCTATACTAAAGTAGAACAAGGGAAAGCAAAACTAGTTGGCTATAGTGATAGAGACCTCGCCGGCGATGTTGATGACCGGAGAAGTACTACGGGAGCTGCCTACTTCTATGGGGAGAGTCTAATTACATGGGTTTCTCAAAAGCAGAAGGTGGTGGCGTTGTCCTCATGTGAAGCCGAGTATATTGCAGCTACCACCGCTGTTTGTCAAGGCATTTGGATCAGCCATTTGTTAGCAGACTTGAAAGGGAAAGCAACAAGAGAAGTAGTTCTCAAAGCAGATAACAAATCAGCAATATCACTTTGCAAGAATCCAGTCCATCACGATCGAAGTAAGCACATTGATACTTGATATCATTTTATTCGATAATGTGTGGAGGACGGGAAGGTTTCAGTGGATCACATAGCTACTGAGGAGTAACTTGCTGATATTCTGACTAAAGCACTCGGACGTTTGAAGTTCCATGAGATGGGAGGCAAAATTGGACTGCAAGCTGTGAAGATAAGGAAACAAGATTAAGGGGAAGAATGTTAAGTTTAATCTTGTTCATGTTTTGGTTTTCATGTTAGAAGTATGTTACTTGTTGTAACTAGGACGTGTCACTCTTGTGTTTCATGCATGTGTTTGCATGATGTGTCACTTGTGTAAGTTATGCAAGTGTTAGCATGACGTGTAAGTCATGCATGGGCTTGCATGACATGTAGTTGTGTTTCTAGGAGTCGTGGAGCACATTCAAGTACGTGGCACAAGAATCGGTCAAGTTGGTTGCTGCGAACGTGCATTGAGTGGCCTTCCATGTATTTAAGTAGACAGAGTTGTTGAAATTAAGATATATAGTTTTTATGAATGTTATCTCTAGTCTCCAGCAATTTGAGTAATAGAGTGTGTTAGCGTGAATTGATACAGGGCTGACAGTCGCCATGCCGTGCAGACGGACCAGAAGCGGACGTGATCGACGGCGTTGAGGCGTTCGACAGTGCAAACGATGAGTGCCACAGGGAGAGAGGACCAATCCCGATTGTGGCTCATCTTGATCGATAACTGTTTCTTGTTTCTTTGAAAGACGACAACTCTGTCGAAGGATCAATAAACAGCATGCGTGCATGCATGCATGCCTGGGTATATATATATAATAATTCGTTGGTTATGTTTTAAACTAACGTAACTGTGAAATAGATAATTTGATGTTTATAAAATATAAGATGAAAGGCACGTGTGAAATATTGTAATCATTAAAACTTACCGTTAGAGCCGTTTTCTAATTGATGATAACCTTTTTTTTTTTTCCCTTTATCATTTTGAGTGTTTCTGAACATTAATAAACAAACTGTAACATTTACTTCACATCTCTCTCTCCGTTACAAAGTTGATGTTTTTTTTAATGAACTTAGATTTGTATAAATATACACATAAATATATTATTTAGATAAAACTAATTATAATGTAGTTTTTCTAAACTTTCACTTTATTATTTTTTATTTTTTGACATAAGACGACAATCATCCCCCGAAGAGTAAGTTAGGGACATGTACGTGCGCGGAGTTACTATCTCAACACACCCATGCCTTCACCTTGAGCAGACGTGGGATTCAATCTCGTGTCCTCTCTGAAACGAAAGCCCTACACAAGGGACCCGGTGTCAATTAACCTAGCGGCCGTTGGCTACTTTATTATATTGAATAATATTCTTATAACATTTCTATTATTTTGTAAATATGTTTCTTTTTCACATTATTGACCTATAAACTCAATATAAAAAATATTATTAATTTATCTTTTCAGGCGAAAGCACTTACATTGCTTAACTTGCGAACCGATGAGCTTCGGCCTTTCACCATCATGGATTGATATTTCACCCTGGGTATCAGTTTGGGGGTTAAATTTTTAGTAGGCTAATAAACTATAGTTGTGTTTCATTTTGGTAATTAAACTTCAATTTGCATCAAAATGATCATTCATCTTTAATTTTGTTTCCCCACTCAATTGATTTAGAAACCAAATGGCAGATGTGGCCACAAGAAAATAAATCTTTATCAATTTTTTTGTTACACGCCATCCATCCTATTTGGTTTGTCTATGTCACTCAACTTATCCACATCAGCCAAAAGTCTCCACGTCAGCAGCCTCTTTCTTTTACCTCCTCCTTCACCCGAGATAGAGAGTGATACCAATGGACAACGAAGACTTGACAAGCTAGAGAGAGTGAGAGAAGCTGTTTATTAGGCTGTTATAGGGGCGAACGGCGAAATTCAACAGGGTGGCGAGGGATGTTGAATAGGGTTTATGGCCTAATGTAAACACTCTTTTGAAGCCTTAGCCCTTTCTACCTCTTCTTGCACTACTTATAAAATGGAAATTGGTTCATTAATCACATGCTCATCTTTTTTCAAATTGATCGCAAGTTGTATAATTTGCTCTTGTTTAAATTGCAAAATTGGTACATGTGGTGATGTTGAGTAAAATTTGATTTCATGTCAATATCTCTAAAATTTAGGGAATGTAGTCATTTTTATGTAGTTTCTGATGATGGTCTTCTCTTTCTTTTGATTAAAGGTGCTTTTTTTAAAGTTCATTTACATATGTAAGGTCAGTGAATTATTTTCTATATATTTGTAGTTGTTGATGATGGTTTTCTCTATGTTTTCAAAAAATTAGTAGTCTTGCATTAATTAATTCAATAAAAAAAAAATAGTTCATGTTGTATGGCAACCCAAACACCTACAGCATATCAAATTCACAAACTTAAGTTTGAACTCAAAATTAATATAACATCAAGCATCTGGATCTCTTGGTTATCTTCATTTAATTCTAATCAGAGGAGGCTTTGCGATTTACTTGCAAGAGCCATTATCTGGAATATTTGGCTGGAACAAAACATTCATATTTTTCAGTCATCTGCTTTACCTTTCCATAATATTTTGTTCAAAATTTCTAATATGCTTCTTACCTGGTTTTCTACAGCCTCATTGCCGCATTAGCAAACTCTTAACGAAGCTACCCAAAAGATAAAGCTCCATTGATTTCTTGAGCGCACGGACTGCAGACAACTCTGGTAATACTGACTCTTCCATTGCTCAGGAGTAATCTATTCCACCCTACATCTTGGAATGTCCTTTGACTCTAGACGGATTTCTTCGCTTTCCCAGCTGCCTTTCTATTTTCATGTTATTCTCTTGCTTTTTCTTGTTTTGAGTTCTTCACTGATGGTGAGAACTCAACTATTCTATCTTCTTTAATAGTTGTACACTCCTGTGTGTTGCTTTTGTCCCCATAATAAAGCAGTGGTTTATCCACTTTTTTCAAAAAAAAAAAAAAGAAGTATTTTTTTTCTCAAAATTAGTGCTTGTTGTATAGCAACTCAAGCTCTATATAACATGAGACTCAAAATATTAATTAATATATGTTGTATAGCATTCAAAGCACCTACAACAAAATCACAAAATTAGGTTTGCACTCAAAATTAATATAACATCAAACTCTATAAAAACAAGTGAAGTACTTTTACACAAGATTAGTGTCGTTGTATGGTAACCCAAGGTCTATATAACATCAAACTCAAAAAATTAGTACCAGTTGTATGGCACTTGTAGCAGTAAGTACATGTCAAAGTTGTTCATTCAAATATGAATAGAAGCAATGCAGCCTCTTTCAATATTTAATGCAATGAGTATGTCTATAACTTATATTTAATGCAGTGAGTATGTCTATAACTTTTTACATTAACAACAAAAAAACTACACTACCCTAATGGCTCACAAATGGAAGTATTTACAACTGAAAGTATTCTCCCAAGTTGTCTCTATTCAATGCAAAGAATAGTTAGAAAAATGAAAGATAGCTAGCTAACATAACCAAAAAATAACTCGTTCCACAATATCGCTTAAATTAACTCTCAAGAAGGCCTTCCTTGTGTACCACCCTTCATCACCTGTGGGAAGTAGAACGGTTCACATCCACAGGCTTCGTTCGTTGGGCTTGGGTGCCTTTGTCTCATCTAGTATTTATTTTTTTACTCCTCACCTTAGTCTCACTTGCAAGAATTTGTCCTTGTAGGAAGACTTTTCTCAGGTGTAAAATTTATCTAGAAATTAAAAATAAAATTAGTTTATATGAAAGCCAAATCACTGACTCTTTTGAATTTCCAGAATTTTGTTTGAACAAGTCCCACTTGTGATATAGGTCTTTCAGAGCTGTGTTCATGTGATATGGCTTCCTCATATAAATAGTCTTTGCTTAAAGAGGCTTAAATTTTTGGTAGGCCACTCAAGCTTGAACTTATTTCAATTTGGTTACCGTGTTTTAATTTGCATCAAAAAGGTTATCCAATTTTGATTTCATATCTCCATCAGGTCACCCACAAATAACCGCATCCAAAATTTTGGCATGGCTACAAAAAAAAAAAAAAATACAGTTAGCAAGGTTTGGCCATGTTAGACGTTTCATAAAGCCAATCTCTAACCCTAAATCATTTCATCTCCTCTTCCTTACTGAGCAGCTGCAGCCGTCTTCTCCAACTTTTCATCTCCAAATCTGTAGGTCTGCCACCTCTTCTTCTCCCTTCCACTGTCCGTAGTTTCTTCCCCCTGTGAGTGATAGCAAGCTTCACCGAATGTACTTAAAAGGAAGTGTGAATGTTCAGTAATTACTGTGGATTGATTGATTTGCAGGATCTTTTACTACGTGTGTGTTTGAGTTCAAACACACAATTTGCACATATTTGTTTATATTGGTCAGTTGATATATATATATATATATATATATATATATATATATATATATATATATTTGATTGGTGCATTATGCAATGTAATTTTGCAGGCATGTATTGTTTAATTAAAATATTTCTAGATATCTCCATTAAAAGTTCATAATATTGATGTTTTCAATTTGCATCCTTGATTGTATTTCGGCACATCCTTAAACCTTTCATAATAGATCCAACTATTCAAATTTTAGATGGAATCATAATCAGAAAATAAAACAAAAACTAACAAAAAACAAAAAACAAAAACAACCACCTTGGCATATAGATAAGATCAAAATAAATAAAATAAAACACACACACGCAACAATAACACCATCATTTCCAAGGTAAAGGAAAATTACCTAAAGAAAAAACAACCATTCAAATTGGGTACTCGCAGGTGACCTGCCGGAGAAATAAAATAAAATTGGGTAGCATTTTTTATACAAATTAAAAATGGTAACTAGAATGAAATAAGTTCAAACCTTAGTGGCCTACCAAAAACCTACCAAAAATTTAAGCCTGCTTAAAGAATCAACATTATGCATTATAATAGTGCACAGGTTAACTTCACAATAGTTTAAAATACAATCAAACCAGAAATATAACAAGTGTGTTTATCAATTGCATCTGTGGGTCAATTGTACCAACCTTGATGCCATGTTTGCACTAATTGCCCGAGTTTCTTGTTGCCCACTTTCGCTTTTCTTGTTTCTTTGGTATACATGTTTGAGGAAACTTGTTCGAATTGGGATTTGGAGTTTTTGGGCGTTAATCAGGTAAGTACCCGCATATAAATGATACTATATGTATAATCTTGAAAAGTTTTTGGTTTTTCCTTACCTCTGAAAGTGCCAAATGAAAAGAAAAAGACATTATTATCATTATTTTATATTATTACTGTTGCTTGAAGCTTTGATGATTAATATTATTTTGTTTAAAATTTTTATTTTTATTTATTAAATTATGTATTATTGAAATTCATTGTGAGATATTTTGTCTTCTTAAATAAATGGACATGTTTTTAGTGAAATTGGGATCATTTGAATCTTGGTATTTCAACTTTGTCGAATATTTGATAAGAACTATTGGGACACAGTACTCGTAGTCCCCAAATTACCTTTGCAATAACCCTGTCACTGTGGGTTAAACACTGACCATGTCGACATGTACTTTGATATAGAAACTATAGTTTTGCACCATTCCGTCGGTGAAAAATAACGGCCTCTGATAATTCTGGCTCGGGTCACCGAGAGTAAACAAATGAGCTTTGATATTCTGGCTCGGGTCACCAAGGTTAAATATATGAATTATGTGATTTTGTTTTGGCAATAGTTGTTTGGGGGACCTATATGCTCAGTTTTTGACATCTGTGTTATTTGAAATAAATTTGATTTTTGAGTTTTGTTTTTGATAAATTATTATTTTTTGTAAATGATCCCTATATTTTTAGTGGGTTACTTACTGGGTTTTCAAGCTCATAATCTTGTTGTTGAATTTTTTCAGATTAGAAGTTTTTAATACAACAGACATCTTAGTGGGCTAGAGAGAGATTGTGTTCATCATTTCTAATTTTTTGAATTATCATTCTGTCTGTGTGATATTTGATTTATGTATAAAACCCCAGCTTGTATTTGAAGTTGAAATTTTCAACTTTGTAAATTTATGATGTTGACGTTTGAAATTACAATTCTGTTAGATTCTTAGTTCTGTTTAGGATCAGGTTTTGAGGCCTTGTATGTTTACTTGGTTCGGCCTTGTAGGTGTACGGCCGTTTGTCAGCGTCCCGAGTCCATGGAGCCGGGTTCAGGGCGTAACAACATGCATGACACATACATATTTAATTCATATTTAACTCAAACTTAACACATTAATAAACACACTTACCTACTTAAAGAATCAGCCTTATGAGTTTGAACAGAGCATAAGTCAACTTCACATCAATTAAAAATAGAATCAAACCAATAAAATAATGTATGTTTATATTGCACCTATAGGTTAATTATATCCACTCGGATGTCATGTTCTGCATCTTTTTTCTGACTTTCTCGTTGCCCACTTACATTTTCATTGTTTCCCTGGCATATATGCATCACACATACATATTTAATTCATATTAGCTCAGACTTAACACATTAGTATACACACTTATATGATTTCCATGATATCTTCTATTATGACTTGTAGTATTACATATGCGACATATCATTTTAACCCTTATCTTGATCACTTTCCCATTGGTGAAACCTTTGTTTTCCTCACCCAACTCTCTTCTTTAGGGGATTTTCATGCCTCATGTTCACTAGCTCAAGTTGGATCATGGCCCCATGGTCACTTCTTCTATGCTTGGCAAATTCAATGAGCTAATGCATAAGTAGCCTAGAAAGCAGTGGTTTCTAAATTAGAGTTTTTTTTATTCATCTTTTTAAGTGTGGCTTATAACAGTACCCATACCAATTTATTTTCCTTTCATGATTTATTTCATAAGCACGATTATTTTATTTGTTAATTCTAATTTTTTCTTAGAATAATTAAATGTTCTATGTTTTAATGATGATAACCATACAGTGTAGAAAGATGAATTCTTCTCCCAATAAAGTATATATATGGGCAACATTGCAATATTATATATGAAATTTAAACTACATATTATTCTTTACATTCATATGTTGAGGGTGATCATTTATATTAATATTATAAGCAATTAATTTAATCATTTGAGGATAATACTTTTACAAAAATTATGTGTGTGTGTGTATTGTAAAATTTTCAAGACTATATAAGCTTTAAATTTAAAAATGATTGATGAATCAAATTGATGATAATTATAAAATCAGCATTAGAATTTTTGCAAATTAAAAAAAAAAGACAAAATCAACGTGCAGGTAAAACATACGTTTGTAACCCTAAACACACCATTAGCTTCACCTATAGCACGCTTAATTAATTGGAGTGGCAGAGTAATTTTACCCAAGAGTCCCTCGAAAAAATATAAATTGAAAATAAACATGCAGGCAAAAATTACGTGAAAAAATCTTTATATTAATCAATTGTGCATGTCAGTTACGTTGTTACATCCATTTGAACAGCATTTGAAACTAATTAAGCTATATATATATATATATATGCTACACAATTTGCACTTGCATGCATTGATTGATAGAGGCAGTGGCGGAACCAGGGGGGCTAGCGGGGGCTTCAGCTCCCCCTTGGCTCCGGAAAAACTGTTCACCGATGAGCTTCAGCCCCCCTCCTCTCATACCACACCTTCACTGCTTCAGCCCCCCCTCTCATACTTTGATGCTTGGTAGTTGGTGGCGTGATTCTGCGATTGTATGGTTGCTAGCCGGCAGGAGAAAGAGGAGAAGAAGGAGAAGAAGTTGGGAGCTTCATGACTTCATCTGGTGGAGTGGAGATGGTGGACAGGTGGAGAGTAGGCTTAGTAGCTAGCTTTAATTTCTTGTTGTTATTCATCAAGCTAGCTACATGTTTCTATTTTTAATTAGTGCTTGATTGATGAATGGCTGGCAAGTGTAAAATAAAGATTGAATATTGTAATGTGGCCCACCATTTCACATGTTTTTCTTAAAACATGGACCATGTCGGCGGGGACTTGGGAGAGTTAATAATGCCTTCATAATCATAGCTTAATTGGTCTCTTGAGTCTTGAAGGTTGATTAAGGATAACTTGGTTTTTCTTTAGCTTGGAAAAGGCAGGCTGCAGCTGATTTCTCTTCCTTAGAAGCTCCGAGCCTCCGGCAACGACAAGTGGCAACGGCGTCGGCAAGTTTTGGTAGGTAACTTGCTCTTGTGTTTTATAGTTTTATGTTTGATTCTTGGCTGCATGTTTGTTCTTCTTTGTTGAGGATTTTTTGGTCCTTATTTGTTGCCTATTTAGAGCATTTTAGCCTCTTATTTATTGTGATGAACTCTCTTGTTTTTCTGGTTCTTGATATTTTGTTATTCCATATTTCCATATTCTTTGATGTTTGAAAAGAAAATTGAAAAAAGCTTGGGTTTTAATTTTATTGCTTGCATAATTGCATTTCTGCTGTGATTTTTGGAAATTGGAATGAAGTGTTAAACATTTTGATAATTTGATTTGATGTATAATGTAACCATATTAATTGCTTGCATTTCATTGCTGTGATTTTATTGCTTGCATTTCATTGTTGTGATTTTATTGCTTGCATTTCATGTTAATATTAATATATATTAATGTTTATTAATGTTAATGAGTGACCATGTATGATGTATCCTAAGTTTTTAAATTATTTATGACATCATTGAAATGCTGGTAATCTGGTATAGTGAATGGCTTAGATTTGTTGAAATATGAACTGATGAAATGCCATTCATTTATATATTAGGAAAAAATGTTTTAATTAAATTAGCAATAATTTTTAGCTTTGAATGTCTAGCTATTATTTTATTATCAATTTTTTTAATACATTTTTGTTTTGTCTTTGGATAGTATTATACACTTTCATAGCTATTTGGACATGGATAAATTTTTAATTAAACGACCACGAAGTGAAGAGTCATCCAATTCTCCAAAAATACCACTAGGCTCCGAATCAAGTGAAAAAAAGACCGATGTGAATTTCAATTCCAATGATATTGTTAGTAAATGTTGGTATTAAACATAGTGTTTTGAATGATAAATCTTCTATGTTATGGCACCGTAGATTGGGACATATCTCCATAAAGAGAATTGAGAAGTTGGTGAATGATCATAGAATCCTTGACTCTCTTGATTTTACTGACTTTCAAACTTGTGTGGATTGCATAAAGGGTAAGAAAATCAACAAATCTAAGAAAGGTGCTAGGAAGAGTTCATGCTTATTAGAGATCATACATATAGACATTTGTAGTCCAGAGATGGACTCGCATGGTCAGAGATACTTCATCTCTTTCATTGATGATTATTCACACTTTATGTATCTCTACTTGCTTGATAACAAGAGTGAAGCATTAGATGCTTTCAAGATCTTTAAAATTGAAGTAGAGAAACAATGTGGTAAGCAAATAAAGATCGTGAGATCAGATAGAGATGGAGAATATTATGGTAGGTACACGGAGGATGGACAAGCACCAGGTCCATTTGCGAGGTTTCTAGAAGAGCATGGTATTGTGGCCCAATACACTATGCCTGGCTCACCAGATCAAAATGGTGTGGCTGAAAGAAGAAACCGCACTTTAATGGATATGGTAAGGAGTATGCTTAGCAACTCCAAACTTCCTCGATCTATGTGGGCTGAGGCTCTTAAAACAGCAGCGTATATATTAAATTGTGTTTTGACCGAGGTAGTTTCTAAAACTCCATTTGAATTGTTCAAAGGTTGGAAACCGAGTTTGCAACATATGCGTGTTTGGTGTTGTCCAGCTGAAATAAGAGTGTTTAATCCACATGAGAGAAAGTTGGACCCAAGGACCGTTACTGGTTCTTTTATTGGTTATGTCGAAAAGTCCAAGGGTTATAGGTTTTATTGTCTATCATATAACACTAGAATTGTGGAATCAAGAAATGCCAAATTTCTTGAGAATGACTTGATTAGTGGGAGTGATCAACCTCTAGACTTTGGTCTTGAAGAAGATCATAAAGAAACTACAGACACTAATCAAAGATTGATTATTTCTGCTGATCCAATTGATCAAATCCCACAACATCAATCTGAAGTTATTGAGCAACAACTTCATCAAGAAGATAATGATGTGGCATTGAGAAGATCAACTAGAATTAAGAAACCGACAATATCTAGTGATCATGTTGTGTATTTACAAGAATTTAACTATGATTTTTGAGCCGCTAATGACCCTAAAAAATTTCACAAGCTATTAGTTGTAGTAATTCTAAGTTGTGGTATGATGCTATGAAAGATGAGATGGAATCCATGGCTCATAATGGTCTTTGGGATCTAGTCAAGTTGCTTGAAGGGGCAAAAGCCATTGGGTGTAAGTGGGTCTACAAAACCAAGAAAGACTCGCTAGGTAACATTGAGCATTACATGGCTAGATTGGTTGCTAAGGGATTTACTCAGAAAGAAGGCATTGACTATAATGAGAATTTTTCTCCAGTTTCGAAAAAGGACTCATTTCGTATTATAATAGAATTAGTTGCTCATTTTGACTTGGAATTACATCAGATGGATGTGAAAAAGGCTTTCCTTAATGGAGATCTAGATGAAGAGGTGTTTATGAAACAACCTGAAGGATTCTTCTCTAGTGAAGGTGAAAGTTTGGTTTACAAGCTTAAGAAATCTATATACGGACTGAAACAAGCATCCCGACAGTGGTATTTGATATGATGTTATCTCATCATTCGGTTTTGTTGAGAACATTAAGGATCAATGCATATACTATAAAGATAGTGTGAGTAAGTTTTGCTTTTTAGTCCTATATATTGATGATATTTTGCTTGCAACCAATGATAAGGGTATGTTGCATGAGGTGAAACAATTTCTCTCTAAGAATTTTGATATGAAAGTTATGGGCGAGGCATCTTATGTCATTGGCATTAGGATATATAGAGACAGACATCATGGTGTCTTGGGTTTGTCTCAGGAAGCCTATATTAATAAAATTCTTGAGAGATTTCAGATGGAAAATTGTTCGCCTAGTATTGCGCCTATTGTGAGAGATGACAAGTTTAACCTGCACCAGTGTCCTAAAAAAAACTTGGAAAAGGAACAGATGGAAAACATCCCGTATGCTTCAGCCGTTAGAAGTCTTATGTATGCTCAGGTCTGTATGAGACCTGATATAGCATATGCTGTCAGGATGTTGGGAAGATATCAAAGTAATCCAGGGATTTACCACTGGAAAGCTGCAAAGAAAGTAATGAGGTACCTTCAGGGTACGAAGGATTACAAGCTTACATACAGAAGATTAGATGACTTGGAGGTCATTGGGTACTCAAATTCAGATTATGCTGGCTGTCTTAACTCTTGGAGATCAACATCCGGTTATATTTTCATGTTGGTTGGTGGTGCTATCTCATGGTGAAGTGCAAAACAGACTTTGGTTGCTAATTCCACTATGGAAGCCGAGTTCGTTTCTTGTTTCGAGGCGAGTTCCCAGGGTATTTGGTTGAGGAGTTTCATATCAGGGCTTAGAATCATTGATTCTATATCTAAGCCATTGAGGATGTATTGTGATAATTCTGCTGCAGTGTTCTTTTCTAAGAATAATAACAGTTGTAGTCGAAGTAAACACATCGACATCAAGTATTTGGCACTAAAGGAACGCGTGAATGCCGGTGAAGTAACCATTCAACACATCAGCAGAGAGTTGATGATTGCGGATCCTTTGACGAAAGGAATTACACCAAAATTGTTTAGATATCATGTTGAACATATGGCACTTGGTTCTTCTCTATGAACAATTAATATCACTTTAGTTTCGAACTCTTAAAACATTCTTTATTTATTTATTTATCTTCTCTTTAAGTGTATACATTAAGTTTGACAATGATAATTATTAAGTTTATGCATTATTGATTTGAATGTGTTGGACCCGAATAGCATCTGGCTTATTCATTATGATAAATTGCCATATATAGGTTTTGCATTAAAGAGAGAGATTGCATCGTAATGCATGGAAGGTAATACTCGGTTATAATGATGACTTACCACCATGATTCGTGTAATTTATTTCTTTAATGTGGACATACGGATTCATGGGTTCATGTGAATGGATATTAAGTTACCTATGATAAAGTTGGACCAAGTGGGAGAATGTTAGTTTGAGTTCTATTCTGAATTCACTTCGTGATGATATTAATTCAACCTGAATTCAAACTATATAAAGTGGTCCATGAATTTATCTAATAGGAGTCCTAAGTTAACTCTAATTGGCACTTTGGATAATGATCTACTTAAATTTTAAGTAGAGTTAATCCTTTGATGGTAATGATTACATATAGGATAGCACCAGGGGTCCCCAATCTATCGTTCTTGCAAATACCTAGCTTCATCGGTGGGAGAGGACGGGATAGATTGGAAGAGTCCCAGGTTATTACAAGCGTTGACCTAGAGGCTCTCGTCGTCTTCAACAATTTGCTATGGCTGGAGGTAAGTGATCCTACTTCCGCATATAATATACGACACAGATGTCGTAATTAAGTTTGATAAATTCTAACACATCCACACTAATGAATAGTGTGATCTTTCTTGGGAGACAGTGAAAAGAAGATAGAGGCCGCTACAAAAGTCTTCAAAGAACCTCAAGAAAAGTGTTGAATCTGATGACAGAGCGTTATGCAAACCAGGCAACAGCACTTTCCTATCAAGACGACGTCCGGCCTCCAGATTGATCTCTGTGAGTACTACGTTGTTGGCGAACAACCGGTTGTCGATAGCGACAACATCATCTGGCAAGGTAACAAGCCAGGCGGTTGACCATTCTCTTTCAGCATCCATGAGGAAGTTCACTTGAGAAGCATTCCGGATATCGTTAGCAACGTAGTAAATATAAATCACGCGATGATGTTCCGGTGATTTTAAGAGAAAGAAACGACCATGAGGTGGATTGGTCAGCCAGGGAAGGTGGATGTACGCATCGGTGAATGGGTTGACAAGTCTTATTCTCAGTTCGTGATTGGCGAGCGACAGGTAGTTGGCCTACGAAGATCCATCCATGGGAAGAGCCGAGGTAGTGGCAATTGCTAACGTGGAAAGAGGTCAAGAGTAGGAGGCGGATGATCTCGTTGCGGATGTTGTCGAAAAAGGAGAGGCCGAGGTAGTTGGCCTACGAAGTCGGTCGTCAAGGTCGACGAGGATCAGGAGGGGGGCCTTTCTTCACTCTTCTGTCTGTCCTCGCCATCCCATGCAGACGGACCGGAAGGTGACGTGATCAACGGCGTTGAGACGTTCGGCGGTGAGAACGATGGGTGTCACAAGGAGAGAGGACCAGGCCCGGTTGTTACTCTTCTTGATTAATCACTGTAATTCTTGGAAATTAATTAAGATAGTTTATTATATATAACTTGCATGCATGCTTTATATATACATCATTTTAAATTCTCATTTAGGTATATATGTGCACGTGAAGTACAAATAGGTAACTAATTGGATTTTTTTTTGTTTAAATTTGTCACTACTAATATAAATTAAATTTAATATGTGTTTACTAGATTTTAATTAGTTTATAATTTGTTAATATATAATTTATTAATTTTTCATTATTTAATAATGATGAATAATAGGTTAGTGGTGAGGGTGTGCTGATGCAGAAGTATTACTGTGAAGAGAGGGCAAAACGGTAATTGTAGGTGTTAGTAGTTGAGTTTCACTAACTGTTATCTAGTGTGGATGTTACGGTCGTAGAAGTTAACTATATATATAAATATGCTCTTTTTCTCTCTCTTTTTCTCTCTCTCTCTCTCTCTCTCTCATCTCTCTTTGGATCCAAGAATCCTTCCATCATGGCGAACCAAGAATGCATTGCTTGCCCAAAAACATTCCCCAACCCTCAAAAAAAATGGCTGAAAGAGTGGACTCCAACTTGGTGCTCTATATGCAACCAAACTTTTAAATATCCCGGTGGCTTGGAAAGCCACATCAAAGTTCACAGAAACCATTTTATTTGTGGTCTCTGCAAGCAGCCTTTGGAATCAAAGGCTTCTTTGGAGAAGCATATCTTAAAGGTATTGTGATTTTTTTTGTTATCTTCTACTGATATATGTTTCTAACTACTGCTTTCGGGATTTGCATGCAGGTGCCGAGTGACAAGGTTGATAAAGCTAGAGAATTACGGTTTTTTTGATACTGCTTAAGAAGGTAAGAACTGCTATCTTTCTAATATTGTTCTTCTTTCTCTTTATTCAACCTACATAACTAGTTGTATTTCTTTCTTTTCAATTCTTGTTTTTCAAGATTTGAAGCTTTTCTTGATATCTTGAATGTCAGTTCGCTTTGTTTGTTTTCTTTCTATGTTGTTTGGCTTGAGGAATGCCATCTTTACAAAGATTTCCTAGATCTCTACTGGCGTTTATTCTGATAGGTTGTCTCATATTAAATGAATAGTTTCATGCAAGTCTTTTAAGGTTTTTTGAATTGTTTCCAGACTAATATGTTGATCTTGATGCCTTTCTTGCAAGTGGAATGTATGCTGATCCATTCATTCCTTTTAACAGGTCAACTGGACGAGATGAATGCCTCGACAACTGAGGATTATTCTTTGGAGTTCGCATACTAGTTTAAGTTTTTCATTTTGCTTCTTTTTTTCTTAGTCTTGATTCCTGGTTATCAACTCACAATGTGCTGGAACTAGTAATTTCTGAATAAAAGGTTTCATTTTCTTCGGAATAAAAAAGGAAAAACTGGTAATGAGTGTTAGATTTAATTGATATTTGTTTGATTACCAAGAGGCAGGCTGGAAGTGCCCTTTTTTCAGCCACCAAGCAGGCTATTGCTGATACATGAGTGCCTGGTGATCTAGGATGATTTGTGTGTGGAATCACGAAACGAACAGCATGGTGTACATGTGGATGACTACCATCCATATCCCCTGCTTCTCAAACTCTCAAGCTTCTGGAATAATAATAATAATAATGGTCAAAACCGATGGAAACTCGTGGGCTGGATTACTCCTTGTTTGTCTCCTGAGAATTAATCTGTCATAGGTGAACATGATCACTGGATCATACCTTCTCTGTATCATTTTAATTAGTTCTCTTTTTCATTCTATGGTAACTGCTCAAGTTAATATAGTAGTTCTTTCTTGATTTCTATTGTTCTATTTTAGTTCATAAATGCCAATTTGATCTTTCTTATTTCTCAAATTAAATAAATAGCTAGGTTTCCATTCAAGACGTACTGCAATTCATTAAATTTTCTATTATATATCTTAGCTAGACTTGTAAGCTGATCTTGATGTCTTTCTTGCAATGTCTTGGATTCTTGAGCAATGTCTTGGATGGCTTTGAAGCTAGGTCACTTGTTTGGAGGATACATGCTCATTCAAGCCCTTCATTTCATTCAGGTCTTTCTTGGTTTTTCTTGAACATGGCAGTAGTTTCTAAATTAGAGTCCTCTTTCTTTTTATGTTATTCAACATGATATGATATAGAAGGTAGTCAGTTTAATCATAAGATGATATAGATACACATATATGCATTGAAAATCACACACTTATGTCACCTTTTAATGATGTTTAATTTTCTTCGAAAATTTAAAAAAAAAGGATTAATGACCGATGATTAAGTTATAAATCTTGTTAGCCATCTAAACATGGGAACTAATTAATGAAACACAGAAACTAATGAGAAATTACTTACAAGTCAATTTAAAAAATAGAAAATCACTTGCACATGGTCAATGAGCAACTAGTTACAAAAAGAGTCTCATCACTGGCTCTCAGTTTCTTCCGGCCAATGTGTAGATCACTAATAAATCTAAACAGAGGCACAAAAGAAATAATAAAACTCAAATACCAAATTAATCTGACCCCTTTTACAAATACAAATATTTACAAAGTAAAATGATATGTGGGCCCCACAACATTAATTATTATTTTTATTTTTTAAAAATTTTTGGTTTGCTAGCCTTTATGTTAATTAATAAAAATAGAAACCTTTTATATTCTTTTACAGTTTCCAAACCCTAGCCGTACGACTCCTCATTTCTTCGGTTGTAGATCTCCGATTGGGTTAAGAAAAAAAGAGAGATCTAGCCTCTTTCCTCTTCTCTTTTGTTTTTTTTTTTTTATGTGTGGTGCCGGCGGCGAGGAAGGAGATAAAGCTCTTCATCAAGGGTTTTGTGTCGGTTGTTGTGAGGTAAGCGTTCTCCTTCTAGGATCTAGGGCTAAATGATGAATTTTTTTTTATTAATTTGCTAGTTTAATTGACAAGTTAGAATGATCCATGTTGTGTATAAAATTAGGTTCTTTATATATTGATATATATTGCTTTTTGTTTTAGGGAAGCATAGGTTTTGTAAATAAACATTATACGGAATTTTGATGTATATATGGAACGGATTTGATTCATTTCTGCAGCCACTTTTATATATATCATGTTCTGCAGTATATACATATATATTATAGTTGATTTAGTTGTCTGTGCATGCTTTGATATCATAGGGATTTAGTTGTCTTAGTTTCTGTGCATGTTTTGATATCCTAGGGATTAGAAAACAGAAAGTTTTGTGTTTAATATATATATATTAAATAAGTGAACAATAGCACTGAAAATTAATTTCCCTGTAAAACCAAACATATATATATATATATTAAATTGTTGGACATTTTGAGTAGGGTGTTTACTAGTGTAGGAAATTGATTCCCTGTATATTTCTGTGTGATGTTGTTACTTGTTTGTGGGATCTTAAACCTATTAAATTGGTATTAGAGATTTTAATACTCATGTCAATGTTTATAATTATCCACAGAAATTAGTTTAGAGAAAATTGTCTTTTAATGAGTGAGGTAAGTCTGGTATAATTTTTAAGCTTGTGTGGTCATTGTTATTGATATACTTGGAATGTGCTCTCAAATATAGGATATTTTGTGGAAGCTTAAATTGGGGGGTGTATTTAATTTTTGGAGAATTTTTGGCATTAGACAGGTAAGTGAACCACGTATAAATCTGTATATTTATGTATATGCAAACTTTTGATTTTTTATAGTGGTTTACATAATTATTTGATTAATTTGGAATTTAATGTTTTAAAAAAACCTATTCGTATACTATTTACAAATTGTTTAATTGATTATTGATATATATTTCTTTTCCATCCAAACATGTTAATGTTATTTAATTTATGATATTTTATCATAGTACGGATTGTATATGTTAACCTGACATGAGTTTTTCATTTGGTTGTCATTTGTTTATTTTATTTTATTTTATTATCAAATTATTAAAAGAAACCTATTATGGAATGTGGCATTCTTTCAGAAATTATTTATATATGTATATATTATATAATCTTATTTGTGTAGATGATATTGATTATTTATATTAATTGATGTTGTCACATATTGGCTGTTAAATTATCGTTTTGCTAAATGTGTTATTGTAAATATAATTGGAATTATTTTTGTTAGAAACTGGGATCACTAAATTTCAGTATTACTGCTTTGACGATAAATTTTAGATCTGACATATTTTTGATATAAAAATTCGTAGTCCCAAATTAGCTGTGCAATAACTGTCACTGGGGGTTAAACACTGATGGTGTCGCCACTTACTTCTGACATAGAAACTGCAGTTTCCCACCATTCCGTCGGTGAAGAATAACGGCTTCTGATATTCTGGCTCGGGTCATCGAGGGTAAACATATGAACTCTGAAATCTGACTCGGGTCACCGAGTTTAAATAAATGAATTCTGATGTTTTGTTTTTGGCATTAGTTGTTGGGGGACTTATATGATACTTATTTTGTTAAATTAAATCTGTGTGAATTATTTCTCATTTCTAGGTTTCGTCTTGATTTTTATATCACTATGTTATACTTGTATGTTTATTAAAATTATTGAGCTTTTTGTGATCCCGATGTTTTTAGTGGTAAGCATATATACACACATATATAGACATATACATAGGTAAGCATTCTATGACACTTGCATGCATGAATTGATGGAGTTGTCATCTTTCTAAGAAGCGATCAGTGAGATGCGATCAAGATGATCAACCACCAGGACTAGTCCTCCCTACGTGCCTGTGCTATTGGTCATCATAAATGAGCTGAATGCCATTGATTATCACCACCCTTTTAGAAATAAATGTGAAGGTAAAAAATAAAAAATTACCTGCATACCAACGGAGACAATATAAATACTTACCTTTTAGATTATTGTTATTTGCTTAGAAAACCTTGTAAATAAAAATTAATTAAAAACTAAAAGTAGAAATTTTGGCTCATGCAAATTATTTATATTTTCTAACAAACTCATAATTTCTAAGATAAACATGTAAATCTTAACAAATTTTTTTTAAAAAATATCTAAAAAAAATCTTTCTAATAATTAGGGGTTGTTTGGTTGTCTGTAAGTGAAGTCACATGTAAGTGAAATTACAGTGTAAATGAAAATCCTGCATTTTAATTTACATCATTGCTGTTTGGTTTGCTGTAACTGGAAATGCTACATTACTTTTTATTTGTTTGGTTTGATGTAAGTTAGATAATATGGTCACCATGTAAGTGGAAGGGTGAGATTACCCACATTATCCAGTATTATTATTAATTATTTAATACACTTCAAAAATATAATTTAAACTAAATTAATCAATTAATTTAATTTAATTTAAGTTTTAAATTAATTAATTGATTTAATAAAGTATTTATTACATTTAAAAATAATAATAAAAAAATTTAAATAATTAAGTACTAACTCAAAATAAATAATTTATCTCTCCCTATCTACTATTAACACTAATGCAAGAAAAATAATTAATTAATTAATTTAATGATAATTTTATTAAATTATTTTATACTAAAAAAATATTTTTGTAATTAAAATTAAATACAAATTAGTATATTTTAAATAAAAGATTAAATTTACTAAACCATAAATAAGTATAAGTTTAATTATGTTAACAATTAATTGCCTTGTCGAGAGAAAAGAATGGTGATTTTAACCAAAACGTTTTGCTGCATTTCAACTTACACAACATTTGGTATGGTTTTTAGGCAGTTGGCACGATTTTCAACTAGCCGTGCCACATCTCGTGACAAATGTTCCATCTTGTCTAGCAAAATCACAGTTTGTTTAAGGGCTTCTTCCTTTTCCCTACTTGTTAATGGTCAGCCTTCTATGTGGTTTTCTTCCTCTAGAGGAGTCTGGCAAGGTGATCCTATTTCCCCTTATTTATTTATCATGGTTTCCCAAATTCTGTCTAATATTTTGAATCAAGCCAAAGGTATCAATCTCATTCCTGGTTTCTGCAAAGATCTTAACTATGATTTTAATTATCTTATGTATGCAGATGATTTGATTTTAATTACCATTGGCAAAAGGAAATTAGCTAGAAATGTTAATTTCTGTTTGGCAGTGTATACCTTCTTGACTGGTCAGAGACCTAATGCTTCCAAGTCTAATATTTTTTTTTTCCAACCTGGTTCAATCAAAGGGTTACCAAAAGTATTAGTAACATTCTCAGTTTTAATAGAGGTAATTTACCTTTTACGTATCTTGAGGTTTTGACTTCCCATAAGAGGCTAGCTTTATCCCATTTCAATGCCATGGTTGAAAAAGTGAATAAAGCCACCTCTTATTGGAATAAAGCTTAGATTTCTAAAGCAAGGAAGGTTATTCTTATTAACAACTCTATTATGGTCCTTCCTTCCTATTATTTGTCACTGTATCCGATTCCTGATTCTGCTCTCGATAAGATGACTAAAGTTGCTAGGAAACTGCTTTGGGCTAATAGTAGCACTGATAGTGGCATGCCAATGGCCAATTGGAACGTTACTACACTTGGTAAACCTGAGAAGGGTTTGGGTATCCGCAATCTCTGATTAGCTAAACATGCTTTAATGTCCAAAAATGTTTTTAACCTTCTTAATAACAGAGATTTTATATGGGTTGACATTGTCCAGCTGAAATGTCACTCCCTGAACCCGGCTTGTCGGACCCGGTGCGTTGACAAACTGCTGCACACCCATAGTGCATAGCACAATAGGCATGCAAGGCCTCATAACTTATCTCTCGCTAGCTCACTAGACGTCTGTTGTACTATTCACTCCAGATCTGAAAAAAAATCAACAAGAAGGTTATGAGCTTGACAGCCCAGTAAGCAACCCACTAAAAATAACTGGGATCATAATAAAATTTCAAAAATCCAGAATAAAAAACCAAACATATCAGATATTACAAATATTTATCAAAATTATAGTTCATGAAATCAAAGTAATTCAACAAAATACAATTTAATAGCAAACAGAAATATATGTCTCCAAATCACTATGGCCAAAACAAAATAACAGAAATCATTTATTTACCCTCGGTGACCCGAGCCAAAATATCAGAGCTCATTTGTTTACCCTCGGTGACCCGAGCTAGAATATCAGAGGTCGTTATTCTTCACCGACAGAACGGTGTGAAACTATAGTTTCTTAACAGAGTCAGAGTTTCATGTCGACATGGTCAGTGTTTAACCCCTAATGACAGGGTTATTGCCTAGCTAAATCGAGACTAAACGAATTTATATCAAAATAACTTTGTTATCTAAAAACAAAACATAATTTCAGTATTTCAAAATTTCAGACAGGTCAGGGCAGAACAGAATTTTCAGAATAATTTGTCGAGCAAACATACAAACATATGCATGATCCCATTTGTTTACAGTAAAAATAATCCAGTTATATTCAAAACAATTTACAAACATAAAAGTTCAAAAAAATAACATACATGATCAAAATGTGGGAATTAATGTTTCAGGGAAAGAAAAATAATTCAAAAATTTAATAGGTATATAATAACAGAAACTGAATCAAAGCCCAACAACATTTTAATATTATAGAAGCAAGCTTTAAAAGAATTTAAATAAATTCAAAATTATTGATAACCAGAAATTATATATATAATTATACATTTATATGTGGTGTTACTTACCTGAATAACGCCCAAAAACTCCAAATCTCACACTGAATCAAGTTTCTGAGAATACCCTATATTGGGAAGTAACCTATTAGTTTCACCAACAAAATTAATTTTACAATAATCATGGATTTGCAAACAAAATTTTTTTTAGAAGGGTACAAATGCAAAAGCTCAAGCTATCACTAAACTCTCCTAAATATGGATCTTGCGAGGGTACAAAATCAATTATCCACTCTAAGGACATATGAACAATTTTATAATAACTGTTGAGTACTAAATCCCACACAACTTTACCTATACTTTTCCAAATCATAAATTTCAAGATTCTGAGAAATGTAAACACCTAAGATAATGACATATCCGTATTTCATATTATTTAGAGAACTACTCAAATTATAACATTCATTTGAACCTCCAACTATTTCTGCAGAATTATAAATCTGACATATCCCCTTCAAACATGCATATCTGTCAACCTACAATTCTAAAAGCAATAAAATTTTACTGACAACCAGATAACTCAAAAAGAAACAATTTTCCTATTTTCTCCTTACCCAAATCAATCTTTATAACCATCAAAAATACTAGTCAAAATAAGGATTGAGTAATTTTTTTTTCCGATTCTATGATTGTGGTTTCCTAGTTTTACAAATTAAGGGGAAAACCGTTACCAAGCCATTAACGATGTTAACTTACATGAGCAAAATTGTCATTTCATTTATAAATCAACTTAAATTCCATTAAATAACAAAAAACTTAAATTCAATAAATCAAATAAAATCATGTTGAAAAATCATTTTTTTTATGCCACATGGTGATTTTTTACATGAATGCATAATTTTGTCCCTACTAAAACTAGAAAAGTTAACACCATTGACTGTTTCTTTTGTTTTGCAAATCTGGAAAACCATGGATCATAGAATCGAAAAAAAAAAATTCTCATTCTTTATTTTGCAAAACTCAAAAATCACATTGTTTTTTTTTTTTTTTTTTTTTTTTTTGTACTTTCCCTATATATATTGATGCAAACAACGTCCGCATAATTAGAAAATCATTTACCTAGTAGTCAAGTTGTGATAGCATCCCATCATGCTTTCCAAGGGTCCATTCATTAATGGCCACAAATATTTGTACTTTATAACGCTTTGACCATAAAATTTTTTTTATAACACAAAAGCCACTTAACTTTTCTCAGCTTGCACCTGTGGTCATAATGGCCTGTTTTAAGGTTGTTTCTGGCTAGTTTGCTAATGTGGCATTGGAAACAATATTAAAACAAGCCATTATGGCCACAGGTGTAACTGGAGAAAAGTTAAGTGGCTTTTGTATTATAAAAAAAAAAAGGTTTTGTGGGCACAACACTATAAAGTGAAAACATTTGTGGCCATGAGTGAAATGCTTCTTTTGGCTTTCTCTCGTCTTGAAGAAGGTTTTGGTTTTGAAACTTCAAAAGTAAAGAGAGCACCTTGTTCATAGCAAAACAGGAGTAATCCAGCCCATGGGTTCCCATTGGTTTTGACCATTATTCCATAACATTGAGAGTCTGAGAAGCAGGCAGAATTGAGAGTAATCATCTATATGCACAGTAGTCTGATGATATAGTAATTCAACATCAAATCATTCGAGATCACCAGGCTCCGTGATGGTAGCATTAAAAATTCCAAGGGTGCCCTATAGTGGTGCACGTCCAAGGTTTCCATTGGCATGGGACTTATCCACAAGAAACAGTGCGAGCTTGTCTGATAGGAGGTGGTGAAAAGAATATGCAGTTGGCCCCAAAGATCATTAAAGAACCTCAAGAAAAGAGTTGGATCTGATGATAGATTAGGAAGCAAGCCAACAATAGCATATTCATTTGAAGAAGGTTTTGGTTGGCCATATTGATCGCTAGGAGTATTCCGTTGTAGTTGGCGTACAAGTAGCCGGAAATGGATATAACATCATTGGGCAGTTTGTCAAGCCAGAATGTGGTCCACTGGTTTTCAGGGCCAGGCGGCCAAAGGCTGATGAAATTCACTTGAGCATGGCACCCTTCATCATCGATATGAACGTAGTAAACCACATGAATGAAAGTATTATGCGGGAGAGGTGAGTGCAACAAAAAGACACAGACTATGCATTGCTTGGTTAGCAAGGGGGGTTGATGGTGATAACCCTGTCAGTGAATGGGTTCAGGAGTGTGATGCTTAGTTGTTCTTGATTACCATCTTGACCAGCAGTATGTCTGCCAACGAAGATCCATCCATCAGAGGAACCGAGGTAGTAGGAATTGGTAACGACCTGGTAGGCCAGAGACCGGATGGGGATGATCCCTTTGCCGATGATGTCAAAGAAGGAGAGGGGTATCACCTTCGTTGTCGCGGTCCATGAGAATCACAAGAGGTGCCTTCTACCGTTCTTGTGTGCTGCTGCGCCATCCCATGCAAATGGAGCGGAAGTGGACGTGGTCGACGGAGTTGAGGTTGCAGGCGATGGAATTGACGGCTAACGACGGCAGCTCGGACCAGTTCCGGTCGTAGTCGTCATCATTAATGTTCATCATCTTGATCACCACTCACTCAGTTTCTTGGAAAGATGACAACCCTCTATCCAGTGGCGTAACCAGGATTAAGTAGCAGGGGGGGCTAATTCAAAATATATATATATATAAATACATCTAAATAAGCCTTTGTCCGCGATGTAAATAGTAAGATAATAAATTTTTTTATTAAAACAACCACACTTTGAATACATAATTAGGAAAAAAAACATACAATAGCTATTTATGCATGCTTGAACTAGAACCGATGCAAGCATTAGTACTAGAAATTTGAGGCATTTGGCTAAGGCTAAGAGGAGGTAATTGCATCCGCCGAGTTTGCATTTTCTAAAAATGTTGTAGAATGGCTTCATTGTCTATAGTTGCAAAAACCTCATGCTCAATATAGACAACCAGGCTATCATTCATCCACTCGTCGCCCATTTTATTGCGTAAATCAGTTTTCACAATATTCATCGCCAAAAACACCCTCTCAACACTAGCTGTCGCAACTGGTAAAACTAGTGCCAACTCAATAAGGCGATAAATGAGTGGAAAAATAATATATTTGCCTGTCTCAACCATCTTCCTAGCAAAACCTCCCAAGTCCCCAACATTTATAAAATCTGCATCATGCCGCACGTCATAGATAAATGTTGCAAGTTGATCCTCAAGCATCATACGCTCAGTCATTATGAAATCTTCGGGATAAAGTTCTGCAAGACGAAGTAGCTTGTGGATGTTGAATTTGGAAAATGAGTCCCTTGGATCAAGGCATGATAGAAGAAGAAGTAATTTTGTACTAGTTTCTGGGAAGCGGTTTTGCATTTCTTGTGAAATCAAATCAATGACCTAGCATTGCAACAATGATAAAATTACAAATATTTCTAGGAAACTAAATTAATAATATTTACAAAAACAGAATAAATATAAAGAATACTAACCCCGCAGAAAATTTCAACGCGGTAATGGTGAAAATGAGTAATGACTTGCCCTTTCCGTCTAGAACGACCATGGATTTGCATATTATCCCCCATATTAGGCACTGGGATTGAGTTTTCTTCACAAAAAGGGCTAACTTCCTCCAAAAATGCCTCCCATCTTGTCTTCCTCAAGTCTTGAAGACGAGCCTTTACAGCTTCAATCAAACGCATTGCTTGATCCTTTTGCTGTAAGGCAAGTGATAACTCATTTGTTATTCCCAACAAACACCTCATCAAATACATCACAAACACAAATTGATAATTCTCCATTTTTTCAATCAAACTTGTTGCTATGCCTCTATTATCATTTGAAGCACCATCATCATGCACATTTTGGAGGACATCTAGCACTGAAGTCCACATTGAGATTAGTCAGAGAATGGTAGTGTAATGCGATCCCCAACGAGTATCACCTGGTCTTGTGACACGACCCCTTGCGTGTATCCCGCAAGTGCACGGGTTTGTCGAAGTAATAAATTTACCTTGGTGAGAAGGTAGTCGAATCCACAGGGAATAGGGAGATAGAATATAAGGTTTCACTAATTAAGCTATGCAGAATACGGAGAACGATAATAAGATTGATGAGTGAAAATAATGCAAAGCAATAAACTAAATAGAGAGATGGAAGAAAGAAGTGCAAGTAGGAAAATCGAGAAGGACTAACAATGAGTAAAAGGGGGTATCCGGACAAGCTACCTCTAGGGTCTATGTTTCAAGTGCAAGACTATGATATTATACTCTCCTATTGATGTCAATTGAGTCGAGGATATCCTAAGACTCACGGTCCCAAACCTAAGGACAACCGTGACTAACTCCAACACTATGCCCGGTGTTAGGATTCACAACACCCTTCACTCTGTCACCTAGATGACTAAGCCCCAGGGGAGTCCATCTGCCTAAACCTCACACTATGTGGAGTTGCATTATGCTCTAGGGATTCCTAGTGATTAAACCTGTTCCTATACGTAATTCTAACCCTTTGGTCCAGGTGGAAGAACCCTAGTCTAGATTGAGCCCCAGCAAATAGGATTCACTACAACCCTCCACTCTATTACTTGTGTAACTAAGCCCTAGGGGAGTTTATCTACCTATTGCTTCACTCTATTTCGACCGCTATTAAATCAAGGAATCGGAGGTAGGGAGAAATCACATCGAAGGGGAAAGGGGTACATTGCTACCTCACAACTCTCCCTCTCAACCCTCTTTAATCTTGAGTAGTCTAATCCTATAGGAGTTGTCACACCTCCAAAGGAAAGCCTAGATTGCTCTCAACCCTAATGTCACGTTTAAGGGAAAACAATATGAAAGGATAATCAAGATTAAAAACTCAATTTTATTCATCAACGATGGAAAGCATAATAATCAATGTCAAAGAAACATAAGAAACCCTAAAGTTTACAAGTCCGAATACCCCACGAGGGGTTTAGCTCCTCATAGAGCTATACATGTTCATCAACGTGAGAAATAAAGCATAAAACATAGACATCAATGAAAAACCCCCTCGAATTGGTGTGGCCGTGGTCTTGTGCAAACGTCGAACCTCGAAATCGATGCCGACGACGCGCTAGAACCTCCACGAAATCCTCTCCGAAACCCTAGCCGCACTCCAGAAAGTTGGGGAAAAGATAGGTCCAAAGATCCCTCAAAAGGTTGCAAAAATCCCCTTTTATATTGTTGAATCGCGGCTTTAAAATTGAACTTATCGGGGGCTTCACACGGCCGTGTGGAATTTCCACACGCCCGTGTGAAGCTTCTGTCTCGGCTGAAAAATTAATTTCACACGGCCGTGTGGAATTTCCACACGCCCGTGTGTCTTCACTGGATGGTTGAAATTGCAAAACACACGGCCGTGTGGAATTTCCACACGCCCGTGTGACTTCTCTGTCTGGCTGGAAAATGGCTCACACGGCCGTGTGGAATTTCCACACGCCCGTGTGACTTCTCTGGAACACTAATCTTCAGCTGAACAGGCTTGGTAACTTGCCGAAACGCCTCCCGGGTCCATTGTTCTTCATCGAGGCCATTACTTGGGCACACAAGCAACGGTAGGTCGCGCCGATTGCTTCAAGTCTTCTTCTTTCGCGAGATTCTCCTAAGTAACACGGATTGGACTTGTTGTGAATGTGACTGCCTTTGTGCCCCTCCAAAAGAGGTTGGCACACATCCACAAGTCCAAATACGTGCTTCGTTCCTTGCTTGGTCCGAGAACATCCCAACATTGGCGAACGCGACCTAATTTCATTCTTCTTCTCCAATTAGGCTCCACAATACCTTCAATGCACAAGAGAACACAAATGCACACATTTAGTGATAAAACCTGATAAAAGGTATGCTTAATGTAAGATAATAGCGCTTCGCGATACTATAACACAAGCACTTATCAAACCCCCCCACACTTAAGCTTTTGCTTGTCCTCAAGCAAAATAGAACGTGAAAGTACTTGGGAAGAACAATTGAAAGTGCTTGGCCTTAGGTTCACCAAAAGCATGCAAAAGAAGCATTCTACAAGTAAGGGGAAATCAAAACATTGCATAAAGTTATCATTGCTCTAGCTAAAAACTCGAATCAAAAGGGAAGAAAAACTCGAAAATGTGTTAGTGTGTGCGATCTTACTCAAGAGAACCGACGAGTACTCCTCAAACTTTGGTTAGAAAGGACTTATTTATATACAAAAACAAAAAAATAGTGGTGGAAGTAGTAGCTTCACACATCCTTGAAGGTAGCCCTTTCATAGGCGGCCGCCAAAGGTGGCTTTCACTCTTTCGAGGAGGTAGCTCTTTCTACCGGGGTAGTAGCTTTCACGCATCCCATGAGATAGCTCTTTCTCTCATTAGGGCATAACTTGTATCCGACTTATGAGAGTAGCTGCATACTTCATAGGCGGTAGCTCTTGCCACCCCAAATGCATAATTAAAACAAAGCTAATATTTACAAACTCATATATTTTTTTTCTCTTTTTCTCTTTTCATTTTTCGTCTTTTTTTTTTTTTTTTATATATGCATTTTCCAAAGTAAAACTAAGAACAACGATAAACTTGTCCTTAAAAACTTCAAGATTGAGTTTCCAAAAGATTCCAAGAGTAAGTTGTGCAATATGAGAATATCGAGCAAAAAAATTCCTAAAATTCAAGTAGAAACTAGAGCATGATAGGATACAATGTTAAAAATTCTCCTAAACTATAAGAATACAACCGTTGCAACTAAGGTGAACCGCCATAGGCTACATTAGCATAAGCAATTTAACGCACAAGTAAAGGTGTGTGCAATGTGAACTCCCCCCCACACTTAAGATGTACATTGTCCTCAATGTACGCATATAAGCACAATAATAAGTGAAAACGATAAAAGCAATTAGTGTAGAAGTGGCAATTGAAACATTACTCCCCTGAACTCCAAGTGTTGCGTTTGATGAAGCTAGGTCATTGAGAGTTGAGTCTCAATGGTTCGTGGAGCACACACGATTCCATGACCGTGTCAATGACTATTCCTCAAAATCCTTACATCCAAGACCATCTGCGCACACATAAACGAGGGTTCAGTAAAGCTCAATAAAACTCGAGTATATAAAATGTAAAGCAATGAATACAACTCGAGATAAAAAGAAAAAGCAATATAAAAGCTATACTCAGAAGGAGAATCCTTTCTGAGTACTACAAGTCCAAAATAAAGTAAAGATATACAGAAATGACAAATAAAAGAAAAGAATCTAAAATCTAAGACGCCTCAGCGTCGGTGTCCTGAGTGGTGGCCTCTGGTGCTGCTGGAGGCTCTGGATCTGCTGGTGATGCTGGAGCTGCTGGTACTGAGGGAGATGGAGGTGGTGGAGTGGACACTCGAGGTCGGACCACGAAGGAGGAGGAGGCGACAATCTGCTCGAAGGTCTGTCGCAAGCTCTGGAACTGCGTCATCACCTCCTGGTGCTGTGTAATCTGTGTGGCCCTAACCTCGACCACCTCGGTCTGTAGGATCCCCACTGCGCTCTCGAGGCGCTCCAGTCTGTCCTGGCCTCGAGATGGTGAAAACATCCGCACCGGAGGTGGCTCCGGTGCGGTGGTGGGTACCTCGGTCTCTGTGTCCTGCGGGGGTGGCTCCAATGCTGCCCGGGATCCCTCGCCCTGCTCTGTATGGGGTATAATCCAGGTATACGTCCCTGATCTTCCTCTGCGGATCATACCCATCATCCTCAAGGTATCTGTGCCCAGGGGAACTGGTACACTCGTCTTCTCTGCTCCCCTGACTCCATCTCTGAGCCCCAGGCCAATGAGAAGTCTGGTGATGTAGGGGCCTGCAAAGATAACTCCTACCCTGGGGTACTGGACCTGATGGCGAATGTAGTCGGCCACAATGTGCCCCAGGTGGAGTGGCTCACTCTCCACCATCGAATACAAGTAGAGGAGCTCCTGGCGACTCAGAACACCAGTACTGTCTCCCCTGCCACTAATAGATCTGCTCATAACTGCGTGTAGACATCTATAGGCAGGTCGAGAAAGGCATGAAGCCTTGGAGACACCCGGCTCGTACTGACCCTGACCACAAAGTCTGCTATACGCCTGCTGCGGTGTCACGGTACCCGGGTAGTCTGTGGGGAGCAATGAGTACTCCTCTGTCTCAGTGTATGCCTCATCATATAGACCCATCCCAATCGAAAACTGGCTCATACTGAGGCTGTAATGTCGACCGAGGGCTCTGAACTGAACTGTGGTGCCCTCGGTGAAACTGCTGTACCCCCGGTCGAACTCAAACGACGCCAGGACCTCTAAGGTGAGCGGTCGGATCACCGAGTCCCGGATAACCATCAATCTCTCCCAGCTACCGACTGAGACCAGCTCGCTAATCTCATCTGCGACGCTGTCTCCCCCCTGAATACTCCTCACTATACTCAAATCCAAATATCTCGTCTGTCCAAAACGGAGTCCTGATAAACGCTCGAACCGAACCTGATGCTCGGCTATACTGAACTCTGTCTCTGCTGGAGGAGGTGTGGGCTCACGTGGGCGCTTCCCTGTCGATTTCCTGGGTCTAGAAGACATTCCTGTAAGATTGGAAAAGAAAACAATCAAAAACAGTTCAAAATAACCAATCTGCAGAAATCCACACGGCCGTGTGTTAATTCCACACGCCCGTGTGGAGTTTCTGACGGGCAAAGCATCACGGCCGTGGGGTTAAAAATCCACAATTTACATCTAAATTCGTTCTAATTTCATTCTAAGCATGCTCGTATGTAATGTAAACATTCAAACCAAGCAAAATTGTATAAAAGAACGAATTGAATCAAGAATTGACGAAGAAAAAGGTATTGAAGGTCTCACCGGCGGTGGAGATGAAAAACAAAGTAATACGGCCGGAAAACTCGAACAAATTCCTTCAAAAACCTCAGAGAAAGTTGGGGAAGTGATAGAGAGGATAGGAGAGAAGTTTAGAGTGGAGAATGAAGAGGCACAAGTGATTTCTATAAGAAAAACGCGCGGCTTTTGAAGTTCTGGAAATTCACACGGCCGTGTGAAGTACCCACACGGCCGTGTGCCTCAGAAATTAGGGTTCACAGGGGCTAACACACGCCCCTGTGCGCACTCTGGTCATTCTCTGAACTACCTCACACGGCCGTGTGTTAATTCCACACGGCCGTGTGCCTCCACAGGGGTCTACACAGGGCCACCCACACGGGCCTGTGGACTCTCGGGAAAACACAGACGCTCTCTGAAAAATTTTCACACGGCCGTGTGAAACATCCACACGGCCGTGTGCCCAACTTGGCCAAGAACACAAGGCCGTCCACAGGGGCACCTTACACGCCCCTGTGGCTTCTCTGACTTGCCCGAGAAACAATAAATGTTTCACACGGCCGTGTGAATAATCCACACGGCTGTGTGCCTTGACAAGCTCTCCCACAGGGGCTCACACACGCCCCTGTGGTTTCTCGGGATGAAAGGGAATTCCTGCAGAATTTTCACACGGCCGTGTGGAAATCTCACACGGCCGTGTGCCTTAGCACAGTGGCACTCACAGGGGCATCCACACGCCCCTGTGGACTCTCTGGAAAAGAGTTGAAGTTCTGCGAAATTTCACACGGCCGTGTGTTAATTCCACACGGCCGTGTGCCCCTTCTGAAGTTTTTCACAAGGGCAGAGTCACGCCCCTGTGTCTTCTCTGGTTGAGCTCCAATTGGTAACACACGGCCGTGTGTTAATTCCACACGGCCGTGTGTTTTCTCTGGTTTACTTAGAAAATTGTACAGACTCTCAGAAAAATTCAGAAACTCTTTTAAAACACTTAGAGCCTGTATAAACCATAAAAACACGACCAGAGACTATCGAAAACACACTCAACCGACTCAAACTTCGTCAATTAACGTTAAGGCACACGTAAATAATCGAAAATCCACATGAAAACTCAGCATATGCACATGAAAATTTGGACACCATTGCTAAGACTTTTATTCAATCCTAAAACTAAACTAGGTCCTAGAAAAAACTGCAAAACGCTTGGGTTGCCTCCCAAGAAGCGCTTGTTTAACGTCACTTAGCTTGACATACCTGTCTTACCTTACGGAGGTTCATGAGTGGAATTTGCCCTCTTCCCTATAATTTGAAAGCAAGCATTGCATAATCGTTGCAAGGTAGAGGGAGAATTATCGAGTTTGTTACCACACATGGGTGAAACACCCTTACTCCGTGAATGCTCATCCCCTTTCTTGTTGGGGTTCTTTTTGTGGCAACGTCTCGACCTCTTCAATCTCCGAAGGACTTTCTTTCTAAGCTCCTTCTCCTTCTTGATGTCTGTTTCAACTGAAACAAGCGCGAGCACTTCTTCCTCTTCAGTCTCCATGTCTTGGTCCGGCCACCCTTCATATGGATCCGGGTTAAACATATCCTGCATATATTCATCAATGCACTCATCAGTGACATCAAGATAATATAGAGCATCATCAAAATCAAGAGAATGTCGCATGGCTTCGGCGAGGCGGTAAGTGAGCTTGTCGTCCCCAACCCTAAGTGTGAGCTCTCCACCGTCCATGTCTATCAAAGCTTTGGAAGTGCGCAAGAACGGCCTCCCAAGGATCAGCGGCACCTCGACATCCTCGTCTACATCTAGCACTACAAAGTCGACCGGGAAAATGTATTTATCCACTTTCACCAACACATCTTCAACAATACCCCTCGGATGCCTCACCGATCTATCCGCAAGCTGAAGTGTCATCCGGGTAGGTCTAGGCTCGCCCAAGCCTAGCTTTTGGAAGAACGTGTAGGGCATGACATTGATGCTTGCCCCCGAGTCGGCTAGTGCCATCTCCTCACCCATATCACCAATATTGCACGGTATGATAAAACTTCCGGGGTCCTTCCTCTTGCTTGGCATATTCTTCTGTAGCACTGCAGAACAGTTTGCATTGAGGATGACGGATGCACTTTCCTCTAACTTCCTCTTATTGGTCAAGAGGTCTTTTAAGAACTTCGCGTACTTGGGCATTTGGGCTAATGCTTCCGCGAATGGAATGTTAATGTGCAATTGCTTGAAGACACCCAGAAATTTCTTGTATTGCTCATTGTCTTGGTCATTCTTCAATCGTGAAGGATAAGGAATTCTCGGCTTGTAAGGTGGGGGTGCCACCTCTTTCTCCTTTGGTGCTCCATCCTCTATTTCCACGACTTCGGGTGAGTCCTTAGTCTTCTCAAGAGGGAGATGTCCCCCAACCTCCTTACCACTTCTCAAGGTAATTGCCTTTAGTTGTTCTCTTGGGTTGGTCTCCGTATTGCTAGGCAAACTACCTTGAGGTCTCTCCGCCAAAGTCTTCGCAATTTGCCCTACTTGGTTCTCCAAGTTGTGTAGGAAGGCGGTGTGATTACGAAGAGTAGCTTCCACCGATTGGAACCTTGCGTCCGAAGAAGAAACGAACCGTGTGAGGGCTCTCTCTAGGTCAGTCATCTTTCCCTCCAACCCGGTCACTCAGCTTTCTAAATTCGGAGCTTGTTGACTTTGAAATCCCGGTGGTGCACTATTTTTGTTCTGTTGTGACTGTCCTTGATTGCTCCAAGAGAAGTTCGGATGGTTCTTCCATCCCGGATTGTATGTACCACTATACGGGTTGCCTTGGCCTTGTCCTCGATATGAATCCCCCACAAAATCGGCCTGCTCTACCGCACTAGTGCCTCCAATAGCAATAGGACAATCGCTTGAAGCATGTCCTCCCCCACAACCGTTACAAGTAGTGATGGCCGCAACTCTTGGCGAAGCTAGAGCATCTAGCTTCTTACTTAACGATTCCACTTGTGCTGCCAACGATGTAACCGCATCAACCTCATGAATTCCGGCAACCTTTTTCCTATCCCTTGAGTTCCATTGATAGCTATTCATAGCCATCTCCTCTACAAGGTGCCGAGCTTCACCGGGAGTCTTGCTTCCAAGAGTCCCTCCGGCTGCCGCATCTAAGAGTTGCTTTGTACTCGGATTCAACCCGTTGTAAAATGTGTGAATAATCATCCACTCGGGAAATCCATGTTGCGGACATTTGCGAAGGAGCTCTTTAAACCTGTCCCATGTCTCGAATAGAGACTCCAATTCCATCTGTACAAAGGAAGATATCTCATTCCGGAGTCTTGCAGATTTCCCCGGTAGAAAGTATCTAGCCAAGAATGCCTCGGCCATTTCCTCCCACGTAGTAATGGAAGCTCTAGGTAATGAGTGCAACCAATGCCTTGCTTTTCCTTTCAATGAAAATGGGAAGGCTCTCAATCGAATTGCATCGTCCGTCACTCCATTTATCTTCAACATGTCACACACTTCCAAGAAATTTTCTATGTGACTATTAGGGTCTTCATCGGCCAACCCATTAAACTGTGCGGACTGTTGCAACATCTGAATGAACGACGGCTTCAATTCGAAATTCATTGCTGTAATTGGGGGCCTCACGATGCTTGATTGGGTCCCCATAACTGCGGGTCTAGCAAAATCGGACAACGTTCGCTGCTGCTCGTTCTGTTCTGCCATTGTCTCTGACCCTTCTATCTCAATATCGGCTTGATTTGATGCTTCTTGTGCAGGTTCTTTCCCTTTACGATGTGTTCTTCTTCCAATGTCTGGATCTCCTTCAACAAGTATTGAAGGGTTCCCACGGGTCAAAACTTGGAGCCGAAAACAAAGAAAAGAAAAATAAGAACAATGATAGGTAAAGAAAATATGAAATAGAATGCGAAGTGAATAGCTAAAATAGTGAAAAACAAATATCTAAAACGCCTATTCCCCGGCAACGGCGCCAAAAACTTGACACGACCCCTTGCGTGTATCCCGCAAGTGCACGGGTTTGTCGAAGTAATAAATTTACCTTGGTGAGAAGGTAGTCGAATCCACAGGGAATAGGGAGATAGAATATAAGGTTTCACTAATTAAGCTATGCAGAATACGGAGAACGATAATAAGATTGATGAGTGAAAATAATGCAAAGCAATAAACTAAATAGAGAGATGGAAGAAAGAAGTGCAAGTAGGAAAATCGAGAAGGACTAACAATGAGTAAAAGGGGGTATCCGGACAAGCTACCTCTAGGGTCTATGTTTCAAGTGCAAGACTATGATATTATACTCTCCTATTGATGTCAATTGAGTCGAGGATATCCTAAGACTCACGGTCCCAAACCTAAGGACAACCGTGACTAACTCCAACACTATGCCCGGTGTTAGGATTCACAACACCCTTCACTCTGTCACCTAGATGACTAAGCCCCAGGGGAGTCCATCTGCCTAAACCTCACACTATGTGGAGTTGCATTATGCTCTAGGGATTCCTAGTGATTAAACCTGTTCCTATACGTAATTCTAACCCTTTGGTCCAGGTGGAAGAACCCTAGTCTAGATTGAGCCCCAGCAAATAGGATTCACTACAACCCTCCACTCTATTACTTGTGTAACTAAGCCCTAGGGGAGTTTATCTACCTATTGCTTCACTCTATTTCGACCGCTATTAAATCAAGGAATCGGAGGTAGGGAGAAATCACATCGAAGGGGAAAGGGGTACATTGCTACCTCACAACTCTCCCTCTCAACCCTCTTTAATCTTGAGTAGTCTAATCCTATAGGAGTTGTCACACCTCCAAAGGAAAGCCTAGATTGCTCTCAACCCTAATGTCACGTTTAAGGGAAAACAATATGAAAGGATAATCAAGATTAAAAACTCAATTTTATTCATCAACGATGGAAAGCATAATAATCAATGTCAAAGAAACATAAGAAACCCTAAAGTTTACAAGTCCGAATACCCCACGAGGGGTTTAGCTCCTCATAGAGCTATACATGTTCATCAACGTGAGAAATAAAGCATAAAACATAGACATCAATGAAAAACCCCCTCGAATTGGTGTGGCCGTGGTCTTGTGCAAACGTCGAACCTCGAAATCGATGCCGACGACGCGCTAGAACCTCCACGAAATCCTCTCCGAAACCCTAGCCGCACTCCAGAAAGTTGGGGAAAAGATAGGTCCAAAGATCCCTCAAAAGGTTGCAAAAATCCCCTTTTATATTGTTGAATCGCGGCTTTAAAATTGAACTTATCGGGGGCTTCACACGGCCGTGTGGAATTTCCACACGCCCGTGTGAAGCTTCTGTCTCGGCTGAAAAATTAATTTCACACGGCCGTGTGGAATTTCCACACGCCCGTGTGTCTTCACTGGATGGTTGAAATTGCAAAACACACGGCCGTGTGGAATTTCCACACGCCCGTGTGACTTCTCTGTCTGGCTGGAAAATGGCTCACACGGCCGTGTGGAATTTCCACACGCCCGTGTGACTTCTCTGGAACACTAATCTTCAGCTGAACAGGCTTGGTAACTTGCCGAAACGCCTCCCGGGTCCATTGTTCTTCATCGAGGCCATTACTTGGGCACACAAGCAACGGTAGGTCGCGCCGATTGCTTCAAGTCTTCTTCTTTCGCGAGATTCTCCTAAGTAACACGGATTGGACTTGTTGTGAATGTGACTGCCTTTGTGCCCCTCCAAAAGAGGTTGGCACATATCCACAAGTCCAAATACGTGCTTCGTTCCTTGCTTGGTCCGAGAACATCCCAACATTGGCGAACGCGACCTAATTTCATTCTTCTTCTCCAATTAGGCTCCACAATACCTTCAATGCACAAGAGAACACAAATGCACACATTTAGTGATAAAACCTGATAAAAGGTATGCTTAATGTAAGATAATAGCGCTTCGCGATACTATAACACAAGCACTTATCCTCTTGCTAAGCTAGATTCTTGATTTTTTCCTCTGCCACTGACTATCTCTATCTTCTCCAATTGCTCAACCAACCTATCATGGTGATGTTGCCTAAGTTGGTCTTTCCTTTTGCACGATGCTCCCGCCGCATTAACAATCATAATAACATATTGGAAAAAATCACTCACAATTCGATTGTCTTTAGCAACAGCAACAATCACTAATTAGAGCTGATGAGCAAAACAATGGATATACCTTGTGTATGGATTTTCTTTCAAGACAAGTGCCTTCAAACCATTGAATTCTCCTCGCATATTTGAAGACCCATCATATCCTTGTCCCCTCAGTCTTGAAAGAGACAACCCATGTTTGGCAAATAGACAATCAATGGCATTTTTCAATGAAATAGCTGATGTATCTAACACATGAACCATAGCAAGGAACCGCTCTATCACATACCCATTATTATTCACATATCGCAGAACAACTCCCATTTGCTCCTTCACTGAAACATCTCGAGCTTCATCAATCATAAGAGAAAAATACTTATCTCCAATATCATCAATAATAGCACATGTAATTTCTGCTACACAAGCATTTGCTAACTCCTTTTGAATCTTTGGTGAAGTCATTTGATTGTTTCCAGGAGCATTTTGATTAACAGCCCTAAAAACTTTATCATTCTGCATGCTATACCACTCTAGTAACTCAAGGAAATTGCCCTTGTTTAATGAGCTCGAGGACTCATCATGCCCACGAAAAGCCAATCCTTGCTTCAAGAGAAAACGTGACACATCCAAAATGGCCGTTAAATGAGTGCGGTATTCAACTTCCATCTCATTTGAATGTGCAGCCAATTGGTTTGACACGCTCTGCCTTTGATTTTGAAAACTCTGAAATTGTATTCTTGCATCATTATGCACACTGTTCACAGCACCAACATGCTCTACAAATTTTTCTAGAGCTTTTTTCCAATTATTGAACCCTATTTTAGTGAAAGCATCTTCTTTTATTTGCCGAACTCTGTTTGGTGTGAAAAGATAACACCAAAAACAAAATGCGGCATCTTTAGTCACACTGTACTCTAACCATGGATGCTGTTTAAACCAAGCATTTTGAAAACTCCTCCTTTGTTTGCCGTACTCTTTTTGTGGGAAATTGTGCCCGATTGGTTGACAAGGGCCTCTAGTTAAATATTCTCTTCTAACTTGATCTTTAACCGCAACATCAAAGTCTTCAATTGGCTTTCGTAGTCTCGGGTCACTAACAATATCATTGGAATTGAAATTCACATCGGTCTTTTTTTCACTTGATTCGGAGCCTAGTGGTATTTTTGGAGAATTGGATGACTCTTCACTTCGTGGTCGTTTAATTAAAAATTTATCCATGTCCAAATAGCTATGAAAGTGTATAATACTATCCAAAGACAAAACAAATAAAATAATAGCTAGACATTCAAAGATAAAAATTATTGCTAATTTAATTAAAACATTTTTTCCTAATATATAAATGAATGGCATTTCATCAGTTCATATTTCAACAAATCTAAGCCATTCACTATACCAGATTACCAGCATTTCAATGATGTCATAAATAATTTAAAAACTTAGGATACATCATACATGGTCACTCATTAACATTAATAAACATTAATATATATTAATATTAACATGAAATGCAAGCAATAAAATCACAACAATGAAATGCAAGCAATAAAATCACAGCAATGAAATGCAAGCAATTAATATGGTTACATTATACATCAAATCAAATTATCAAAATGTTTAACACTTCATTCCAATTTCCAAAAATCACAGCAGAAATGCAATTATGCAAGCAATAAAATTAAAACCCAAGCTTTTTTCAATTTTCTTTTCAAACATCAAAGAATATGGAAATATGGAATAACAAAATATCAAGAACCATAAAAACAAGAGAGTTCATCACAATAAATAAGAGGCTAAAATGCTCTAAATAGGCAACAAATAAGGACCAAAAAATCCTCAACAAAGAAGAACAAACATGCAGCCAAGAATCAAACATAAAACTATAAAACACAAGAGCAAGTTACCTACCAAAACTTGCCGACGCCGTTGCCACTTGCCGTTGCCGGAGGCTCGGAGCTTCTAAGGAAGAGAAATCAGCTGCAGCCTGCCTTTTCCAAGCTAAAGAAAAACCAAGTTATCCTTAAGACTCAAGAGACCAATTAAGCTATGATTATGAAGGCATTATTAACTCTCCCAAGTCCCCGCCAACATGGTCCATGTTTTAAGAAAAACATGTGAAATGGTGGGCCACATTACAATATTCAATCTTTATTTTACACTTGCCAGCCATTCATCAATCAAGCACTAATTAAAAATAGAAACATGTAGCTAGCTTGATGAATAACAACAAGAAATTAAAGCTAGCTACTAAGCCTACTCTCCACCTGTCCACCAT
Organism: Dioscorea alata; assembly: GCA_020875875.1. Lineage (NCBI taxonomy): Eukaryota > Viridiplantae > Streptophyta > Magnoliopsida > Dioscoreales > Dioscoreaceae > Dioscorea > Dioscorea alata. The sequence continues at coordinate 1,148,519 of CM037020.1, forward strand.
CTCCACTCCACCAGATGAAGTCATGAAGCTCCCAACTTCTTCTCCTTCTTCTCCTCCTTCTCCTGCTGGCTGGCAACCATACAATCGCAGAATCGCCCCACCAACTACCAAGCATCAAAGTATGAGAGGGGGGGCTGAAGCAGTGAAGGTGTGGTATGAGAGGAGGGGGGGCTAAAGCTCATCGGTGAACAGTTTTTCCGGAACCAAGGGGGAGCTGAAGCCCCCGCTAGCCCCCTGGTTCCGCCACTGCCTCTATCAATCAATGCATGCAAGTGCAAATTGTGTAGCATATATATATAGCTTAATTAGTTTCAAATGCTGTTCAAATGGATGTAACAACGTAGCTGACATGCACAATTGATTGATATAAAGATTTTTTTCACGTAATTTTTGCTTGCATGTTTATTTTCAACTTATATTTTTTCGAGGGACTCTTGGGTAAAATCACTCTGCCACTCCAATTAATTAAGCGTGCTATAGGTGAAGCTAATGGTGTGTTTAGGGTTACAGACGTATGTTTTACCTGCACGTTGAGAGTGTCTTTTTTTTTAATTTGCAAAAATTCTAATGCTGATTTTATAATTATCATCAATTTGATTCATCAATCATTTTTAAATTTAAAGCTTATATAGTCTTGAAAATTTTACAATATATACACACACATAATTTTTGTAAAAGTATTATCCTCAAATGATTAAATTAATTGATTATAATATTAATATAAATGATCACCCTCAACATATGAATGTAAAGAATAATATGTAGTTTAAATTTCATATATAATATTGCAATGTTGCCCATATATATACTTTATTGGGAGAAGAATTCATCTTTCTACACTGTATGGTTATCATCATTAAAACATAGAACATTTAATTATTCTAAGAAAAAATTAGAATTAACAAATAAAATAATCGTGCTTATGAAATAAATCATGAAAGGAAAATAAATTGGTATGGGTACTGTTATAAGCCACATTTAAAAAGATGAATAAAAAAAACTCTAATTTAGAAACCACTGCTTTCTAGGCTACTTATGCATTAGCTCATTGAATTTTCCAAGCATAGAAGAAGTGACCATGGGGCCATGATCCAACTTGAGCTAGTGAACATGAGGCATGAAAATCTCCTAAAGAAGAGAGTTGGGTGAGGAAAACAAAGGTTTCACCAATGGGAAAGTGACAAAGATAAGGGTTAAAATGATATGTCGCATATGTAATACTACAAGTCATAATAGATCGAAGATATCATGGAAATCATATAAGTGTGTATACTAATGTGTTAAGTCTGAGCTAATATGAATTAAATATGTATGTGTGATGCATATATGCCAGGGAAACAATGAAAATGTAAGTGGGCAACGAGAAAGTCAGAAAAAAGATGTAGAACATGACATCCGAGTGGATATAATTAACCTATAGGTGCAATATAAACAGACATTATTTTATTGGTTTGATTCTATTTTTAATTGATGTGAAGTTGAATTATGCTCTGTTCAAACGCATAAGGCTGATTCTTTAAGTAGGTAAGTGTGTTTATTAATGTGTTAAGTTTGAGTTAAATATGAATTAAATATGTATGTGTCATGCATGTTGTTACGCCCTGAACCCGGCTCCATGGACTCGGGACGCTGACAAACGGCCGTACACTTACAAGGCCGAACCAAGTAAACATACAAGGCCTCAAAACCTAATCCTAAACAGAACTAAGAATCTAACAGAATTGTAATTTCAAACGTCAACATCATAAATTTACAAAGTTGAAAATTTCAACTTCAAATACAAGCTGGGGTTTTGTACATAAATCAAATATCACACAGACAGAATGATAATTCAAAAAATTAGAAATGATGAACACAATCTCTCTCTAGCCCACTAAGATGTCTGTTGTATTAAAAACTTCTAATCTGAAAAAATTCAACAACAAGATTATGAGCTTGATAACCCAGTAAGTAACCCACTAAAAATATAGGGATCATTTACAAAAAATAATAATTTATCAAAAACAAAACTCAAAAATCAAATTTATTTCAAATAACACAGATGTCAAAAACTGAGCATATAGGTCCCCCAAACAACTATTGCCAAAACAAAATCACATAATTCATATATTTAACCTTGGTGACCCGAGCCAGAATATCAGAGCTCATTTGTTTACCCTCGGTGACCCGAGCCAGAATTATCAGAGACCGTTATTTTTCACCGACGGAATGGTGCAAAACTATAGTTTCTATATCAGAGTACATGTCGACACGGTCAGTGTTTAACCCCCAGTGACAGGGTTATTGCAAAGGTAATTTGGGGACTACGAGTACTGTGTCCCAATAGTTCTTATCAAATATTCGACAAAGTCGAAATACCAAGATTCAAATGATCCCAATTTCACTAAAAACATGTCCATTTATTTAAGAAGACAAAATATCTCACAATGAATTTCAATAATACATAATTTAATAAATAAAAATAAAAATTTTAAACAAAATAATATTAATCATCAAAGCTTCAAGCAACAGTAATAATATATAATAATGATAATAATGTCTTTTTCTTTTCATTTGGCACTTTCAGAGGTAAGGAAAAACCAAAAACTTTTCAAGATTATACATATAGTATCATTTATATGCGGGTACTTATCTGATTAACGCCCAAAAACTCCAAATCCCAATTCGAACAAGTTTCCTCAAACATGTATACCAAAGAAACAAGAAAAGCGAAAGTGGGCAGCAAGAAACTCGGGCAATTAGTGCAAACATGGCATCAAGGTTGGTACAATTGACCCACAAATGCAATTGATAAACACACTTGTTATATTTCTGGTTTGATTGTATTTTTAACTAATGCGAAGTTGACATGTGCACTATTATAATGCATAATGTTGATTCTTTAAGCATGCTTAAATTTTTGGTAGGCCACTAAGGTTTGAACTTATTTTATTCTAGTTACCATTTTTAATTTGTATAAAAAATGCTACCCTATTTTATTTTATTTCTCCAGCAGGTCACCTGCGAGTAACCACATGCAAAAGTTTGCTGGAAAAAACACAGTCAGCTTTACTAAAATGCATTAGCAAGTGCCATGTCATTTAAGTTGTCGTCGCATGTTTTTGGCCACATCATCACCTTCCTCCTTCCTCCTTCCTTATCCTTCAACCTTCACCCATTACAAAGATGAATACCAAGGCAGCTAAAGATCTGGCCACTAGCAAAGATCCAGCCACCAGCTCTACATGACAGTTGTGGGTATAGAGCAACTCTATTGAAGCCCAGTTGTGTCTAAGGAAAATAGAGTTTTTTTCTTTTCTTCTTTTCTTTTTGTGTATATATATAGAGAGAGAAAGGGCAGTTGCTATTTTTTTTTTTCCTTCACCTTTGAATGGTTGTTTTTTTTTTTAGGTAATATTTCTGATTTTGATCTCATCTATAATCCATTTGTTCGGATTGGTAATTTTCCTTTACCTTGGAAATGATGGTGTTATTGTTGCCTGTGTGTGTTTTATTTTGTTTATTTTGATCTTATCTATATGCCAAGGTGGTTGTTTTTGTTTTTTTTTTTTTTTTTTTTTTTTAGTTTTTGTTTTATTTTCTGATTATGATTCCATCTAAAATTTGAATAGTTGGATCTATTATGAAAGGTTTAAGGATGTGCCAAAATACAATCAAGGATGCAAATTGAAAACATCAATATTATGAACTTTTAATGGAGATATCTAGAAATATTTTAATTAAACAATACATGCCTGCAAAATTACATTGCATAATGCACCAATCAAATATATATATATATATATATATATATACCAACTGACCAATATAAACAAATATGTGCAAATTGTGTGTTTGAACTCAAACACACACGTAGTAAAAGATCCTGCAAATCAATCAATCCACAGTAATTACTGAACATTCACACTCCCTTTTAAGTACATTCGGTGAAGCTTGCCATCACTCACAAGGGGAAGAAACTACGGACAGTGGAAGGGAGAAGAAGAGGTGGCAGACCTACAGATTTGGAGATGAAAAGTTGGAGATGACGGCTGCAGCTGCTCAGTAAGGAAGAGGAGATGAAATGATTTAGGGTTAGAGATTGGCTTCATGAAACGTCTAACATGGCCAAACCTTGCTAACTGTATTTTTTTGTTTTTTTTTTGTTTTTGTAGCCATGCCAAAATTTTGGATGCGGTTATTCGCGGGTGACCTGATGGAGATATGAAATCAAAATTGGATAACCTTTTTTATGCAAATTAAAACAAGGTAACCAAATTGAAATAAGTTCAAGCTTGAGTGACCTACCAAAATTTTAAGCCTCTTTAAGCAAAGACTGTGTATATGAGGAAGCCATATCACATGAACACAGCTCTGAAAGACCTATATCACAAGTGGGACTTGTTCAAACAAAATTCTGGAAATTCAAAAGAGTCAGTGTTTTGGCTTTCATATAAACTAATTTTATTTTAAATTTCTAGATAAATTTTACACCTGAGAAAAGTCTTCCTACAAGGACAAATCTTGCAAGTGAGACTAAGGTGAGGAGTAAAAAAATAAATACTAGATGAGACAAAGGCACCCAAGCCCAACGAACGAAGCCTGTGGATGTGAACTGTTCTACTTCCCACAAGTGATGAAGGGTGGTACACAAGGAAGGCCTTCTTGAGATTTAATTTAAGCGATATTGTTGAACGAGTTATTTTTTGGTTATGTTAGCTAGCTATCTTTCATTTTTCTAACTATTCTTTGCATTGAATAGAGACAACTTGGGAGAATACTTTCAGGTGTAAATACTTCCATTTGTGAGCCATTAGGGTAGTGTAGTCTTTTTGTTGTTAATGTAAAAAGTTATAGACATACTCACTGCATTAAATATAAGTTATAGACATACTCATTGCATTAAATATTGAAAGAGACTGCATTGCTTCTATTCATATTTGAATGAACAACTTTGACATGTACTTACTGCTACAAGTGCCATACAACTGGTACTAATTTTTTGAGTTTGATGTTATATAGACCTTGGGTTACCATACAACGACACTAATCTTGTGTAAAAGTACTTCACTTGTTTTTATAGAGTTTGATGTTATATTAATTTTGAGTGCAAACTTAATTTTGTGATTTTGTTGTAGGTGCTTTGAATGATATACAACATATATTAATTAATATTTTGAGTCTCATGTTATATAGAGCTTGAGTTGCTATACAACAAGCACTAATTTTGAGAAAAAAAATACTTCTTTTTTTTTTTTTGAAAAAAGTGGATAAACCACTGCTTTATTATGGGGACAAAAGCAACACACAGGAGTGTACAACTATTAAAGAAGATAGAACAGTTGAGTTCTCACCAGCAGTGAAGAACTCAAAACAAGAAAAAGCAAGAAAATAACATGAAAATAGAAAGGCAGCTGGGAAAGCGAAGAAATCCGTCTAGAGTCAAAGGACATTCCAAGATGTAGGGTGGAATAGATTACTCCTGAGCAATGGAAGAGTTAGTATTGCCAGAGTTGTCTGCAGTCCGTGAGCTCAAGAAATCAATGGAGCTTTATCTTCTGGGTAGCTTCGTTAAGAGTTTGCTAATGCGGCAATGAGGTTGTAGAAAACCAGGTAAGAAGCATATTAGAAATTTTGAACAAAATATTATGGAAAGGTAAAGCAGATGACTGAAAAATATGAATGTTTTGTTCCAGCCAAATATTCCAGATAATGGCTCTTGCAAGTAAATCGCAAAGCCTCCTCTGATTAGAATTAAATGAAGATAACCAAGAGGTCCAGATGCTTGATGTTATATTAATTTTGAGTTCAAACTTAAGTTTGTGAATTTGATATGCTGTAGGTGTTTGGGTTGCCATACAACATGAACTAATTTTTTTTTATTGAATTAATTAATGCAAGACTACTAATTTTTTGAAAACATAGAGAAAACCATCATCAACAACTACAAATATATAGAAAATAATTCACTGACCTTACATATGTAAATGAACTTTAAAAAAAGCACCTTTAATCAAAAGAAAGAGAAGACCATCATCAGAAACTACATAAAAATGACTACATTCCCTAAATTTTAGAGATATTGACATGAAATCAAATTTTACTCAACATCGATCCCCACATGTACCAATTTTGCAATTTAAACAAGAGCAAATTATACAACTTGCGATCAATTTGAAAAAAGATGAGCATGTGATTAATGAACCAATTTCCATTTTATAAGTAGTGCAAGAAGAGGTAGAAAGGGCTAAGGCTTCAAAAGAGTGTTTACATTAGGCCATAAACCCTATTCAACATCCCTCGCCACCCTGTTGTATTTCCCCGTTCGCCCCTATAACAGCCTAATAAACAGCTTCTCTCACTCTCTCTAGCTTGTCAAGTCTTCGTTGTCCATTGGTATCACTCTCTATCTCGGGTGAAGGAGGAGGTAAAAGAAAGAGGCTGCTGACGTGGAGACTTTTGGCTGATGTGGATAAGTTGAGTGACATAGACAAACCAAATAGGATGGATGACGTGTCACAAAAAAATTGATAAAGATTTATTTTCCTGTGGCCACATCTGCCATTTGGTTTCTAAATCAATTGAGTGGGGAAACAAAATTAAAGATGAATGATCATTTTGATGCAAATTGAAGTTTAATTACCAAAATGAAACACAACTATAGTTTATTAGCCTACTAAAAATTTAACCCCCAAACTGATACCCAGGGTGAAATATCAATCCATGATGGTGAAAGGCCGAAGCTCATCGGTTCGCAAGGTAAGCAATGTGAGTGCTTTCGCCTGAAAAGATAAATTAATAATATTTTTTATATTGAGTTTATAGGTCAATAATGTGAAAAAGAAACATATTTACAAAATAATAGAAATGTTATAAGAATATTATTCAATATAATAAAGTAGCCAACGGCCGCTAGGTTAATTGACACCGGGTCCCTTGTGTAGGGCTTTCGTTTCAGAGAGGACCCGAGATTGAATCCCACGTCTGCTCAAGGTGAAGGCATGGGTGTGTTGAGATAGTAACTCCGCGCACGTACATGTCCCTAACTTACTCTTCGGGGGATGATTGTCGTCTTATGTCAAAATATAAAAAATAATAAAGTGAAAGTTTAGAAAAACTACATTATAATTAGTTTTTATCTAAATAATATATTTATGTGTATATTTATACAAATCTAAGTTCATTAAAAAAAAACATCAACTTTGTAACGGAGAGAGAGATGTGAAGTAAATGTTACAGTTTATTTATTAATGTTCAGAAACCCTCAAAATGATAAAGGGAAAAAAAAAGGTTATCATCAATTAGAAAACGGCTCTAACGGTAAGTTTTAATGATTACAATATTTCACACGTGCCTTTCATCTTATATTTTATAAACATCAAATTATCTATTTCACAGTTACGTTAGTTTAAAACATAACCAACGAATTATTATATATATATACCCAGGCATGCATGCATGCACGCACGCTGTTTATTGATCCTTCGACAGAGTTGTCGTCTTTCAAAGAAACAAGAAACAGTGATCGATCAAGATGAGCCACAACCGGGATTGGTCCTCTCTCCCTATGGCACTCATCGTTTGCACTGCTGAACGCCTCAACGCCGTTGATCACGTCCGCTTCCGGTCCGTCTGCACGGCATGGCGACTGTCAGCCCTGTATCAATTCACGCTAACACACTCTATTACTCAAATTGCTGGAGACTAGAGATAACATTCATAAAAACTATATATCTTAATTTCAACAACTCTGTCTACTTAAATACATGGAAGGCCACTCAATGCACGTACGCAGCAACCAACTTGACCGATTCTTGTGCCACGTACTTGAATGTGCTCCACACTCCTAGAAACAAAACTACATGTCATGCAAACCCATGCATGACTTACACGTCATGCTAACACTTGCATGACTTACACAAGTGACACATCATGCAAACACATGCATGAAACACAAGAGTGACACGTCCTAGTTACAACAAGTAACATACTTCTAACATGAAAACCAAAACATGAACAAGATTAAACTTAACAATCTTCCCCTTAATCTTGTTTCCTTATCTTCACAGCTTGCAGTCCAATTTTGCCTCTCATCTCATGGAACTTCAAACGTCCGAGTGCTTAAGTCAGAATATCAGCAAGTTGCTCCTCAGTAGCTACGTGATCCACTGAAACCTTCCCATCCTCCACACATTCTCGAATAAAATGATATCGAGTATCAATGTGCTTACTTTGATCGTGATGGACTGGATTCTTGCAAAGTGATATTGCTGATTTGTTATCTACTTTGAGAACTACTTCTCTTGTGGCTTCCCCTTTCAAGTCAGCTAACAAACGGCTGATCCAAATGCCTTGACAAACAGCGGTGGTAGCTGCAATATACTCGGCTTCACATGAGGACAACGCCACCACCTTCTGCTTTTGAGAAACCCATGTAATTAGACTCTCCCCATAGAAGTAGGCAGCTCCAGTAGTGCTTCTCCGGTCATCAACATCGCCGGCGAGGTCGCTATCACTATAGCCAACCAGTTTTGCTTTCCCTTGTTCTACTTTAGTATAGAAACAACCAAGATCAACTGTGCCACGTATATACCTGAGTATTTGTTTTACAGCTGCCATGTGCTGTGAGGTTGGCTTCTCCATGTATCGACTTACGATACCAACGGCATACGCAATATCCGGCCTTGTGTTAATTAAATATCTCAAACTACCAACTACACTGCGGTAGTACGTTGCATCTACGAATGATCCTTCATCATTCTTGCTCAACTTCAATCTTGGTTCCATGGGAATTCGACATGGGTTGCACTCAGACATGCCCGTCTTCTCAAGTATTTTTTCTGCATACCCGGTTTGACATAGTGTAATTCCTTTGGATGATTGAAACACCTCAATACCCAAGTAGTAAGACAATAACCCAAGGTCACTCATGCTGAATAAATCCATCATCTGCTTCTTGAATCGTGTGATCTCCTGGTCATCAGATCCTGTCATAATCAGATCATCTACATAGACTCCAACTAGAATCCTTGATTCTCCAATGCTTCTTTTATAGACTGCATGCTCCAGTGAGCTTTTTTTGAATCCGAGCGATGTAAGACTGCTGTCCAGCTTAGAATTCCATGCTCGGGGGGCTTGGCGAAGGCCATATAGAGCTTTTTTGAGCTTCAGGGCCATATGTTCTTTGTTCTTTTCTTCATAACCTGGTGGTTGAGATACATAAACTTCTTCTTCTAATACTCCGTTGAGAAATGCTGACTTGACATCCATATGATGTACATGCCATCTTTCTTGTGTGCCAAAGCTAAGAGTAGTCGTACTGTTTCAAGCCTCACCACGGGAGCGAACACTTCATCGAAATCCACTCCTTTTTCGCTGCACATAGCCCTTTGACACCAGTCTCGCTTTATGCTTAACCACCGCCCCTTTTGAGTCCTTCTTGACCTTGAATACCCATTTTAATCCAATTGGTTTGTGGCCATCAGGAAGATCCACCATCTCCCAAGTGCTTTTTTGACGAATGGCTTCCATCTCAGCTTCTATCGCCTGCCTCCAGCACTCGTGTTGGTTAGCTTCCATAAAATTTGTTGGCTCCTCAGCTCCAAGAAAACACAACCTGACCTCATCATCAAAGTCAAGTTGCTCAGTCACGTCATACAACTCCTGTATTGACCGATATCGGCGAGGTCTATCTGTTGACAAAGATGTGGATCTCGACTCCGTTGATACGGCACCTGCAGTAGGCATCTCGGCAACAGGTGTTGTTATCTTGGTTGTCATAGTAGAAGCAGTGATGCCACTTATGCTAGGTGTGCCACCTGCATTATCCCCAAATGGTATGGTTGGTTGCATCTTCTCACCATTATCATTGTTAATACCTCTATCATGGTAAGTAGAATATTTAACAAAGAACATGTCACTTTCATTGTTGGACTTCATGTCACCTACCAATTTCCAATCCCATTGCTTCTCTTCTTCAAAGACAACATCCCTTGTGACATTGACTTTCTTGTTGATTGGATCATACACACGATAAACCTTGGAGCCCCTTTCGTAACCCAGAAATACCATGGGCACACTTCGATCATCTAGCTTATTTGTATGTGGTTTTGCTGGCTTTACGTGTGCAAGGCACCCAAATGTTCGTAAGTGCTGAACACTGGGCTTTCGCTGGAACCATGCCTCGTACGGAGTTTTACCGACAACACTTTTGGTAGGAGCTCGGTTTAGTAGGTAGACCGCCGTTGTAACAGCCTCGCCCCAGAAGATATTCGGCATGTTCTTGCTCTTCAACAAACTTCGAGCCATGGCCATGATCGTTTGATTCCTTCTCTCAACTACACCGTTCTGCTGAGGGGAATACGGCGTGGTGAGGAAGTGATTGATGCCGTGCTTCTCATAATAGGCTTCAAACTCCTTCGAAGTAAATTCTCCACCCCTATCCGTTCGGAGCGCTTTCAACTTGAGATCAACTTCCATCTCAGCTGCTACCTTTATCTTGTTTAGCGCGTTCAGTGCTTGTTCCTTTGTCTTCAACAATACAAACCACATGTACCTACTGAAGTCATCCACAACTAACAGAAAATATTTGTTACCTCCAGGTGTGGGTGGTGTAATTGGCCCACACAAGTCCCCATGCACAAGTTGCAATGGTTTGTTTGCCTGATAGTTGGATTCTTGAGGGAATGAAGCCCGTCGTTGTTTGCCAATGAGACAACTGTCGCACACTTGGTTAACATGATCCAAGTGTGGTAGCCCCACTACCATCTTCTTGCTGGCCAGGTTCCGAAGAGAATGAAAATTCAAATGCCCATAGCGGGCGTGCCATAACCAAGCATCCTCCTTGATGCTTATGAGCAAGCACACCGGCTCAGCAATGTTCAGGTTGAGGACATACAAACGGTTCCTGGACCTCCTAACCTTGGCAAGTAATCTTCTACAATGATCAAAGATGCACAAGTGATCATTCTTCATCACCATGCAGCACCCATTCTCCTCCAGTTGACCAAGACTTACAATGTTGCTTTGCACTCGCGGTATATAGTACACATCCGTGAGTGCACGATGTTCACTGTTTTGGCACCTAAGAAGAATAGAACCACGCCCTTTGATTTCTACTTCAGAGCCATCTCCAAGCTTGATGGTACCGCGCACAGACTCGTCCAGATCGGTGAACATCTCCCTATTCCCTGTCATGTGATTGCTTGCACCAGTATCTAAGTACCAAGAACCAATTTCGCACCTAGTTTCATTATCTGGTAGCACACATTCCTCATTTAGCAAAATCTTTGTGGCTGGCTCCTGGATGACCTGCACCACCCCGCATGCTTTCGCCATTAGTAAGGTAGGCTCATCGTCGTCCTTGATAGCGATGTATGCTTTCTCCTCTTTTCTAGATCGACACTCTGATGCGAAGTGCCCCATAATGTTGCAGTTAAAGCACTTCACTTTCCTATTGTCAACCTTCTTATTTTCCTCGCCGTACTCGTTGTCACGGTTGTGGTTTCCACGGCCAGTGTTACGTCCACGACCACGCCGGAGTCAACGGCCTCGTCCAAATCCTCTGTCACGCCCCTTAGACGCATTGGATGATGAGCCCTCCCCGAACTCCTTTCCTCGAGACTTCCATTCTTTAGTGAGCAAAAAGTGCTCGTCTTCATCACCACCAGCTCCTCGAATCCTCTCCTCAAAGGTCTTAAGGTGACCGATCACCTCCTCTAATGTCATCGTCATCAAATCGGCGAATTGCTCGATTGACGTGACAATAGGCAGGAACTTGTTGGGGACTGAAACCAAGAATTTCTTGATGACAGTGCTCTCCTTGATCTTTCCACCAAGAACAGCGGCCTTACTGACGATAGCAGTCAGTCTTGCAGTGAAGTCATCTATTGTCTCCGCTTCTTTCATGCGAAGGATCTCAAACTCACTCTTCAAAGTTTGAAGCTTCGCTTGCTTAACTCGATCAGCGCCCACATACTTGGTCTTGAGCGTCTCCCACGCTTCCTTCGCCGTCTCCTTCTCAGATATTAGTAGAAGGTTCTCTTCAGGGATGGCTTCATATATGGCAGCAAGTGCCATCTTGTCTCTCCTCGTCTCCACGTCAATTCCGGGCTGGATGGCATCCCACACGCCTTGTGCTTGTAGGTACACACGCATCTTGATAGCCCAGGTTGAGTAGTTCGTCTTCGTTAACATCGGGTAGTGAAGGGAAATACCGCTGCCCTCTTTCATCGATACGTGGGATGTCGCGCCATCATCGTTGCCTGTGATGTTGCTCTCTGACATGGTGAACACAACCTCGCTCTGAGACCAAATGTCAGCTCTGTATCAATTCACGCTAACACACTCTATTACTCAAATTGCTGGAGACTAGAGATAACATCCATAAAAACTATATATCTTAATTTCAACAACTCTGTCTACTTAAATACATGGAAGGCCACTCAATGCACGTACGCAGCAACCAACCTGACCGATTCTTGTGCCACGTACTTGAATGTGCTCCACGACTCCTAGAAACACAACTACATGTCATGCAAACCCATGCATGACTTACACGTCATGCTAACACTTGCATGACTTACACAAGTGACACATCATGCAAACACATGCATGAAACACAAGAGTGACACGTCCTAGTTACAACAAGTAACATACTTCTAACATGAAAACCAAAACATGAACAAGATTAAACTTAACAGCGACAACATACAGAAGAGCGAAGAAAGGCCCCTCTACTGATCCTCGTCAACTTCAACGGCCGACTTCACGGCAGCGAACCTCACCGCATAAAGGCTCTCTCCTTGTTCGACATCATCCACAAAGAGATCATCACCATCTGCCTCTCGGCCTCCTTCCGGGTTAGCAATTGCTACTACCTCGGTTCCTCCCATGGATGGATCTTTATAGGCAGAGTTCCCGTTTCTCCAAGTGGCAGTAATGGACAAAGACTGAAGATAAGACTCCTCAACCCTTTTACCGATGACTTCATCGACCTTCCCTCTCTACGTAATGTACCACCTATTGGCCGTGTCTTTCTTTTTGGCCAACCGGGAAATCTCCAGGACAATAACCACCCAACTGTAATATACCACCTTGTTGACGATGATGACCCGTACACTTCGGAAGTGAATTTCATAAACACTGATGAACAACAATGGTCAACCTTCTTGATTCTTGACCATCCCGATGATGTTGTCGCCATAGAGGACCACTTGTACTTCAACAAGGGTGGAGCACTCACAGAGATCAGTCTGGAGATCGGAATCCGTCTTGATGTGAAACTGCTATTACGGGGCTTGCTTCCTGTTCTGTCATCAGATTCAACAATTTACTTGAGGTTCTTGCATGACCTTCGTGGCCACCTCCATCTTCTTTTCACTGCCGAATATCAAAGATCATATTGTTTCTTGAGGGTGGGTGTCCATGAAATGGGAAACCTTGACGTAAACTATTTTAATCCACCCCGCTTCATCATGAGACAGAGGTTCTTGCTTATCGGGAATGACTTCACAGTGGAACCGCATAGCACGGGGGATGATGTTTGTTTACGTGATTAATATCCATTTCGCCTGCTTCTCAGGCTCTCAATGTTCTGGGCTACTGATCAAAACAGATGGGAAGCCGTGGGCTGGATTACTCCTACTTTGCTATGATTAAGGTGCTCTTCTTTCTTGATCAGTTCTTAGCTTTGGGTTTTCTATATCAGTCATCAAGCTCGTCTTGTTTGTTCCTTGTGAATCTTTGATGGATAAATACATGATAATTAGTTTCCTTCTTTGTATCGTTTTAATCCTCTTCTTTGTTGATTCTAGCGTTCAGTGAGTATGTGTAATGGATAAACTTCAAAAGAGTGATGAACACAACAAATCTATTCCAGAGATTTCAATTCATACAATATTTGCTGGATTTGAACTGATACAATATGGATTTAACTCACAACAAACCAAAACAATCCATCAGTTCATAGTTCACCACTTCATCCATAGTTTAACCACCAACATTCTTACTGAACTTCTAAGCAAAATAACAACCAGGAAATGGAATTGAAGGGAAGAAAAACAGAATCAAGAGTTAGAACAATCTCACCAAGGGAAATCAGCAACAGAAGAAGGAAATCCCAGGATATGAGATCCAACAGAATACCAAGAAAACCCAGCTACCATAGATCGCCAAAAGACCTCCCTGCTCTCAAGTCCTTGAGAGAAACCAGGGCCTTCAACCTTCCACAAGATAACCAGCTGCCCTCTCCTCTGTAGAAGCCTTTCTTTATTTTCTGATCACAACCGGTACGTTGTACCCCTCTAATCTTGAGCTTAACCTTCTCTCCCTCTTACTTGAACGACGTGTGTCACCCTCTTTACCCCATTTTTCTTCATTCACCTCCACTTTATTAACTATTTTGGCTGGTAGTGTTACAATGCCCCTTTCATATTGAAGGACCTTGTCCTCAAGGTCCAGCTGGGGGTACTGAACCAGCAATTGCTCAACATCCTCCCAAGAGGTCTGTTCTGGAGCTAGACCATGCCATTGAATTAAGACCTGTCTCACCTGTTTGTCCTTCCGAACCACCTGACGGTATTGTAACATAACTGCAGGAACAATCAATGGGCCTTGGTTTGTTGACATAAAGGGCAGAGGCATTGTTGTGAAATGAGGCTCTCCCAAACAAGGCTTTAAAAGTGAGACATGGAATACTGAATGGATTTTGGAACCAGCAGGAAGATGTAAACGATATGCGACATTTCCAATCCGTTGTGCAATTTGAAATGGTCCAAAAAATTTCATTCCCAATTTCTGATTTCTGCGTAGTGCCACAGAATTTTGCCGATAGGGTTGAAGTTTCACGAAGACCCAATCGCCTTCCTTAAATGATACCTCTGACCTTTTCTTGTCTGCATTGTTCTTCATGCGCACTTGGGCTTTGATAAGATTGCTTTTCAGTTGAGCTAAGATTTTATCCCTGTGTGAGAACCATTGTGATACTAATGGAGGGTCTTCAATTGCCTCTTTGTATGGTAATAACCCTGGGGGATCCCGGCCATATAACACTCTAAAAGGCGTCATGCCAGCACTAGTCTGATAAGAAGTGTTATACCAATATTCTGCCCATGGTAACAAGTCCACCCAATTTCCATTATTTTCTCCAGTAAAACATCGAAGGTACATTTCAAGACATTTGTTCAATGCTTCAGTTTGTCCGTCTGTTTGGGGATGGTAGGCGGTAGACATTTGAATGGAAGTACCCATCTTGGAGAAAAGATGTTGCCAAAATCGACTAGTGAAAGTCTTGTCGCGATCACATACAATAGAGCGAGGAAGTCCATGTAGTTTGAAGACTGAATTGATGAATACATCTGCTACTATTGTGCTGTTAAAATCATTCTTCAATGGCATGAAGTGTCCAAATTTGGACAATCGATCGATCACCACGAAAATTACTGTATAGCCTCTGGAACTCGGCAATCCACAGATAAAATCCATGGATATATCATCCCAAACTTGTTCAGGAATTGGCAGTGGATTCAATAGTCCCCCCGGAGCAGTGGGCATGTCCTTAGCTTGCTGACAAACGAAACACTTTTGGACATAGTTATGGATGTCTTTCCGCATTCCCTTCCAGAAAAATTGAGGAACCATTCGCATAAATGTTCGAAAAGAACCTGCATGACCTCCAAGAAGGGAATTGTGAAAATATTTCATTAATCTTTGCTGTATAGTGCGATCATCTGGAATCACCAATCGACCTTTCCAATAGAGAAGACCCTGCCGCAGAGAATAGTGGGAATTTGCATTTGCAGATTCCTGTAAAGAAGTTATAATTTGACCATACTGCTGATCTCTCCGTTGTAATAGTTGTAATTCCTGCAGAAATGATTCCTGAGTTTGAATAGATGAAAGAACAAAACACCTAGATAATGCATCAGCAGCGACATTATCCTTCCCGGGTCGATATTCAATCACAAAATCAAAACCCAATAGTTTAGGAAGCCAACACTGTTGTTCCGGAGTTTGGATTGCTTGTTGAGTGATATGCCGTAAGGCCTGTTGATCTGTACGAATGGTAAACCGATTTCCCAATAAATAGTGTCGAAATTTGGTTACAGCCTCTGTAACAGCAAATAACTCACGGACATATGCTGATTGGTTTTGCATCCTTGAAGACATCTTCTTTGAAAAGTATGCAATAGGATGATTGCGCTGGCTTAGTATGGCACCAATGGCGACCCCTGAAGCATCAGTTTCTAATGTAAACGGAAGAGAAAAATCTGGTAATTGTAAGACTGGGGCTGAGACCATTGCTTGCTTGAGCTTCTCAAAAGCTTCTTGGGTTGTTTCCGACCAAAGAAAAGAATCTTTCTTTAGTAAATCTGTCAATGGACGCGCTAAGGTAGCATACTGCCTTATAAATTTGCGGTAATATCCACTAAGTCCCAAGAATGCTCGAACTTGTTTGATGGATTGAGGAACTGGCCACTCAAGAACTGCAGAAATTTTAGAAGGGTCCATTGCCACTCCGTTGACAGAGACCAAATGACCCAAGTACTCGATTTGTTGCTGTCCAAAACTGCATTTTGACAGCTTAGCATAGAGTGTATTGGCTTGCAAGGTGCTCAAAACTGACTCCAAATGAGTTAAATGAAGAGGCCAAGTTTTACTGAAAATCAGTATATCATAAAAAAAAACTAGGACATATTTCCTTAAGGCAAAGTGAAAAACCTGATGCATTAGAGCTTGGAATGTGGCGGGGGCATTGGAAAGCCCAAATGGCATTACAAGCCATTGATAATGGCCCTGGTGAGTCTGAAATGCAGTTTTGAATCTGTCATCAGGGTGTACAAGGATTTGATGGTATCCGGATCGCAAATCCAATTTAGAGAAGTAAACTGCACCATGTAGTTCATCTAACAGTTCATCGACAGTAGGTATAGGATAAGCATCCTTTATAGTGATTGCATTCAAAGCTCGGTAATCAGTGCAAAAACGCCATGTGCCGTCTTTTTTTTTAACTAGTATAATGGGAGAAGAGAAAGGGCTCGTACTGTGCTCGATTAAGCCATCAATAAGCATCTGATTTACCATCTTCTCAATTTCCTCCTTGTGGCTATGGGGATATCGATAAGGCCGGACTTTCACAGGCGAACTGTCATGCCGAAGTGGTATTTGATGATCACAGGTCCTAGGAGGTGGTAAGCTCGTAGGAGTAGAAAAAACACTTTGATAATTCAAAAGCAATGCAAGTAGTTCTGAAGGAGCAGTGGCAGGCAAATGGTTAATAATTTCTGCAGATACGGTGGCTGAAGTCTCATAATCGGCAGTGTTGTGCTGAATGTCTGAAGATAAGTGAAGTGAAAAACATTCCTTGACAGCTTGAGTGCCACATAGTCTAGATAGCTGATTGATGGTTGCATAAGTAGGATGTTTAAGATGATCACCCTTCAGAGTCATAAATTGATTGTTATGATAAAATTGTATTACTTTCTTATCATAATCAACCACATGGGGACCCAATTTAGCTAACCACGAAGCCCCTAATATTAGATCAGCACCAGCAATATCAAGCACATAAGTAGGTATTACCAATTGAAATCCTTGGACTTGGACATGTAGTTCTGGAATATGACCCTCAACCTGCAAGGTTTGGCCATTGCCCACCAGAACTTTAAGTGGAGGTGTTGGCAGTACATCCAAGTGTAAATATTTGGCTAGACGAGGTTGCAAAAAGGTGTCATCACTGCCACCGTCTAATAATATGCTCACCGATTGCCCTCCTAGAGATCAAGTGAAACGCATAGTACCAGAAAGGTTAGTACTAGACATTGCATTTAAAGACAATTTGGTTCCAGGATCTGTGCCCGGGTCTAGAAGTTCCTCAACTGGATGGGGATCAATGACAAAAGCATTGTCTGGTATCTCACTGTCATTTTCATCCCATTGTAAAAGCAATAATCTCTTGTTGGGACAGACATGAGTCGGAGAGTACTTAGCATCACAATTAAAACATAGCCCTTTTGCCCTCCGAATTTGCATCTCCTGTAGGCCCATCTTACGAAATGCAGTTGGTGGAGATGGATTAACTATACCAGAACTAGAATTAGGAAAGCCCAAGAGATTCTGTCCTGCAGGCATTTTTGTAGTAGGAGTCGCTATAGTTGTTCCTAGGAGTGGCTTCATTTTAGTATCAGGTGTAAAAAGATTCTTGCTATACAAGGTCGACTTCCGTAATTGGAGCTTTTCCTCAAACAACCTTGCTAGGGATACAGCCTGATCCATATCTTCCGGATGCCATGGAATAATTTCGGCTTGCAATTCTTTGTTTAAGCCACTTATAAAACTGTCCAATAGAATATCCTCAGGAACCCCTTGCACCCGATTAGCTAGAGCAGTAAATTGATCAAAAAATTGAGCCACTGTGCCATCCTGGGTTAGACGAAATAAGGAGTACCGTGGACAATCAAAAGCTGATGGCCCGTAAGTACACTCCAAGGATTTTGTGAGAACCTGCCAGGAAGTTAGTTTACCAGATTTCTGCAATCTCTGGAACCAAGGCACAACAGGGCCATCAAAATGCACAGATGCAATCTTCAGTCGATGATTATCCGGTACCCCGTAATAATCAAAAAATTGCTCAGCTTGAAAGATCCATTGTAATGCGTCAGTTCCTGCAAATCTAGGAAAGTCGATTTTAATGTTCTTGACCGAAAAAGTTGATGGCCCGTAAGTACACTCCAAGGATTTTGTGAGAACCTGCCAGGAAGTTAGTTTACCAGATTTCTGCAATCTCTGGAACCAAGGCACAACAGGGCCATCAAAATGCACAGATGCAATCTTCAGTCGATGATTATCCGGTACCCCGTAATAATCAAAAAATTGCTCAGCTTGAAAGATCCATTGTAATGCGTCAGTTCCTGCAAATCTAGGAAAGTCGATTTTAATGTTCTTGACCGAATAACTGTCTACACTTTGATGAACAATCACTGGAGAGGAATCAGAAACCAACGAATTGGATGCCGAAGGGTCAGTCTGTGGTTTAAGAGTATGAGATGCTTCAATCATTTGTGACAGACCAGCCAAGGACTGCTGAATTAACGGCAGGTTTGTAAGAGATTGTTCAATACTTTTAAACCTTTGTTCATTGGTATCCATTAGCATAAACAATGTTTCCACCTTAGCTTGGAGTTCCTTCAATCTAGTATTGTCAGCCATTGACAAGAGGAACGAAAGCACCAATTGTAATGGATAAACTTCAAAAGAGAAATGAACACAACAAATCTATTCCAGAGATTTCAATTCATACAATATTTGCTGGATTTGAACTGATACAATATGGATTTAACTCACAACAAACCAAAACAATCCATCAGTTCATAGTTCACCACTTCATCCATAGTTTAACCACCAACATTCTTACTGAACTTCTAAGCAAAATAACAACCAGGAAATGGAATTGAAGGGAAGAAAAACAGAATCAAGAGTTAGAACAATCTCACCAAGGGAAATCAGCAACAGAAGAAGGAAATCCCAGGATATGAGATCCAACAGAATACCAAGAAAACCCAGCTACCATAGATCGCCAAAAGACCTCCCTGCTCTCAAGTCCTTGAGAGAAACCAGGGCCTTCAACCTTCCACAAGATAACCAGCTGCCCTCTCCTCTGTAGAAGCCTTTCTTTATTTTCTGATCACAACCGGTACGTTGTACCCCTCTAATCTTGAGCTTAACCTTCTCTCCCTCTTACTTGAACGACGTGTGTCCCCCTCTTTACCCCCTTTTTCTTCATTCACCTCCACTTTATTAACTATTTTGGCTGGTAGTGTTACAGTATGTTTCTGGTGTTAACTACTCGAGCAAGTGCTCTCTTGATTTTTGTAGTTCTGTGGTTGATGAATGCTAGCTAGCCAGCTTGTTGCCTGTTCTTTCTACGTATGCTTAAATAAATTGTTTCATTCTTTTTTCTTTCAGTTCTATACTTGTATATATGTTGATCATGATGCCGTTCTTCGATTAGAAATTTAACTTAATTCATTCATAATCATTGTAAGACGTTAAGGACAATTGAGGAATGTTGCCTTGGGTATATATATATGCATGTCTGCATTGGAGGTTGCATACTTTTCCAATTCCTCCAGTCTGATTTAGATTAGTATTACTTTGTTTTTATCTCAATGGATACTTGACAAATACCAACATTGGCTTATGGTTATGAGAGAAAGAGAGAGAGATTTTAGTAGTTGAGGAAAATTATTAATTTACTCCTATAAAATATTTTTACTTTACTTAATTAAATAACTTAAATGTTTCTTAACTATATTGTTCAATCTACCAATAAAGTTTAAAATATATATTATATATTATAAATGATCTTCGCCATCTGGTGAGATGTTTTCCAGTTGTATTGTTTTATCTAATAATATAATAAATAAAAATACCACAAAAGATTACAGTATAATGAACGGATTTGTATAAATAACTGGATAAATAAATAAATAAATAAATAAAAATTTCTAATGGAGGAGTTGTAGAATTTAAATTATTTAATCCTTTGACATCCGAATAAAACAGTTTCAAAACATATATATACACACATATATAGACATATACATAGGTAAGCATTCTATGACACTTGCATGCATGAATTGATGGAGTTGTCATCTTTCTAAGAAGCGATCAGTGAGATGCGATCAAGATGATCAACTACCAGGACTAGTCCTCCCTACGTGCCTGTGCTATTGGTCATCATAAATGAGCTGAATGCCATTGATTATCACCACCCTTTTAGAAATAAATGTGAAGGTAAACAATAAAAAATTACCTGCACACCAATGGAGACAATATAAATACTTACCTTTTAGATTATTGTTATTTGCTTAGAAAACCTTGTAAATAAAAATTAATTAAAAACTAAAAATAAAAATTTTGGCTCATGCAAATTATTTATATTTTTTAACAAACTCATAATTTCTAAGATAAACATGTAAATCTCAACAAATTTTTTTTAAAAATATCTAAAAAAAAAATCTTACTAATAATTAATAAATTTTTTTTTACACAACATTTGGTATGGTTTTTAGGCAGTTGGCACGATTTTCAACTAGCCGTGCCACATCTCGTGACAAATGTTCCATCTTGTCTAGCAAAATCACAGTTTGTTTAAGGGCTTCTTCCTTTTCCCTACTTGTTAATGGTCAACCTTCTATGTAGTTTTCTTCCTCTAGAGGAGTCCGGCAAGGTGATCCTATTTCCCCTTATTTATTTATCATGGTTTCCCAAATTCTGTCTAATATTCTGAATCAAGCCAAAAGAATCAATCTCATTCCTGGTTTCTGCAAAGATCATAACTATGATTTTAACCATCTTATGTATGCAGATGATTTGATTTTAATTACCATTGGCAGAAGGAAATCAGCTAGAAATGTTAATTTCTGTTTGGCAGTGTATACCTTCTTAACTGGTCAGAGACCTAATGCTTCCAAGTCTAATATTTTTTTTTTCCAATCTGGTTCAATCAAAGGGTTACCAAAAGTATTAGTAACATTCTCAGTTTTAATAGAGGTAATTTCCCTTTTACGTATCTGGAGGTTTTGACTTCCCATAAGAGGCTAGCTTTATCCCATTTCAATGCCATGGTTGAAAAAGTCAATAAAGCTGCCTCTTATTGGAATTAAGCTTAGATTTCTAAAGCAAGGAAGGTTATTCTTATTAACAACTCTATTATGGTCCTTCCTTCCTATTATTTGTCACTGTATCCGATTCCTGATTCTGCTCTCAATAAGATGACTAAAGTTGCTAGGAAACTGCTTTGGGCTAATAGTGGCATGCCAATGGCCAATTGGAACGTTACTACACTTGGTAAACCTGAGAAGGGTTTGGGTATCCGGAATCTCCGATTAGCTAAACATGCTTTAATGTCCAAAAATGTTTTTAACCTTCTTAATAACAGAGATTTTATATGGGTTGACATTGTCCAGCAGAAATATGGTGTGTTTAATCCTTGGATGTCCTCTATTCCTACGAGGTGTTCTTGGTTATTCAGAGGTCTTTGCAAAACCATTGAAATTATCAGACCTCAGATTTGGATTAATGCGTTTAACCTGGATAAAATCTCCATTTTACAAGATCCCTAGCCTTTGAAATTCCTTCGAAATTTAAACCCACTTACATGAACATGGATTTAGATTCGGAGAATATCACTTGTTCAGATTTTTATAATAATGATGCTTGGAACTTTCAAAATTTTATACATCACTTTGGAATGAATGTGAATTCCTCCACTTTAAGCAATGGAAAAGTGGACCCAATTGGTAATAATCATTGGGTGTGGTATCCGCATGCTAACAATGACAAGATTAATTCCTACTGTGGTTTATAAGTTCTTAAATTGCAGACATTATAAAGATGAAGACTAGATTGGGTGGAGGAAGCTTTGGAAAATTGATAGTTCTCCTAGGGTTAAGAATTTTATTTGGCTCCTATGTCACGACAAGATCAAAACGTATGATTTACTTTATTCTATGAAAATTGGACCTTGTCATGAGAATCATACTGGAGAATTTTCCTTTTCGATTCTGATGCAATGTATTTTTCTTTTCTCAAGCATTCTTTTTCCTCTATCCATATGTTTCTTGGTATTAATATTGGACCACTTGGAGGTCCAGTTTTGTGTATGAGAATGGATGGAGGTGTTAAGGATAAGTCTGCAGACTTTTTCTGGGTTTTGGATCCCATTGCCGGGACAAAGAGCTTCCTTAATGGTATTTTCTTGCTGAAATTAAGCAACAGATGATTTGGTTGATAAAGTGATGGATGTGTTGTTTGACAAAGAGTTTCATTACTGGTTTTTTAATTACGGTGCCCAATTTCACTTCTTTAGCCATTTTGGTTTTCTATCTTCATCATTTATTCGAGTTTTTATCTATAATTTTGTATATTTTTTTTAATAGTCATTCTTTATCCATTTTTGTATGATAATTTAAAGTCATTTTCGTATGTTTATTATTTTATATTCTTTTAGTTCAGTGTAGCTTTCACTAAGGAGCAAGCTAATTAAATTAATAAAACTGACTCTTTTGTCAAGCGTAATCATTTCTTTTAAGTGATCTTGCTCTATAAATCATCATGAGACCCCGTATGTACATTTCTTTTTTCTTATCATGGTGTCAAATATTTATTATTTAAAAAATATATATAATTAATGCATTTTAGAAAAATTTAAAAAATTAATGACCTCAATTAATAATTAGTCACATTTATTTTATATTTTCATGTTCTTATGTTTGAGTCCACAAGGTGCATGTGGTTAACCTCATATGGGATCTTTATATCATTATATTTGCTTGCTCGAAGGATAACATGTAAACAACTTTGTACTTATCCAATATATGCAAAACATATTTCTTACATTCAAACAAATCTAAAGGTATCAGGGTTAATATCTATGAATGTTGGTTGTTTGACTTGGTGGAAAATGTTGTTCAGAGGAAATGTGATGCTTTTGTCTCTCATGTTGTAGACACCTGAATCCCTGTATCCATACATATGGTTTGCACATTCATAGTCATCACTGAAATAAATAAAATTATCTTCCATCTTCTCCGCTAGAGTGGTCGTTGGAGTGAACACTGCATGATTGGATCCCAAAAACAAAACGTGACCATTTATGTTTTTTAATTCAACAAATTTATTCTCTTTTTGATCCAGCTTAAATAACATGAAACCGTCTGTACGAAGAAACTCCATAGTATCTACACCACACTGGTAATATTTTAAAGCACCATTATCGTTGCCTTGATTAGGATAATCATCTGCCTCATCCTCATCACTACTACTCTCA
The DNA here is from genome assembly GCA_020875875.1 of Dioscorea alata. Taxonomy (NCBI): domain Eukaryota; kingdom Viridiplantae; phylum Streptophyta; class Magnoliopsida; order Dioscoreales; family Dioscoreaceae; genus Dioscorea; species Dioscorea alata. The sequence goes on from CM037020.1 coordinate 1,172,328, forward strand.
TTGTAATAACCCTCATATACTTCAGCAGGTGCAATACTTCTATAAACAAGTAGCAAATCTCCCATAAAATTCACCAAATACTTTTTCATTGACTGTAAGATGCTATCATCATGAGAATTAATTTCTATTAACTTGTTTTCTATACCAAGTTCGACTCGACATATATTATTACTTGATCCAACAACATAAAATGCGCCATTAAACCATATGATATCTTGAAGAACAAAATCACTATTTATCACAGTCCATGTTATGTCACCTATCCTCCAAAATGCTAATTTGAAATTGCAACAATAAATAGCCATTACTGTATAGTCAGAATTTTTGCATGGATCGGCTGATAACACGGCTTTATAAATAAGTTGATCTCGTCTTTCTTCAGGCCATTTCGACCAAAAACACTCATAATACAATCTAGGCCAAACATCAGAAGCATCAAATGGGAGTTGAGGCAACTTGACTTGATCTTTAGAAAAAGGATTCAACAAATTTATATTGAGATTTAGATCTATTGTTATTAACCAGCCATGTGAAGAACCAGCACAATGCCTCTGGTGTAACTCAGGCAGTTCTATTTGGTAAACCTTCTCGTCTAATGGGTTGAAAACCCTTGGAGATTCAATATCAAAGAAAATCAACCAAGGAAGTTGTTTATGAGGGAAATAGTATCCCTCTTTAATCACCTCTAGCCAATGTGAACATACTGCGCCAAATCGAATATAATCCGGAATTGAAAGAAATTTTGTTATCTCTTGCAACATATCCTTTGGAATATTCTCAAAATCTGCCATAGTTCCTGTAAGTTCAAAAAATGAAAAAAAAATATATATAACTTCCATGATTTTGTAAAGAAATAACACACTATTGAAATTGTCAAATTCTAATATAACTAGGATATATATATATATATATATATATATATATATATATATATATATATATATATAAGTGGTATATTAAATTCAGATGTTAATATAAGAGTGTAAGTCTTCATAAGGACCTCCTAGAGAGGACTTATATTTCCAAAAAATTAAAATCTTAAATCTTTGAGAAAATTCTCAATTGTTCCCATAAATATCAACATAAATCCCCATTTAAAAGCGCCAAAAACATCTAAAAATTTAGGTAATTGGATTTTAAATATAAAATACTTGTAATTAAATTGCACCCCCTCTTGTCCAAGCCAAGTCCTTAGCTAGTCAGGGGACAAGTGGCGCATGTATTTAGTTAAAATATGCTAAATATGATGAATTTAAGGTAATTTTTTGATATAATTAAAAAAGCTTTAAAAAAATAATAAAATAAAACATAGATAAAAGAAGAGCCATACCTTTTCTTGAATAGAACAGAAGCTAGCTAGGTGATGAATCGCACTCAAAAAATTTGATCTGAAACAGGGTGATGGTTCTGATGGATGAGAAACGGGCGCTCTTTTATAGGCTTTTTAATTATTTAATCTTAATCAAACTCTGATTATAATTAAACTTAGGTTAAAAGATTTATAAATGTTATTTATTATTATATCTTCCTAATCCAACTCTAATCATATCCTAGTCATAATCAAACTTGAACTAACCCAAGCTGATATGGTTTTCAAAAGTTTTATTAACCGTAGATAATTGGTTTAAATTTGAGATTATTTTATGAAACTCTTTATTTATTCATTTAATTTGAAAAAAAAAAAATTATAGATGACTTTGTTTTGAAGAAATCCTCAAAATCCATATATATTTACAGTCAACTCTTGCTTGAAGATATATACTTTCTAACGTAAATTCATATCTTTGTCAAATAATAATATAACACCAGCTGTAAACCCAATAAAACTACGAGTTGTTTATGTTTTTTAATGCAATTGTATAGTTTATATTATCTGCAATAGTGGAATTAGGACCAAAACTAAGGTGCGCTAACTTAAATTTATTAAATTATAAATATTAAAAATTATATTAATTTAAATTTGAAATTATAAAATTAATATTTCAAAAAATTTATCCCTAACAATTATCTATGAGATAAGAGTTAGAATTATTCGATCAAATCCAATCTAGTTTTAATTTAATTATCAAAATTTTATATTAATTCAAATTAAAAAAAATAACAATGATTAATATTTAATAAAAATTTTAAATATAAACAACTACCCGCTGTAAAGTAAAAGTTGAACTATTCGGTGAAATACAATCTAGTTTTAGTTTTTATAAGATTTGCAAAATTATAGCATTCAATAAAAATCAAAACATCTTCCCCTTCCGCCCTTGAATATATTGATGATGAGCAGAGCTTTTCATAACATATGATATATACTACTCTAGTTCGAATCCTTCCACCAACAGTATTGTTTCTGTACTGTTCATGTATGTTTTTAAATGCAATTACATATGTATGGTATGGTCCAGTGTAAATGGTTCACTTATAGTTCATATTATCTACAATATATTGTTGATGAGCAGAGCACTTCATAATAGATGCTTGGATTCTGTTCATACACTGTACATTTGATTGTAGTACTATTCATGTATTGTTCATGGGGTTGGGCGTGGGGTTTCCTGTTGGAGAAACAGAAATAGTTGCAAAACAAAGGAATTTTACAAGTCACCGCACTTTCATATCACATTTCACAATACTTAAAAAAAAAAAAAAAAAAGAGCTTGTTACCTATTAGAAAAAAAAATAATAATAATACTGTCCAAAAACAGAGAGGAACCAGTCACCCTCATCATATGGCCCAAGACCCACTAAACGGCCCAAGGCCAGCCTAAGCCTGATTTAAACTCAATCCAAAGTTAATGATTGACGGGTCAGTTAAAGCCCGACCCAAACAAACCTTTGATTGGATATAAATATCATTTTTAAATGATGGGCCGGCCCTTTTGGTCTTTTTTTGGATTGATCAAATTGGCTGGCTCATCAGCTGACCCATTGAATTTATTATTAAATATTAATAATATAATTTTTAAAAAATATCACAAAAAATATATAATGAGTAAATGTCAACCTAGTTGGGATTTACAAATATTTTAGTTTTGCAAAATTTTTCTCAAGTGCAAATTTAATAATACTAATCAATTATTAAAATTATTCATTTTTATTTTTATTTTATTTTTTATTTTTAAATCATCACAAAAATTAATTAAGTAGAGTTTAAAAAGAAAAATATTAGTCCGCTGATCGAGCCGAATCCAACAGACCGATCCAAGCCCGATCCAATAATTAATCCAAAAAATCAAGCCCATACATAGGCTTCATATTTAAAATTTAGACCGACCCGGCCCAAACTATTCATGAGGCTCGTCGGATTTGGGCTTGGGCTGAACAAGCCTAAATTTTTTTAACTGAGTCGGCCCCATCCGGCCCAAAGAGTAAGAAACCAGCTCCATGCTTTTTATTTTTTTTAATTTTTTAAATGGTACAAATATGTGAAAGCCTAGACATTGGGCTAAAAATCACAGTTAATTTTTTAAATACCTGGCAAAAAATATTAAAAAAAAAAGTGGAAATAAAAAGATCACCAGCTTTTCCTTCAACTTCTTCTATGGATACATTCATGTCTTTCCTAATTTTGATTTTTTTTTTTTTTTTTTCTGTTCTCTACATCTGTAATTTGCAAGAACTTGTTTTTCAAGAAATGCTTCATTCTGATAGGTTTCATAGATCTCAACATGTCTTTGCAAAAGACTTAAAGTGATGAAGCACCATGAGGTGTTTTTTTCTTTCAAATTCTTGCAAACTACAGATGTAGAAAACATGAAAAAAAATCAGAAATAGGAAAGGCATGAATGTATAAACTATGAATCCTCCATAGAAGTCATCCACAACTTCCGAAATGGTAGAGAGGGCAGTCAAGAAAAAAAAGATACCAAACTGACATTCATTAACTAACAGAACCATAAGCATCAAGAAAGAAAAAAACTAGTGTAGTAAATACAAGATGCTAAGAAACTCTCAAATCAAGAAAGACAAAAATTGAAACGAAACAAAATTATAATATTTTCCTATCACAGATTACAATAAACAAAATAGGAGAGGTTTGAAAAAGAATTAAGAGATTTTGAGCACAAGAATTAAGTCAAGATGCACCTATTAGCCTAAAGCATCAAAGAAACTTGAAAAACAACTACTTATGTATATTGAATAAAAAATGAAATCAAGAACAAGATTGAACAATGTTTGGAAAACAACAATTGTTACCTTTTAAGCAATATGAAAAAAACTCAAGTTCCCTAGCTTTATCTATTTTTATCACTAGGCACCTGCAAATCCACAAAGCAATATTCAGAAACGTATATCGAAATGATAAGAAAGAATAACCATATCTTTAGAAAATGCTTCTTTAAAGAAGTCATTGATTCAAAAGGTTGCAAAATGTACATGTAAAATGTTTCTCGGTGAACCACCTCAATGTGGCTCTCGAAACCCCTAAATATATAAAAGTTTGGTCACAATAAGAACACCGTGTTCGCACCCCTAGATATATAAAAGTTTGGTCACAGTAAGAACATCGTGTTCGCGTCCATTCATTCAGTCAATTTCTTTGAATCTTCAAGTATGTTTTTGGGCATTCAATACAAACCCTGAAAATTACAAATTTGCAAGCCCAGAAAGAAAAAATAAACAAGAGTCAATACCTTAGAAAATGCTCCTTTAAAGAAGCCTAACAACTGAATCTAGAAAAAAAAAATTTTGGTTTCAGTCAATTAATTTCATAAAGGGCCAATAATTACTATGTTACTGTATCAACCTTTAAAAACAACATTTTTTTGTTTTTAATTCATTGTTTAAAAACAGATTTGAAACGGAATTTATCTGTTTCAAAACCTAATTGTTTCCAACTTTTGAAATTTGAAACGAAATAATTAAGCTGGTAATTCGTTCCAAATGCCGTTGTAATTTCATTTTTGAATTTAGAAACATATTTGAAATAAAAATGTTACCGTTGGATTTCAAACAAAATATTTTTTTTGTTATGCCACTTTGAAAAAAAAAAAATTGTTTCTAATCCGTTTCTAATCCGTTTTTAAAATTCAAGCAAAATAAATAAAATAAAATAAAAAATATATCCCCGTAATTTATACAAAAACCTCCTACGTGAATTCACTAAAATTAAAAGGACTACTGCCCAATCTACACCATTTCTAGCAAACGCAGATGAAATTGGGGTGTCCGGATCCATTGAAAAATATGGCACCAGGTCAACAATGACAATAGAACCATCATATACAGTAAGCAGCAAATGGTCTGTGCAATTCCAATACCCAGTGTTAGCAATATAATTGCATGCCTTTGGAGAAAAATCTTCAGTAAGATACACGGAACTGGGAGTTTAATTCGGATATTGTGAATGGAGGTTGGAGTTCAGTGTGCACATATTTTAGTCCACGAGAGATACCAATAGCTATTTTCATTCATCTTAGCCAAGAGAATTGGCATCCTCCACCATCTATAATGAATCCACACATATTATTGTTGAGATGATAAAAGGTATCAGTCACTAAAGCAACCATAACATTGTTAACACTTACAGTGAAGATGCTCATATAATGTTCCATTCGATGTGTATTCGAAAACAAGCATCCTTGAAAATGGTTCACTTTCTCTGCAATACCCCAATAACTTGGCTATGTTCTCATTATTCAACCTTGAAAAATCTGTAACCTAAATTAAAGTTTCCTCACACAATGATCAATTTATTCTTTTCTTGCAGAAACGTGTTAAGAAATAACTACCTCATTCTGAAACTCGAGCTCAAAATATGTTGTCCATTGAATCTCTGAAATACTAAGTGACAGAACAGCGCCACATTAGAGTATTCATAGCTTTCATTGGCTGCTTGGCTTTTCATAGAGCAACCTAAAGACAGAAACGAAGGCTGTTAATCAGAGTATACTTAAAAAAAATTGAAGAATGACAAGAAATCTTGACAAAAGGCACTCTACATTGCTCAGTAGAACGCGGCTTGATGGACTCTTTATCTTGAAGACAGTTCCCCCGAATGTTAAGTCTGTACAAATGATCCAGTAAAACTGAAGGAAGTTCAGTGAAAACAAGCTTTTCATCATAAACCATCATAACCAATAGAATAACCTCAACACTTTTGTCCCTATTCTTCTATTAATGCAATCATGAATTTTCAACTCAAAAGTTAAATAGTTTGAACTGAAAGAAAATCAATTGCGGCATGGCCTTACTTCAGCAGCAAATTAAGATTAATATATATATATATATATATATATATATCACAATTATTCAGAAGCTAGGGCACAAGAAGGAATTAGTAGTTAAATCTAAAACACAGAACAAATTAGTAGTTACTCCACGATCTTCAAAAAAACCAACAACAACATGAAGAATCTATCACCATCATCTTCCAAAAAAACAAAAAGAAGGAGATGCATCTCACAGTTTCCAAATTAAGTGCAATCTAAATAGTTTGGTACTCATAGAAAATCCAACCTAAGTCTTTATGTAAAAAAGAATAATGATATGCGATTTGGTAAACCGGCATGAAGATCCAAGCCCTTTGAGTAGTTCAAAACCAAAACAAATTTGTCACAATGTACACCCCAAATCAATCAATCAGATAAACACAATAATTTTGCTTACGTTTCTAAAAAATACCAGCAAAATATACAGAAAGAAAGGAAAAGAACACAGGGAAGAAGGCAAGTGCTGAAATTTTACTAGTAAAGCAAGCAAAAAATCCACCTAGCAAAAATCTTTGACGGCCCTAAAAAGCAAAGCATAAATGTCAAGATACATTTTTGACGGGTTATCTGAAGATTAAAATGAAAACATATCCCTAATGCTCTCACTGAAGCTTATAAATCCGATGTTGAACTTGCAACGCCAATTATCAACCAGAACTAGGTATTGGCACACATTAACTAAATAAAGTCGATGAAAACAACGCTAACTCCTAAAAAATAGGCATCATCACCATCAAAAGAGCATCCCAAGGCCTAGAATTTCAGCAGACACCGGATCACAGCAACTAATAGCATCAATTGTCAAAGAAAAAAGTGTTTAAAAAAAAAAAAAAAGGACTGTTCTCCGGAACCAAAGGGCACGACATATGCAAGCATCAAAGGAAATAGGGAAATCAAACTAGGGTACCTCGGCGGAGTGGGCGAAGCAATTGTAGAGGTAGTTATCCTCGACCCAATACTGAAGGTCACCTATCCACAGGGTCCTGATGTCCTCGATGGAGGTTGGATGGTAGTACGATGGGGCGGCGGTCGTCGTTGAAGCGGCGGCCGCCGCGGAGGGCGGTGGGCATGGGGACCAGATCTGGAGGTTGGATGATAAGATCGGGTTTGGGGTGAGAGGATGGAGGAAAGAGACGGCGCTGGAGGCGATGGGTTTTTGTTTGATGGAGGGCTCTTTGATTACTCAGATCTTGGTGATCGATCCTTGTTGGTGGAGTCGCTCCCTGTCGTTCGATCCGTTTGGTGAACGGTCAGAGATATTTATATTGTTATACCAAAATTATGTGTCATAATTAAGCAGTGTTGGTCGTGACTTTTATGAAATTATGTGGCATAATTGGTTTTTTTTTTTTTTTTTTTATAAATAGAAAATTACACATTGCATTCTTTAAAACTTATAATGAATTGAATATCTAGTCATTTTGGAGATCCAGACCTCCCCTGAATCGCGAGTAGTTGCCCTCTCCTTCAGATTGGACTGACCTGTGGCTCTTGCTGGATGTCTTCGTTAGTCTAGACTTTTTTCTATCTTTCTTTTCTTGTTGGTTTTATATTGTATTTCTCCTCACTTCTGGTGAGGATTATCCTTATTTCCTTGATGTTTGGATGTACTCTTCTTTGCTTATGTCTGTACTGTTCTCCTAGTTCATTTCAATAAATCAGTGATTTATCCACTTTTTATCAAAAAAAAAAAAAAATATCTAGTCATTTTTCAAAAAAAAAAAAAAAATCATTCTTTCTTTCAAAGGAAAATAAAAAAAGATAATGATTAAAATTTCAACTAATATGATAAGAATTTTGTTCATCTTTTATAGCATTCAAGAATATAAAATGTATTCTTTATAACTGCGGAGAATTTAATAACCACATGTATTATTATAAAATAACGATTTTATGTTTTTTAATGTAATATGAAAATAGCAGTACTATTTAAAATAAACAAATAAGAAGCTATATATATATATATATATGGATAGATTTTTTCCCCCAAAAAATGTAAAATATATTTTTCTAAAATAAAATTTGTGATAATTATTATTTATATTAATAGAATAATATTGAGTAAAAATAAATTATTTAAGAAATTTGAAAATGGTATATTTCATAATATTTAACTAGTCCCTGTAGAAATGGATTGAAAACAGATATTTATTATATGTAATAGGTCAAAATATCAAATTAGTCCCTGTATTTTGCGATTTCTGCCCTTTTAGTCTCTCTATTATAAAACCTGCCTTTTTAGTCCCTCTATTTGCACATTTTGGACTTTTTAGTCCCTCCGTCTGACAGACGTTGGTTCGGCCGTTTGTTAGCACTGATGTGGCAACTTTAACATTAAAATAATCGTTAAAAACCCCAAAAATGTAAAAAGTATTAATAAAAAAAGTGAAATGAGGATTCAGATCCCTTCATCCCTTTGAAGGGAGCCGAATCCACTATCATCATCCCTTCCATCTTTGCCCAATCCTCTCAAAATCCCCTAAATCCAATCCTCGATGATCTCCCCCGCCGATCTCCATCCTCGCGATAAGTCAGACAATACCTCCTCGATGTACTGGCACTCTCATCATCTACAATTCCAACATTAGAAGGAATGTTCCTCATCCTTAAGTTTTCATGCAACAAATGAGTTGTGACGATGCCAATTTCACTACATCCATTGTTATAGCCCTTGAAAGTAGTGCTTCTCTGAGCATGCCTGCAGATATAACTTTAGCATCAATCTGCAATTCCAACAATTTCAATCAATCAATCAATCACTAAATCCTTTTTGTTTCAACTTTAAAGCACTTCAAACGAGTAAATCAAAAGACGAGGCAAGATGTAACAGATTCCTGAGTGTATCTCCAAATTTGCTATAGCTGCCAGAGGTCATTTATTTACCCTCGGTGACCCGAGCCAGAATAACAGAAGTCATTTGTTTACCCTCGGTGACCCGAGACTGAATATCAGATGGCCGTTGATTATTTCACCGAACGGACACGGTGCGAAACTGCAGTCTCATTTTCCAAAATTTCTTGTTGACAAAGTCAGGGTTTAACCCCCCCACTGACAGGGTAGCACAACGCTTATTGGAGACCCAAAATATTCACACAAATTTCATAACAAACAAAATATGGAATATTACCATTATTATTCCAATATTCAAATTAAAATAATAATAAATTATATGAATGAGAATATACCCATTTCAAGCCATGATATGATTTCCACTTTGGAGAACAGTAAAAACATATTACCACTAAGACATTCATCTCCCATGATTTAAAAATAATAAATCGGAGTTTTCAAATAAAACATTTGAATAAATTCAAATACCAGTGTACCTGATCAATTAAGGAATGAAAACATAAAGATAATAATTTGAAGGTAATGGGACCATGACTCTAACAAGTTAAGTAAAAATAATTTACAAAAACAAACCATAAAATAAAATGGTAATACAGCTAAAATATAACTAAATGAAAAGCTTGAAATACAAAGGCATTAAAATATTCACCATCACCCATACTCTCCCAAAATAGAATAAAAATATGTATATAACTGAATAAATAAATAAAATGGCAATAACTTCCCAAACAAATTAATCAAAAGGTGAAAACACCTTTGCACACAAAACCAGTAATTTTAGAGAAACAACTAAGTATTTAACAAAATAATATTTTCTGAAAATTTAAAAAAAAAAAGGACATAAATGACAAAGAAGTATATATACGCAACAATTATATCGGTAGATTACTTACCTGAAGCAATCTTCAAGCTTTAGAACTTCACCCGACACTAATGGATGATTTCGGTAATGATCCTATTACAAATACATCAAACTATATCTAAGTTTCTAATTAGAGAGACAATAGTTAGGAAATGTCTACAAGTAGGTCTAGCATAATACTAATACTGGTGATGATGACCAAGGTGTGAAACAGGGAAGATAGATTGAATAACAAGAGCTAAACTAGAAGGTTAGAGAGGCCAAGATGAACGGTGGTCTCCTAGCACAAGGTGCTAGTCAAAACATACATGCATGAATATGTATACATATATATAGATATATTACTATACTTCAAAGGTTTGTAAAAATCAGGATATATAAATATTTCAAAGGTTTGTAGAAAATAGAATGCATGGATGTGCATGTATATAGAAATCAATATGCATGCATGTGCATGTATATATATATATATATTTTTTTTTTCAAAAGTTGTTCAGATGCATGCATGTGAGCGCGTGTATATATATATATATATATATATATATATATATATATAAATCATTCTATATAAATATATATATATACTTCAAAATTTGTTCAGATGCATGAATGTGCGTGTGTGTGTGTCTATATATATATATAGAACAGAATACATATATATATAGCAAAAATCAGTATATATATATATATATATATCACCATAAAACCAAGGTTTGCCCAAAAAGATTCATGCATACAAAACATATGTGTGGTATTGTATTCAAAAGCTTGCCAAGCAAACCAAGAATGCAGGCATACATATATTCAAAAGTTTGGCAAAAATCATGATGCATGCATGTACGTATATATATACTCACTCAAGAGTTCTCAACATCTCATGGCAAGCTAAACAAAGATAGAAGTCCAGCAACCAAGAAAAACCATGCACTAAAGACATACCAAAACTTATTCAAGCATGGTTAGGGACTTACTTCGGTGGCCGGAAAAGAGAGGTGAAAGGAGAAACCACATGAATTCCAAGCTCAAAAACCTCCTAGAGCTAGCAACCACCCTCACAAATAAAGAAGAAGAAGCAAATGGAAAAGAAGAAGACATTGAGGTTAAAAGGCTCTCTTATCAAAGGTATAGATGTGATGGAACCCAGAAATTCCTCAGGGAATTCCTCATTGCAACTAGGTTTTGAGAGCAACCTGACAAGAAGATGAGGGATTAAGGGACAAAATCAAATGTTTTTTTTTTTTTTTTAAACAAGCTTAGTGCTGGGCGGGGTCCACATGTCAGATCTATTTTGTCGCCATTCAGAAAACAACAATAAAAATTTTGCATCTGATGCATCACATGGGTGTAATTCTGCAGAGTTCGATATCAAAACTAAAACAAGAGTTCAAGGGAGATACACTAAGAAGAGTGCAGGATAGAAATAATATTTTCCAAAATGGCTCAAAATTTTACCGACTAGGTGTTGGAGAATAAGAAGACCCACACAAACACCCACTGTCAAAGTTCAATGACCATTTTGAAACAAAACTGGATAGAGAAACAGATTAGAAGACAGAAGAGAAAACTCAGACTAGTCAAAGATATCAAAACAGCCAATATCAATACAGAGGCTCCACTACTTTCATTCATATATATAAAAGCTATTCAAAAAGTAACCAGACAAAACACACATGCCCCATCCTCTCATTGGCCAGCACAAACAACTGTAGATATGCAGTCCACTAACACCGCTTACTTCAATACTATATTAATAGATAATAAAGCAAAAGTAGAGCAAAACACCATGCTCTTCAAACTTATAGTCACCCAAAAAATCTAGCTTCCATACTTCATATCTCCCTTAGCTTCAACACACGGTCAGCTGGTCTTCACACCAGCTTCAATCAAGCAATACCATCAGCACCCTCCTGTGATTGAAGCGTGATCATCCCAAGCTTGTTTCTGAGCTGAACATGCTTCTCGACAGACAAAGATTTGGTGAAGATGTCAGCGACTTGATCCTCTGTGCTGCAGTGATGCAAAGAGATATCTCCATCTGTAATAAGTCCACGAATGAAGTGGAATCTTATATCAATGTGTTTTGTTCGTCTATGGTGAGCTGGATTTTTCGCTACAGCAATGGCCGAGAGATTGTCAACCCACAGCTTGGTTGGATTTGAGCAACACCTTCCACAATCTTGTAACACTCTTCTCAGCCAAACAACCTGACAAGCTGCTGCAGTGGAGGCGATGTATTCAGCCTCAGTCGTGGAGAGAGCCACAACATCTTGTTTCCTGGACCCCCAAGCAATTAGACTTGATCCCAATTTAAATACTAATCCAGTTGTGCTCTTACGATCAGCTTTGGATCCACCCCAATCGCTATCAGAGTAGGCCTCCAATTCACCTTCATCTCCATGCGAGTACCACAGTCCCAGATCCTTGGAACCTGCGAGATATCTCACAATTTTCTTTGCTGCACTGAACTGAATTTTGCTTGGTTGATTCATGAATCTTGACAAGAGATTAACTGAGAAGCTGATATCAGGACGAGTATGAGTAACATAAATAAGTTTCCCAATTAAACTCCTGTAAATCCCTGGGTCTGTAAATTCAATTGTATCACCATCTTCCAATTTCTCATTCACAGATAATGGTGTACTCACTGGTTTGCAAAGTGTCATATTCATGTAAGTCAGTAAATCATCTATGTACTTCCTCTGTGAGATGAAGATTCCCTTTGAATTTTGCTTTACTTCTAATCCCAGAAAATAGCTCATCAATTCCAAGTCTGACATATCGAAAGTATTCACCATGTCCAGCTTGAATTGTTCTAACAGAGCAGATGAGGAGCTTGTATACACAATATCATCCACATACAGGCTGATCAATAACACTTCTCCATTCTTGTCCTCTTTTCTGTACAATGTATGCTCATTCTCACTCTTGATGAAACCAAGATCCTTGAAGTGCTGATCAATTCTGGAATACCATGCTCTGGGTGCCTGTTTCAATCCATAAAGGGCCTTTCTCAGTTTGTAAACCAAATGTTCATCACCAAGCTTCACATAGCCTTCTGGTTGGGTAACATAGACTTCCTCTTGTAAATCTCCATTCAAGAAAGCCGACTTCACATCAAAGTGAAACACTTGCCACCCTGCATGTGCTGCCAATGCTAGAACCAATCTCACTGTCTCAATGCGAGCCACTGGTGAGAAAACCTCATCATAATCAATCCCATGAGTTTGTGAGTAACCCTTGGCCACTACTCTAGCTTTATACTTTTGTACCTTACCTTCTGCATTGAATTTGGTCTTAAAGATCCATTTAAGGCCAACTGCCTTTTTACCTGCAGGTAGCTCACATAACATCCATGTATTGTTGCTAGTTATTGAATCTATCTCTGCATTCATAGCTTCTTGCCAATTCTTACTCTTCATAGCTTCCTTGTAGTCAATTGGATCAACAACATGCATTGCAAATGTGAATGAATTGTACACATCTGTGAGTGACTTGATTTTCCTTGGGGGAGACCCATCTATGGGTTCCACACGAGCCTGGGAATCATCATTTAAATTACTGGGTCTTGGTGAAACCACCTTCTCCACTCCTCCATCTCCAGACTTGTCAGGATTTTGCACATTCTGTGGATAACTTGCTCTCCCCCTATTATCTTCATCAATCTCCACCAATGGTACACTGGATTGTGAAGTACCCCAGCACCAATGAGACTTCTCATGGAATACAACATTTCTGCTGATAACGATCTTCCCTGTGACTGGATTATACAGCCTATATGCCTTGGATTCTGAAGAGTACCCAATGAATACACACCTTTCTGATTTCTCATCAAGTTTGTGAGACTTTTGTGAAAATGTCAATGAAAAAGCAAGGCACCCAAACACTTTTAAATGACTCACCACTGGTTTGACACCATACCAAGCTTCAAATGGGGTTTTATTATATAGAGCTTGTGTTGGAGATCTGTTAATCAAATACACAGCCGTTGAGACAGCTTCACCCCAGAACCTTTTTGGAAGATCACCACTTTTAAGTAAGGCCCGAGCCATCTCAACCACAGTTCGATTCTTGCATTCTACAACGCCATTTTGTTGAGGTGAGTAAGGTGCTGAGTACTCCCTCTTGATTCCAAAGCCTTCACAATATTTCTGGAAATCCCCTGAAAGAAATTCACCACCACGATCACTCCTCACCACCTTGAGCTTTCTTCCAGTTTGCTTCTCCACCATTGCATGAAATATTTGAAAATACTTGAAAGCTTCTGATTTGTTTTTCAGCAGATACACCCAACACAACCTGCTAAAATCATCAACAATTAAGTAGAAGTATTTATTACCTCCTAAAGAATCCTTACTCATAGGACCACACAAGTCCATATGCACCAACTGAAGAATTGAAGTTGCTCTTCGGGATACTCCAGTTATATAGCTTGATCTTGCTTGCTTAGTCACAGCACACTCCTCACATTGACTTTCTTTCTTCAATTCTGGTAACCCGACTGCCATTCTCTTGTGAGCCATGAATTGCAAGCTTCTATAGTTGAGATGTTCGAGTCTAAGATGCCATAATTCACTCAGGTCTTGGCTTGATACTGCTACATTCAACCTTCCAATGCTAGTAATATCAACAGGAAACATATTGTTTCTTGTTCTTTGGACAGTTATAACCTGATTCTGTCTTTGATTATCACTTATAACACATCTATCATGGCTAAACACAACAGAATATCCTCTAGTTAGCAACTGACCAACACTTAAGAGATTATGAGCCAAACCTGGAATATATTGAACATTCTTCAGTTGCTTTACTTCTCCTCCTTGTGTACAGATGCCCACTGTTCCCACACCATGAACACCCATCTCCTTATCATCCCCCAGCCTCACACTCTCCTTCTGAGATTCATCCAGGCAACTGAAAAGTCTTCTATCTCTGGTCGTGTGATTTGAGCATCCGCTATCAATAAGCCAAATGGATGCTTTAACACTTTCATGAGAGCTGCTAGCCATGAATAAGTTATTAGTGTCTATCTCCTCAGTAACCAAATTGGCTCCATTCTCTTGCTGCTTCTCTCTCACCCAACAATTTGCCTTCACATGACCGAACTTCTTACAATGAAAACACTGTACATTGCTTCTGTTTTCATAGCCTCTTCCTCTACTTCCTCTAGCTGATCTTCCTCTACCTCGACCAAAATGTCTTCCTCTACCTCTACTGTCACTTGAAAAACTTGCAGAGCTTGAACCAGTGCCTTTGTTGTACTGAGAGCCAGCAGCATCACCCTTCACATGTAAAGCTTTTTCTCCTAGCTTTACAAGCCCCCAATTCACTCGAATCTCATGAGCCTGAAGAGACCCGCTCAGCTCGTCCAGAGTGAGCTTGGTAATGTCCTTCGACTCCTCAATTGCCACTGCTACAAAATCAAACTTAGGATGCAGACTTCTGAGCACTTTGGCTACTACTTCTTCTTCACTGAGCTTATACCCAAGCCCACGAATCTGGTTCACAATAAACAACATCCTTGAACAATAGTCTTGTATGCTTTCATTGTCTTCCATCTGGAGCACCTCAAAGTTTTGTCTGAGAGATTGCTTTCTCACTGAAGCCACCTTGGTAGTACCTTGATAATGCTTTTGGATCATTTCCCAAGCTGCATGAGCTGACTCTGCCTCTGCTATTCGATCTAAGATTGGCTCATCTACGGCTTGTTGAATAATACTCAAAGCCTTGTCATCTCTCTTCCTATTTTCTCTATCAACTGCCTCATCCTTGGTCTCGGCTACCCCCTTCTCCACAAGTTCCCATAGTTCTTGTGACCGGAACACCGTCTTCATGCGAAGACTCCACCTCCCATAGTCTTGCCCTTTGTAAACCAGCACAGAGGGTTGAGAGAGAATGACTGGACCGTTGTTGGCTGCCATTACTTGAGCTTCCAGCTTTGATACCATAGTGTTGGAGAAGAAGAAGACCCACACAAACACCCACTGTCAAAGTTTGGTGACCGTTTTGAAACAAAACTGGACAGAGAAACAGATTAGAAGACAGAAGAGAAAACTCAGACTAGTCAAAGATATCAAAACAGCGAATATCAATACAGAGGCTCCACTACTTTCAGGCCTTGTTTGGATTGGCTTCTAGGAGGTGTGCTTTTTTTAAGTTTGATGAAAGCACTTTTGAAAAAAGTGCTTTGCAGAGTAAGTTAAGTGCTTTTCTGTATTTTATGTTTGGATAAGTTGAGTCAAAAGCACTTTTATATGTGTGAAGTTATTTGGATGTGAATTGTAAAAGCACTTTTGGATATAGCAAATTACTAAAATAAGCACTGTTTATGAAAATAATGAGGGAATTACTAAAATAAGCACTGTTTATGAAAATAAGCACTTTTATATGTGTGAAGTTATTTGGATGTGAATGTGGTAGTATATTGCAATAGAAAAGTAGCAAACAAATAGAAACTTCACTTAAACCTGTTATAATAACAATACAACAGTCTCCAATTGGTAGTCGGTAACCCAGTTGGTAAATCTCCCCAATCCAAAAAAGACAAAATCATTTGTTCAAGCAGAAACTTGTCGAACCAAGACCACAACTATTATTCTAATGTTTAAATGTTCAACTTCTTTTATTTTGGTGGATTATTCTGCTTTTATTTAAAAACCTGATGCCGGGTGTGCTAGATGATACTGTAATTTTTGTGTCCCTTTGTCAAGAAATTTGGATTATTTTCAACTAAATCTCTTATAGGCCACGCAATTCATACATGAAAGAAATTCCTAAAAGCATGTTAAATTTTAGCACCTCATCACCTTTTGATCATGTTTCACCAGATGATGGCTGACCAACTGCTTTTCTTCTCTTGGGCTTCTTTACTTCTTGAAAAATAAAACCAACTTTAAATTATGCCAGAAGATGATATATCTAAAATGTGTGTGCAAGTTAATTTTAACAAAGATAGCAATGTTATGGTAGGAGTAAGACCTCTTTTTCATCAAGTTGAGTGTTCCTAAAAACATGAGGACATTTTAAAAATGCAATCAACTCTTGTGCGATCTCTTTCTGCAAGTATGGACCAAGCTAACTTGTGAATATTCATAGTCCATATTTATAATGAAAAAAGTCAAAAAATAAAGTTTCTAATTAAGCAACATTAGTGTTTCCAGCTTTCACATTTCTCATATCAAACAAGCTGTAGAAATCCAAAAACTCAGATTTTTTACATTTAGCAACTTTTCTATTTAATCTTCGCTTTTCTTTTCTACAAAGAGAAATTTGATTCACATGTAAACAAGCTATCAAAAACAAGGTATTACGTATTACACAGAGATTCTGAACCAAAGAGATTTGCTTCACATATGAATAACATCAGAAATAAATTTTCAACCTAAAACATCATGCCAGAATATCGAAACTATCTCCACAAATAGGAAGCAAAATTACCTTCTCTTGAAGACCCAACAAAAACCCAGAGAAATCCAGTGTATTTCTCTTCAGATCTTGGGCCCCGGTCTTTTTGTCCCCATCCATTTGTCACAACAATTCAAACCGGATTCCTGGTCTTCTTTACATGCAAAACCCTTGAATTAAGAAGCCTTGTCTTAAGCCTTGTTTTGTGGAAGTTTTGTTGCCATCTTGTTGGTTGAATGTTGAGCCAAAGACATTAGCAGCCTCCCCATCTTCTTCTGATTTTCAGCCTCTCCATCTTCTACCAATTTTCTGGAAGAGTGAGGGAGCTAGAGAGAGAGAGATGTAATTCCGGTACCGGAAAACTCCGACCTTCAAACCTCCAGCGAGCATTGGAGATTTCTTCCCTTCTTTGTATTACTTAATCAAGATGATCATGGGATTTCTTGAAAGCTTGTGAGCCGGATAACCCGTAGTTGGTCACCACTTCTCTCTTTAAACCAATCTTCAAGAGAAACCATGCTTCTCTCCTTGATGGCTACCACCTTGATAGTGTAGTTCCTCCTACTCATCTCACCAAGTAAGTCTTCCTTCTACTTGATTGTATTGCCCTTTAGCATGTTGTTGCTCTTGTTTATTGCCTTTTCATTTCTTGCATATATGTTGGAAAGTGTTATGTTTCAGGTTGATAGTTTAAGTGTTGCTAATACCCTTTTGATGATTGGCTTTCATGCTTGTGTGCACATGATCAAAATTTTGTATTACAACCTTGAGTATTTCCACACTCTTAAACTTAGGTGTAAATCCCAAGTTCCAACCATTCATGGGTTTATAGCTAATGTTTTGTATGAGCATGCTTAAGTTTTAAGCCTTGAATTTGAGAGTGTGTTGAAAACATCCTCTTTATATTTTGGCTTCTTCCTTTGGTTTTGTGTTATTGTACTATAAACCTATATATGTATATATATAGAGAGAGAGCATGTTGCATGAAGAGTTGCACCCCACTTTGAGGTTTATATGGGTTTATACTTGCATGAAAACATGCAGGCCTCGTAGTGTTTTGAACTCTTTAGAAAATCCCATCTTGGGATGTGGGCCCCAGCTTTTTGTCCCCTTTCATTTGTAAAAGTTATGCAAGCTTTAATTCCCGGACCTCATTTCCATGCAAGCCTTGATTTTGGGAAGCTTGTCTCTCAACTTTTCCTTGCTTTTGCCATGCATCCTGATGTTGTTGAGTTAAGCCATGAGAAAGCTCCTCCTCTTACCCATCTTCCTTGGTTGTGTGTGTGTGTGCCTTAGAGTGAGAGATTTGTGAATCTGGCCGGACTGAAAACCTCCGGCGAACTCCGACGATGAACTTGTGAACACAACCATATAGATTTCTTTGCTTTGTCCTTCACTCTTCCAAGTAATCTTCTAGCCTTTTATCTTCAAAATTGGGTGGTGTGGTGGTTGTAAATGCTTGGGTTAATATTATCCTTGATGCCTTAGCTAGTAGTGGTTTATTTGAAGTTTATCTTGCCTTACTTTGTGCTAAGGATTGTTGCTTGATGTTCATGTTTAAAACATAGCATTTATCTCTTGGAGATGATCTAAGCTGCACCTTTCTTTTTCCCTTCCTTTGATATGACTATAACCAATATATATACAACTATATGTATATACTTGCATGATTCATGACCTACAACATCTGAACAAACATAGTGATATATATATATATATATATATATATATATATATGTTGAGTTGCATCATGGTTAGATTGTGCATTTTGCTTTCATCCTATAGGATTCACATACATTGGACCTCTTGATATTTTTGAAAACCCATGCCAACACCTTCTTTGTCCTAGTGGTGCAAGGTTGCATAGCCCAGTA
Source organism: Dioscorea alata (assembly GCA_020875875.1). Taxonomy (NCBI): domain Eukaryota; kingdom Viridiplantae; phylum Streptophyta; class Magnoliopsida; order Dioscoreales; family Dioscoreaceae; genus Dioscorea; species Dioscorea alata. The sequence goes on from CM037020.1 coordinate 1,191,521, forward strand.
TGAGCTGCCTTTATTGTATTTTAGTGGATCTTTGGATGCTTGTAGGTGGTGACCCTAGCTTAAATGCAAGTTATACTAGTTGATTTTTGTTGCTTAAAGTTCTGTATATATCTTGGCTTCCTTGTAGGCGATATAGTTTCGAGGAATGTTAGTTTTCTCGTAGAACCTCTTCAAGAGGGGCTTGAAATTGTTGTTCGGATAGGGTTTAGAATTTCGTCTTGTACCAGGTAAGTAATCCACCGTTAACCTCTTATTTTCAGTATTTGATAAATTATTTATTGGCAAGATAATTGCCTATTATTTCGTTATGGCATTTTATTTCAAATACATGTATTTTTGTTAATATTGAAATTATTTATTTTTGAATACATATTTTCAGATATTTTTTTTAATTGTCTTAATAATTAAGTGATTACTTTTCACTTCGTTTTGGTTATCGATTTATTATTTATGCTAGTATTGGGATTTCATTTAGTTGATTATATTAAATGTTTTAAACTGTGTATTTTATATGTATCCAGATGTTGGTATAATCTGCTATCATTTGGGCTAATTTAATTATGCTCATTATTTGTTTATTTGTATATTTGTTTTGCTTTAGTTTGGAGAAATTAGTATTTTGAATAATTTTAAATGTTTTGTTTGGTTAATCTTTAAATTCCATATTTTTTTCTCCCTAAAGTGGGATCCTGAAACTATTAGTATTTTTTTTTGGGTATTTGTGAATTTGAGAAATTCTGAATTCGTATCATTGTAAATATTTTTGTATCTGATTGTTTTGGTCTCCAAATGAGCAATATGCAACCCTGTCAGTGGGGGGTTAAACCCTGACCTTGTCGACAAGAAATTCTGGAAAATGAGACTGCAGTTTCGCACCGTGTCCGTTCGGTGAAATAATTAACGGCCACCTGATATTCAGTCTCGGGTCACCGAGGGTAAATAAATGACCTCTGTTATTCTGGCTCGGCTCATCGAAGGTAAATAAATGACCTCTGGCATCCATAGTGAATTTGGAGACATACACTGAAATCTGTTACACTCTGCTTTGATTTTTTATTTTGATTTTCTTCAATTGCACTATTGTTTTGGGTTATTGATTCCTATGTATATTTCAGACACAAATTTTTGTCCAACCTTGAAGTTTCTATATTTCTGAGATTGTATTTCTTTTTGAATAACTTATTTGAAAATATTCTCTTATTAGAATATTATACTCTGTATTTTGTTAAAATTTCACTTTGGAGACTTGTATTAAATCTGAAAATCGGTATACTTGAAACATACCTCCATAATTTATGGTTTAGTCTAACTGTACTTTGGAGACTTATGCCCTTATTTGACGATATACTATATTGTTGATTTTCAGCTTTGAAATCTGATAATTCTTTGCCTACAATATTTTGGTTAACGATATTATTTGAGAGCTATAATCTTGTTGGACTATTTATTTTGTATTTGCTAAGCTCTATTTAGTCTAAGTTTGAAAGCTTAATTGTTCTCGGTATTTGAAACTGAGATATTTAAACACTGCTGTTTTCTTAATAATTTCTGGATTACTTACTGGGCTAATGAGCTCATGGATTTGTTTTAAATCCTTTTCAGATCAATGGTGGTAGACCAGTGTGGACTTTGAAAGGCTGTTTGTAGGTGTCGTCATGTTGTGTTGTAAAATTTAATCTCTTGTCATTGTTTGTTCCTGTATTTCTGTATTTGGTATTTTGTACTTTTTGTAACCCCCTACGTTGGATACTCTGTAGAGTCTGTAATCCTGTAACTCACATGGTTTGTTTTAGTTTTGTCTACTCTGTATCAAGTTCTGAGGCCTTGCAGGCCTATGGGGTTCACGCCCTGTGGGTTTACGGCCGTTTGTCCGCGTGCTGGGTTCGGGGCGTGACATGGGAACCCAAGCTTTGAGATGCATGCTCTCATGTGGTGTGACTATATGCATGTACCTTTAGTTGACTTGCATGTCTCCATGTTTTCTTTCAAGCATGCTTAAGGGGCGAATGGTGCATGCATAGAAGAACACACTCACCTCCTAATTTCAACAGCCTTAGAATGTATGTTTTTGCATTTGAAAGTGACCATGCAGTCTATGGGTGTTCTTAGGTAGTTGCCTTGATGTTGACCAATGCCTCTAGTTTATGGTATTCCTTTTTGTGTTTGACTAGTCCATGATTTCCTGAATTAATGGTTGCCAATCCCTGGGATATAGGACCATTTCAGAACTGACTTTGGGCCTTCGTCTGGTGTCTTGGAGTAGAGTAATTTCGAGGTAAGTAATCCACCGATAAATCTGTATTTTCATTATTTGAGAAATTATTTATTTAGTAAAATAATTATCTAATTATTATGTTATTTTATTTCAAATATCTGTTATTTTTGTTAATATTGAAATTATTTATCTTGAATATGTATTTTTGTTGGTTATTTGACCTTATTTGAATGATTATTCATTCTTTAAAAAAGAAAAAAAGAATTAATTATGCCCGTATTCAGGTGGCGAAATGCTCGGTTATTATTGTGTTAAGTTATTTTCATTAATTACTTATTCATCTATATAATTGGGTTGCTTTTATTTTGAAAGTGATTAATATCTATGAATGAGTTAATGTATTATTTTCTTAAAATTTTGTAATTATTCTATTTATCTATTTATTTTTCCCTAAAGTGGCATCTTGAAATTATCAATATTTTTTTTGGGTATTTGTGAACTTGAGAAATTCTGAATACGTATCCCTGTAAATATTTTTGTATATGAATATTTTGGTCTCCAAATGAGCGATATGTAACCCTATCAGTGGGGGGTAAACCCTGACCTTGTCGACAAGAAATTCTGGAAAAATAAGACTGCAGTTTCGCACCGTGTCCGTTCGGTGAAATAATTAACGGCCACCTGATATTCAGTCTCGGGTCACCGAGGGTAAATAAATGACCTCTGTTATTCTGGCTCGGGTCACCGAGGGTAAACAAATGACCTCTGGCATCCATAGTGAATTTGGAGACATGCATTGAAATTTGTTACGCTCTACTTTGACTTTGGATTTTGATTTTCTTCAATTGCACTATTTTTGTGTTATTGATTTTCGGGTATAGCACAGACGCTTTTATCCTGCCTTGAAGTTTCTGTATTTTGTTGATCGCATTTCCGGGTTACTAATTTTAATGAATGACATATTTGGAAATATTCTTTTATTAGAATATTATACTCTGTATTTTGTTAAAATCATGATTTCAAAGACTTGTATTATTTTGAAAATCGAGTATACTTGAAACATACCTCTAAAATTTCTGGTTTAGTCTAACTGTGCTTAGGAGACTTATGCTCTTATTTGATGATTTACTATATTTCTGATTTACGGCTTTGAAATCTGATAATTCTTTTGCCTACAATATTTTGGTTGATGATATTATTTGAGAACTATACCCCTGATGGACTATTTATTTTTGTCTTTATTGAGCTCTATTTAGTCTAAGTTGAAAGCTTAGTTGCTCTCGGTATTTGAAATTAAGATTTATAAACCCTGTTGTGTTATTTTTAAACTTCTGGATTACTTACTGGGCTAGCGAGCGCATGGATTTATTTTTTAAATCCTTTTCAGATCAAGAGTGATAGACCAGCGTGGATCTTGAAAAATTGTCTGTAGATGTTGTCTTGTCCAGTTGTAAATTTGAGTTTTTGTCATTGTCTGTCCCTGTATCCTTGTATTTGTATTTTGGACTTCTTGTACCCTTACTTTGTATACTCTGTAGAGTCTGTAATCATGTAACTCAGTTGATTTGTTTTAGTTTTATCTACTCTATATCAAGTTCTGAGGCCTTGCAGGCTTATGGGGTCCCGCCTTGTGGGTCTGCGGCCGTTTGTCTGCGCGCCGGGTTTGGGGCGTGACAAGATCTTTGTCCTAAAGAGAAATAATTTCATTGATCAGTAAAAACTTGAGCAAAATTAACCGACAGCTTTACAAGAAACGCATCATATGAGAAACTCTACCTTGGCCTTCGTCCCATGAAATAAATCTCACAAGAGTTGATTACAATTTTAAAAAGTCTTGAAGATCAGCATCAGTCTTTCTCTTTTACTAATTTTAAGACACTAAAGCATTCGACATTATGAACAAACATCAGAGAATAAAAAATAAAATCATTTTGCCAATATTCAAACTACTAATAATCATACACTCCGCGGAAAGATTAAAAGAAAGTAACATGAAAAGTTTAAAGAATAGCATCAGTCTTTCTCTTTTTACAAATTTCAAGACACTAAAGAATTTGTCATTTAGCGTAGCAATTGGTTTAAATAGAGGGCGGGATTCACTGTTCATATCTCGAGGAGGCCCATCAAATGATCTGAACCGTCAAACATTTTATTCTTGTTTTTTATTTTTAAATTTTTGGATTTTTTTAATAGCCCCTCAAAAATTGGTAATTTCGAGTGTATTTCTCTAAAAATAATATTTAAATTTTAAATTTTTGTATTTTTTTTGTTTGAATAGCCCCCTCAAAAATTGGTAATTTCGAGTGTATTGCTCTAAAAATAATATTTAAATTTTAAATTTTTGGATATTTTTTGTTTGAATAGCCCCCTCAAAAATTGGTAATTTCGAGTGTATTCCTCTAAAAATAATATTTAAATTTTAAATTTTTGGATACTTTTTGTTTGAATAGCCCCCTCAAAAATTTGTAATTTCGAGTGTATTCCTCTAAAAATAATATTTTGTCAATATAGTCTTATAAATCAATTTTACTTATTTATCTCTTTAGGTATTTTATTTATTTATTTATTTATTAAATGTTTTATAAGGATATAAAGTAAATATTATTTTCATAATGTTTAATAAGGTGTATAAGCTCTTTTCTCTTTGAAAAAGGACGATTTTTCATTTAATCTAGTAGTAATTAAAAAAAATCAATAATTATAACCAATGTATAATTCTCCAAAAATTTGTTATCAATTTTGTTCGCTTGTGGAATAGTTCTTCGAACATTGTGGTCATATAAATAAGTTTTCAAAATATTGCAGACTATAAAAAGATCCACTCTTTGTCCCTCATCAATCATTTTTTAGTTGTAGATAATTGCATATGAATTTTCGAAATAAATTTTGACTCTCTTGGTCAAGTATTATTGCGGATTATTGGATTGTTTACACGTGTGTTAAAGAAAAATAAATTATGATTACTAATAAAATTAATAAAAAAATACATATAGCTCGTCATTTTTCCCCTTATGATGGTTAGCACTAATAAGAAAGTCCTTATATCAACTCTAAAAATAGTAGGCAAAGTATAGAAGGAGGTGAATGCATGTTGAAATGCAGAATATCAGGAGTGGTATAGATCATTAACATTAAGCTTTGGCAAAATAACAACAATTCCGATTAAGAAAACATTAACAAAAGAACGACCAACAAATATTAACACCCAAAAATAATGGAATTCGGATATTTACATAAATACAGTTGATTTTACTATGTGCAAACATTAGCAACAACAAACCAGATGTGAGACATTGCGTACTATTACTATCAAGATATGGATTACATCATCGATGGACAAGAAATCGTTCTAACAATAGATGGACTAATGTGAAAAAAGAGATAAAGAATGCTGGGCAACCAGTCTAAGAAACCCACTAATTTCTACAAAATTGAGTCAAGGTTAGTAAAAGAAAGCCTTTTGATGTTGGTAATAAAGTATAAAATCAAATAAAAAAAAGAGCCAGGGTCCAGAGTGGAAAACCTCTCACTTTCTATATTGGTAAATACGAGTAAATAATGACGTGATTAATCTAGCCTAGTATTATTAGATAACTTCTCCCTGCATATTCTGTCAAACAATAATGAAACTAATATATGAACTCAACAAACTCAATTCTATTAAAGAAATAAGGTTCTTGTCCTAATGAGAATAATAACATAGACTAATAATAAAATTTTTACCATACTAACACTCACAATAATACTATAGTGAGCTCAAGAATGTCAAAGTAGCCCCCCAAAAAATAAAGAAATAATAAAATCTTACAAATAAAGAAAACCAAGATATAAGCATATTAGCAATCTTCCAAATAATTGACTTAACAAGTAAGGCGGTTAAATTAAAAACTTGGTTATTTCTTTACTTACCTCCTTTTTTTTTTGTTCTTATGAGTCTGAAATTTTTTGTTTTAATTTTAGAAATTTATTGAACATGTGAGTAAATTCAAATGCGAAGCTGACGGTGTTCAAAGAAGGGACACCAAAGGAGAGAAGCATCTCTATGGTAATTAGTTTTTGTTTTTTTTTTTTTTTTTTTTTTTTGGAGAAGCTGACTAGCAGAAAGTGTATGTGAAATGAAATAGAGTCCATGTCTTCTATGTCATGGTAATTTGGTTTAAAACTCATAAAACTAGAAATAATCAACTCTCTATGTTGTAGAGAGGGTAAAATTGCGGCTTCCTCCCACTCAAATCCAAATACTTGAAAATAAACTGATTAAAGTGTTTGTGAGTCGAAATTGTGCATTACACTTTTTCCCATAATTCTATAGATAGTTTTGTTTACTAGCCTTTATTTTAAATTATTTATTTATTTGATAATAAGGAGAAGCCAGGAAACCTCTCCCATTACGTTAAAAGGAGTCAATGAACATTTTGAAAGCGTATTGACAATGTAAGTGAAAAAATGCCAACACAAAAATAAAAATTATAGGAAAAAATAAGGCAAAATATGGGGACTATAATGAACATTTTGAAAGTAGGACCAAAGTGAACAACACTACAAGGTAGAGTGATATTAAAAATAAATAATAATAATAAATGAAAATGAAATGAAATAAAATTAAAAGTTGGACTAAAGCCTGCACAAAACGTAACTCTACATGCTATTTGTCAAATGAACTTATCTATCACTCCTATTTCAAAATATACTCTAATAACTCAAGCCTGCAATAACCTGAACATATGTTTTAGATAAGGCAAACAACACACAAATTATAATACACTCCATCAGACAACTTTTTTATGACTCATTACAAAAGAAACAACAAGTGTTAATCTTGGCATCCATCTTCCACAAAACAACAATGGTGCAACAAAGGTATAACAAAATACCAGTATATATTCAAATAACAAAATGCACATATGCTTCTTTCTTGGTTTTCTGTAGATTCCGAGTCTCATCAGCAGAAGAACACTGAAGCCTCTCGGAGGATCACGACATCTCTCAACTTCCTGAGCACTAGACTTGCAGATCACTCCGGTGACCCTGAGCACATCATGGATCGAGAGTAGTCTTCCGTTTGTCGCAGCCCGGACTAGCCTGTGACTCGTGATGGATGTCTTCGCCGATTCAGCTCTTTTTTCTTTTCTCACTGTTTTGGGTGCTCTGTTTTGTTTGTAATTCCCTCACCTCCAGTGAGGATTCATGTCTTATTTTTCCTTATGTGTGGTTGTTTACTTTTTCGAGTATGTACTATTTCATTTTCGTTTAAATAAAATTGTGATTTATCCACTTTATTTAAAAAATAAATAAATAAATAGAGAAATCAAACTCTGAGCACCAAACTAATCAGAAAGAATACAAGTATTTGTTTGACCAATTCATTTCAATATCTACAAGAAATAGTTGTTCAGGTAAAGGCCCAGCGTACATCAGATGTATTTGAACAGTAAAACAGGATAGTCACTATAATGCACATCATAACAAGGCCTAGGGCACAAAAAAGATGCTAATGTACATGCAACTGAAGAAATGGCTTTCTATGATCCACTCTCCAATTGCAACAGATAAGCAAAACCAAAAAGTATACGGCCCCAAGCTCCAGTCACTAAAAGTAATGGTGCAATTGGTGCAAGTTAGATATTGTTGCATTCAGGCCTATATGAGAAATGTACAAGTTGTAAATTCTGAGTCTTGTCCAGGATATTCGGCATCATAATGTATCTTGGTTACTAACTCTTTGATTGTGTTCACTATCTCATCCTTTCTATCTGACAGATATACAACAAAGTGTTCACCTGCATGTTAAAATTTCAGGTAATGATCAGTAATATAACACAAAGATATTAAACAAATCAAAGGAATTAAAATCAATTACGGTACACTATTGCATCATAATTATGAGTTTATAGTCCACAAACTCAATTATGCAGGAATTAGGAAAAAAAAAAAAACCTCGCAAGTTACCTGCAATTTGAACAGTTGATCAGTTAATTACAAAATACAAATTAGAGGGAAGAAGAGAGTATCCTTAGCTTGTGTCAGAGCTATTTCAGTTGTAAACTTGATTTACTGACATGTTGTCAAAGATATACCAGCACAAGAGGAGGAGAAAATGCATTTATTCACCTGAAGATGCATGGTAATTAGATTTTTAGAATATAAGGCATAATTAGCAGAAGGAACAAACAGGCTTACTTTTGTAGTTCAATCATACAAATGTTAAAAAAGTACAATTCATTTCTAAAGATATCTATGATGATTAATCATGAACAATGGCTTGCATAGATAATAAATGGTTAACATTCAGCATGTGTACTAAAATGCCAGAAAGGAGAGGTGCCTGATAGTTCTCAACATGAAGAACAAAACAAGATATTGATATAATGATTGTTTCATTTTAAACCATTGAAGGGAAATTATATTTCAAATTGAGATGCGGTTACGACAACCTTGAATATTTAGAATTTCATAAGAATGTGTTAACATATGAACCCAAATTCAACTTTGGCAAATCATGATTGGCACCACTTTTTTCAAAATGAAAGTCACAAGAGAAGTTCTTCTTACATATTCAAATCTACAAACCAGAAACTATTTACCTTTTTCTTTGCAGGAAAATTAGATTTTGAGTTAGCTCGTCTGACTTCTTCTCAACCATCATCTTCCTCAACTTCACTAGCTTTTGTATCCTCCAAAAAACCATCATCTTCCTCATCTCCAGTGGATATAAAAAGCATCATCATCACCATCATCATCACCATCACTATCACTATCCTCAGATGCATCATTTGCCTCAGCAGCCATATTCTGATCAATATTTTCATTATTGTTGTCATCATCAGCTGCATTATTTATCTCAGTAGGCTCATTGCCACCAAGTTCTTCAATCATCTCAAGAATTGCATTCTCATCCATGTCATTGACAGCAGGTAACTCATTGCCACCAAGTTCTTCTAGCAGCTGCAGAGCTGCATTCTCATCCATGTCATTGACAACAGGTAACCCATTGCCACCAAGTCCATCCATCATCTCAAGGACTGCATTCTCATCCATGTCATTGCCAGCAGGTAAATTAACCATCTGATTAGCACTCACCAGATCAGAATCATCTGTTGTCTCAGCACTATCATCCTCATCATCATCATGAGGACGTTTTAAAAATGCAATCAGCTTTTGTGAGATCTCTTTCTGTAAGTGTAGAGCAAGTTAATCCATGAATCTTCATAGTTCATATTTAGAATGAAAAGGACATAAAATAAAGTTTCTAATTAAACAACCTTAGTGTTTTCAGATTTCACATTTCTCATTTCAAGCAAGTCACAGAAATCCAACAACTGAGATTTTTTACATTTTGCAACTTTTCTCTCCAAATTCTTCTCCTTTCTTTTCTACAAAGGGAAATTTGATCGGAATGTAAACAAGCTATCAAAAACAAGGCATTAAGGGTTACACAGAGATTCTGAACCACAGAGTTATACTTCTCATACAAATAACACCATAAATAAATTTATTACGGAAAACATCATGCCAGAAAATCAAAACTATCACCACAAATAGGAAGAAAATTACCTCCTCTTGAGGACCCCATAAAAATCCAGAGAATCGCAGTATATTTCTCTTCAGATCTTTGTTCTGAAGAGGAATAATTCAATTGATCAATACAAACTTGAACAAAATTAAGCAACAATTTTACAAGAAACACAATCATAAAAGAAACCCTACCTTCACCTTTACCCCATAAAGAATAGCATGAAAATTTTTAAGAACAGCATCAATCTCTCTCTTTCTCAAATTTGAAGACACTAAAGAATTCAACAATATGAACAACATCGAGCCAAAAAAAAATCAGAACCATTTTGCAATATTCAAACTATTATGAATTATACATTTGGTGAAAAGATAAAAAGAGAGTAATATGAAACAACATCAGTCTTTCTCTTTTTCAAATTTCAAGACACTAAAGAATTCGACATTATGAACAAACATCAGGGCATAAAAATCAAATCTTTTTGCTAATATTCAAACTACCAAGAATCATACACTCTGTGAAGCGATTAAAAGAGAGTAACGTGAAAAGATCAAAGATCAGCATCAATCTTTCCCCTTTTACAAATTTAAAGACACAAAAGAATTCAACAATTAAGAACGAATATCTGGGCATAAACAATCACATCATTTTGCTAATATTCAAACTACCATGAAAAGATAAAAAAAAAGAGTAACATGAACAGATCAAAGATCAGCATAGTCTTTCTCTTTTTCAAATTTAAAGACACCAAAGAATTCAACATTATGAACAAACATCAGGTAATAAAAAATCATATCATTTTGCTAACGTTCAAACTACCAAGAATCTTACATTCCATAAAAAGATAAAAAAAGAGTAACATGAACGGATCAAAGATCAGCATTAGTCTTTCTCTTTTTCAAATTTAAAGACACTAAAGAATTCAACATTATGAACAAACATCATGGCATAAAAAATCATATCATTTTGCTAATATTCAAACTACTAAGAATCATACACTTTGCTAATGTTCAAACTACCAAGAATAATACACTCCATGAAAAGATTAAAAAAAAAAAAGAGTAACATGAACAGATCAAGATCGGCATCAGGGCATAAAAAATTATCTCATTTTGCTAATATTCAAACTACCATGAATCATACATCCACGAATTAAAAGATAAAAAGAATTCACAAAGATCAATGTACCCTTCTTGATGTCCCTCAGCTTAATTCCATTGCCCTAAAAAACCACAAGAAAGGTTCCAATTTCAATAGAGAACCATATAACAAGAAACCATAAGCGATTTATATAGAAAAGAAATCATCAAGAACCCTAATTTACCCCCGGGATGTGAAGGGGCTTCTTCTTCTCCTTCTCACGGAAATCCTCAGATAGATAACGATCGACGGGTTTTTGCTTTCGCTTTGGCCTACCCAGCGCGAGTGCTTCGTTCTCTACAAGGTTCTGGTCTTCTTTGCCGGACATCTTCACCACCTCGCTCTCCTCCGCAGTCTTGGCCTACACTTGCTGAGATATCGCCGGAGCTCCGGTGATTCGCCGGAGAAGAGAGGGTTTTGGGAATGGATGGATTGATTCAAAAGGGGCGCGAATGAGATAGCGAAGCAATTGGTTTGTAATGGATGGCGGGTTTTAGTATTCATATCTCAAGGCGCATCAAATGATATGAACCGTTGATTTTTTTTTTCTTGTATAAACTTCTCCTAACATTGCACTATTACTAAAACATTTTCCTCATTTTTTTATTTTTATTTTTGAATTTTTTTTATTTGTTTGAATAACCCCTCAAAAATGGGTAATTTCAACTGTTTTGTAAATATATTCTTATAAATATCTTTACTTATTTATCTATTTAGTTATTTATTTATTATTTTTTTATAAATGTTTTGTAAGGATAAAAAGTAAATATGATTTTTTTTATATAAAGTTTTCTTAGCAATTCGCCGGAGAGTCCTAAATCGCCATCCCAAGAAGTACGAAAGGGCACATAAGTAATAGCCACTCAAGACTCACGAGTATAGTTGTAGAAGGAAGCAAGAGCTCTTCAGTTGGCTTGACTTAAGAAGGCAAGGCTCAGGGGAGGAGGTTAGGCACTAAAATAAGAAATAGAAGGTGCAGCCCTACTACTCATGAATTCTTCTCTATGGTTAATTAATGCAAGGATATAGTACTGGCGGCTTTCTGATCCTAATCAAAGTGGGGGAAGGCTCACAAAACAAAAGCAAAGGCGATATCAAGTCAAATCACGGCGTTCTTGATCTCTAAAAGGGCTTGAAGAATCACAGCAAAAGGGTTTTTTTAATAAAAGCTCCTCTCAACCCAATTCACTGATAGGACTCATCCCACAACCTATGCTACAGCCATAGGGTATACATACTTTTGCCTCTTATCTTCACAGTACGATTTTAATCAAATAATAAGATGCACCTCATTGTTTTTCGTACCCTGATATTCACTATTGGTTGTAAGTTTCAATTTCGATTCTACTTTACTGAATGGAATAGTTTTTACCCTCTTATCTTCACTGACCTCCTCATCCAACACCACAACCCATTCCATGCCAAAATACCCATCTTAGTCTAAGGAATTGTCGTAGGCCTGGAAAAATAGTCAATTTTGTTACACATACGAATATCCAATTTAGTCTAAAAATTGTTAAAAACTTGTAAAAGTGTGGTACTTGCAGTTTAAACACCTCAAATTAGAAACAACTAACTCTCAATGCCATAGAGAGGATAGGATTGTGGCTACCTCCTATACAAATCCAAATAATAGAAAACAAAAGGATTAGTGGTGTTCATGAATCAAAGTTGTGCATTACACTTTTTCCTATATTTCTATAAACAATTTTGTTTAATGATGAATTAACCCCTATTTTTATTTATTTATTTATTTATTTGATATTTGGACAAGCCGCGAACCCTCAATCATTACATTAAAAGAAAGTCAAACTGTCAATCTTCCACTTTGAGTGAAATAAACAACCACTCTATAATAAAAGTGGTCAATTTTGCAGTGAAACCTTAATCCTTGGCAAACAACACACAAATTATAATACACTTCATCAGACAACTTTTTTATGACTCATTACAAAAGAAATAACAAGTGTTAACCTTGGCATCGATCTTCCACAAAACAACAATGGTGCAACAAAGGTATAACAAAATACCAGTATATATTCAAATAATAAAAAAAAAAAGGCACAATAGAGAAAGCAAACTCTGAGCACCAAAGCAATCAGAAAGAATACAAGTATTTCTTTGAGCAATTCATTTCAATGTCTACAACAAATAGTTGTTCAGATAAAGGTCTTAGTGTACATCAGATGTATCTGAAGAGTAAAACATGATAGTCACAATGAGGCACATTATAACAACGCCTATGGCACAAAAAAGATGCTAATGTACATGCAACTGAAGAAATGGCTGTCCACGATCCATTCTCCAATTGCAACAGATAAACAAAACCAAAAATTATACAGCCCCAAGCTCACGTAAGGGTGCAATTGGTGCACGTTAGATGTTGTTGCATTCAGGTCTATATAAGAAATGTACAAGTTACAAATTCTGACTCTTCGTACAGGATATTCAGCATCATAATGTAATTGGTTACTATCTCTTTGACTGTGTTCACTATCTCATGCTTTCTATCAGATAAACAACAATGTGTGCACCTGCATGTTAAAATTTCAGAGAGTGAAATTCAGTAATGCAACACAACGATATTAATTGAATCAAAGGAATTGAAATCAATCTTGGTACAATATTGCAACATAATTATGAGTTTATAGGCCACGTACCCAATTGTGTAGGAACAAGACAAAAAACCCTCACAAGTTACCTGCAATTTGAACAGTCAGTCCGTTGGTTACAAAATACAAATTAGAGGGAAGAAGAGAACATCATTAGTTTGTGTCAAATCTATTTCTATTGCAAACTTGAGCAGTCAATCAGTAATTTACCCTTTTCTTTTCAGGAACATTAGATTTGGGGTTAGCTCCTTATTCTCAGCCTGACTGCTTCTCAACCATCATCTTCATCAATTCTCATCCATGTCATTGTCAGCAGGTAAATCAACCATCTGAGTAACGCTCGCCTGATCAAAATCATCTGCTGTCTCAGCAAGCACTTCATCAGCACCTCATCGGCATTAGAACCATTTGGTTCAGCAGGAACACTCTCATGACTGTTGGCAGCTTCATCACCTTCACCTACATCTTTCGTTTCAGATAACACTATCTCATCACCATCACCATCACCATCACCATCACCATCATCGCCATCATATGCATCTTTTATCTCAGTTGGCACACACTCATTGTTGTCGTCATCGTTATCATCATCATCATCATCAGATGAATATTTTGACTCCGGTGACTTACTCTTCTCCTCCTCATCCTCCTTTTCCTCCTCCACACCATCATGATCATCATCCTTTCCCTACTGCTCCTCCTCATAATCATCATCCTGTTCCTCCTCGTCCTCTTCCCACTCTTCATCAACATCATCCTTTTCCTCCACATCCTCTTCCTCCTCCTTTTCCTCCTCTGTCTCTTCCTCCTCATCCTCATCATCATCAACAACCTGCTTTGACCAAAATAATGATATTCTTGTTAAGAAGTTATTTTGGAGACTTCAATGAACATGCACTGCAATCTGAGCTTTTTAAAGAACAATAACAAGAACCTTTGCATAATTACATGAACAACCAACAATGACCTTTTCAAATATTATCAAAGCATTGGGCACTAGGTAAATAGAGACAAACAGATTTTATATTTTGAATTTATTTTCTATCATTTACTGATCCTTTCTCCAAAAGCTCCACAAAATCAATGAGCACTTGATGTCTGATCTAGCTACAGAACAAGCTAGCCAGAGTGTCAAAAATTAAAACAAAAATTTTTCTCAGCTAAAGCATCATGATCAATTTTACATGTGTGATTATCAATTTTTTTTTTTTAAAGCATAGGGGTTATCTGTGAACTTGAGCTGGTGATGATGTCTGTTAACCAATTCATAGTCTGCAACTGAAAGGAAAAAAATAAGCATCTGCACTACCTAAGTGACAACTAGAAATGTCTTTACAGAATATTCACAGCACAGCCAGAGCTTCCATCTTACAAAGTGAATAACCGATGGGTTGATTCAAAGACATCAAAACAAGCATATGAGTAAAGTTAAAATTAAAATTGCTAAAATCCCATTTCTATATGTTGGCGAAGTAAAAGAAATTTCTGTTTTTGGGAATTCAAAAAAGTTTAGATAAACATGCAAATTCATATGAATTTCAGTACCTCATCTCCTTTTGAAGATGTTTCACCAGATGAAGGCTGACAAACCGCTTTCCTTCTCTCGGGCTTCTTTACTTAGTGAAAAAAAAAAACAAAAAAAGACCAACTCTAAATTATGCCTGAAGATGATATATCTAAAATGTGTGTGCAAGTTAATTTTAACAAAGATAGCAATGTTATGGTAGGAGTAAGACCTCTTCTTCAGCAAGTTGAGCGTTCCTAAAAACAAGAGGACGTTTTAAAAATGCAATCAACTCTTGTGAGATCTTTTTCTGCAAGTACGAAGCAAGCTGACTTGTGAATCTTCATAGTTCATATTTAGAATGAAAAAAGTCATAAAATAAAGTTTCTAATTAAGAATCATTAGTGTTTCCAGCTTTCACATTTCTCATTTCAAACAAGCTACAGAAATCCAAAAACTCAGATTTTTTACATTTAGCAACTTTTCTATTTAATCTTCGCCTTTCTTTTCTACAAAGAGAAATTTGATTCACATGTAAACAAGCTATCAAAAACAAGGTATTACGTATTACAAAGTGATTCTGAACCAAAGAGATTTGCTTCACATATGAATAACATCAGGAATAAAATTTCAACCCAAAACATCATGCCAGAAAATCGAACTATCACCGCAAATAGGAAGCAAAATTACCTTCTCTTGAAGACCCAACAAAAACCCAGAGAAATCTAGTAGATTTCTCTTCAGATCTTTGTCCTGAAGAGAAATAATTTCATTGATCAGTAAAAACTTGAGCAAAATTAACCGACAGCTTTACAAGAAACGCATCATATGAGAAACTCTACCTTGGCCTTCATACCATGAAATAAATCTCACAAGAGTTGATTACATTTTTAAAAAGTCTTGAAGATCAGCATCATTCTTCCTCTTTTCCAAATTTTAAGACACTAAAGCATTCGACATTATGAACAAACATTAGGGCATAAAAAATCAAATCATTTTGCCAATTTTCAAACTACTAAAAATCATACACTTGGCGAAAAGATTAAAAGAGAGTAACATTAAAAGTTTAAAGAATAGCATCAGTCTTTCTCTTTTTTCAAATTTCAAGACGCTAAAGAATTCGGCATTATGAAAAAACATCAGGCCACAAAAAATCTAATCATTTTGCTAATGTTGAAACTACCAAGAATTCAACATTATGAACAAACATCTGGGCATAAAAATCATATCATTTTGCTAATATTCAAACTACCAAGAATTATACACTCCATGAAAAGATTAAAAGAGAGTAACATGACAAGATCAAGATCAGCATCGGTCTTGATCTTGATCATAAACGATTCTAAAAGAAAAAATAAACATCAAGAACCCTAACTAACCACCATGAATCATACATCCGGGAATTAAATGATAAAAAATTAATCCACAAAGAAAGAAAGATCAATGTACCCTTCTTGATGTCCCTCAGATTAATTCCATTACCATAAAACCATAAGAAATAATCGAATTTCAATAGAGAACCATCTAACCAACATGAAAACCATAAACGATTCCAAAACAAAAGAAAACATCAAGAACCCTAATTTACCTCCGGGATGCGCAGGGGCCTCTTCTTCTGGAAATCCTCCGGTCTGTAACAATCGACGGGTTTTCGATTTCGCTTTGGCCTGCACTTGCTGCGATATCGCCGGAGCTCTGATCATTCATTCACCGGAGAGAGAGAGAGAGAGGGTTTTGGGAATAGATCGATGGCAATTGGTTTAAATAGATGGCGGGTTTCAGTGTTCATATCTCGAGCAGGCCCATCAAATGATCTGAGCCGTCAAACATTTTTTTCATTTTTTTAATTTTTGGATTTTTTTTAAGATAGCCCCTCAAAAAATAATATTTGTCAATATATTCTTGTAAATCATTTTAGTTATTTATTTATTATTTTTTGAAAATATTTTGCAAGGATATAAACTTTAAATGGTTCTTTTATATATAAAATTTTATTAGCAATTCCCATTTTAATAAGGTGTATATATAAGCTTTTTTTTCTCTCTCTAGAAAAAAAATTTAAAACTTAATTTTAGATAAATAAAAATAAAAATTTCAGTAATTACAAAAAATATATAATTCTCTAAAATTGGGTAATCACCCACTTAACATATATATTAAAAGTATTTGCTAAAATCTAATTTACATATACTATAAACCAAGTTAAAATAGAATAAAATAAAATAAAACAAAACATCATCATGTATTCCTGAAAGGAATAAGAGGAAAGAATGCTCAATGTTATTTTGTTTTTTAGGGGGTGGCAAAAGGTGTATATACAAAAAC